>JARFIZ010000393.1:11200000-11800000 GCA_036325965.1 Sinopyrophorus schimmeli
AGTGGCACATTTCCGAGCGAGGGAGGCAAATAAAGCGCGACGCGGAGCGGCGCGCTTCATTTTCCCGAGATCGGAATGTGCCACTTTGAGCTCGAATGTGCACACTGGTTTTAAGCACGATTCACAATAATTAATTTACTTTCTTAGATTGGTAACTTCATACTATCGAATTTTCGTTAGCTGTGCGCGCGCAACTTCCGTTGCCTGCTAAAACTTTAACTCTCAAGCCGCCAAAAGAAGTATAACTTTATTAAATCGAGCATATTTAGATTATCTAATAATCAATTTATTATAAAATTTCCTCCAACATCGGTTTTCTAAATAAATGAGTTCACCTTTAAATGTGGAAAACGACACTGTTAACTTCGACAATATTTGGAAGTATTTAACGATAATTTATTTAATTAAAAAAAGTATACGGCTTCCTGTTTTGAAATAAGCAAATTTAACTTCTCCAAATAAGGCTTCGTGCATTTTGGCAGATGGTTTCCGCGGATTATATCACTTTTTATGTATCTAAGCAGCTACATGTCCAATTTTTATAAATAAAAGAAGTAGGTTTTGTAATGATGTCGTGTGTTGTTATGTTCGACAAAGTTTTAAAAGAGAAGTTGAGCTATTATCGCACTGGCGGTCCGCTTAAATTTGGTTTAATTCGAATAAATTATATTGTTTTTTCTTATCGAAATTGTGGTGGTATAACCTGATTGTGTGTTTGATTTTTAATTTTTTGAAAACTGCTTGTTTACGCATAATTTGTTATTATCTGGAATATGGTTAAATTAATTTAAAAGTAGAGATAAAAGTGTATGTACGCGTCAATAACTACAATATTTATTTAATTACAGTGGTGAGCCAAGGTCGCGGATATTTGTCCCGGAAATATAGACTCCTTTATCAAAAAATTATCGCTTCACTGTTTTATGCATTACATTTGAGGTATTGCTATTTCTTCATTTTTTTGATAAAGTCTTCATTATCTTATATACGTATATTACATTAATTATGGGGAATAAATTGAACATATAAGAAAATATATTCAGAAATGTACAGTAAAGCCTCCGTATACAGACACCTCCATTCGGCGTACACTTTTTTTATGACAGAGAGAAGTCCCCTTTGTTCTATATGCATTTTAGTGCTCTTTCTTTGAAATGGACATCTCTTTTACACGGACAAAAATTTCAAAATCATTGGTGTCCGTCTATGAGAAGTTTTACTGTATAGTAAAACATCGATATAACGGACTGATTGAGGGGAGGGAGTGTCCGTTAAAGCCGAAAATCCGTTTTATAAAAATAGGTTTATACTAGTATACTATCGCTCTAGCTAGGTACAGTATACGAGCAGGGCGGCATTATGTCTCAAATTCTAGTGCTAGACGTATGACGCTATTATCATGGCCGCTAAAAATTGTTTAAATGCGGCGACACTTGAATTTAAGCATGTACATTAACAGGACATTGTTAATTTTTTTATATTTGACCGAATTTTTTGTCCGTTATATCCGAAGTTCGTTAAATAGAGGTCCGTTATATCGAGGTTTTACTGTACTTGGTTTAAATAATATTTATCGAAAAGATACGAATTAAGATCAATTGCACGAAAGGCGAAGTTAAAGAAGGAGAAGAAATAGATCATTAATAAATAGAATAAATACACTAATTGCATTTAGTTACAACAAGAAGAAAAAAACACTGCGGTTATGAAATACCAAACAATTCATGGTGTTTGCTTTAATAAACGATTTTACTAACTTCCATTCATTGGATTTTTTAAATCAAATTCAAATACATAGTTTAAAAACAGAAAAAAATGAGTAAACATCGATATCTTCTAATAACTGTCTTCACAATGGTATTTCGTTGGAATAGGTTTAGAAAAAAATGCTTTTATATCTAATTAAAAAGTTCTACTTGTCTGTAGGTTTCGGCTTCTATACGTTTTAAAAAAATGCATATTGAGGGTTTGTTAGGTAAAAAAGGAGCGGTGGTGCATCGTAGGGGTAGTGAGGTATGCAGGTAAATGCAATGACAAGCTGTTATGTAAGAAATGCAGGTGTAAACTATTCTTATAGGATTTTGTGTTCCTTCTACCTTACTTTATGTTATTAATGGGGCATTGGCGTAGAATTCTGACTAACCTTTCAGAACTATTTACAATGTCGATGGCCAGGTATATGAATCTATTGGTTATTTCATCCAAATTAATTTATTTACGAACAGTCAATTTTAATTAAATAAGTATGGAGCACTTCTAGTGAATAAAGTTGATATCTTTACTTGAGATGATTTTGAAAATTTTTAATTAAAATTTGAAAAAAAATAGTCAATTTATATTATGATATACATTATAGAAGAATTAATAAAGAGAACTGTCCAACGATATGTAATTAATTACCATATAAGTTTCTTAAAGAAGAAAAAGATCAGAAAAATAATAATTCTTTCTTACTTTGAACGATACATTATTTAAGTACGTATCTGCATTCATAAAAGACCGAATAAAAGCAAAATTTCAGTAGCAAGTTATCTTAAGGAAACAAAAATAATTATATAAACCACATATATAAATATGTTTAATATTTTGTTTGTTATTCTTTTAATAAGTTCAAGTATGATGACTAGTCATATATCAAAAAGAAAGTATAAATTACACATTTGTTTTGACAAATCTATTTGGAGATGTAGAAAATATTCAAAATGTATGTTTCATATATTGAAGATGTTTAGTTGCTAGTTAAAATTTTAAATTGTTAATAATAATATTTCTATGGTTTTAATTTATGACATAAATATCTAATGCAGGGTGCCCCGCTTAAGAGGTAAACCTAACATCTAGATGAAAACTGGTGAAAAAAGCCAATCAGAACGTTCTTCTATCTTATTTAAAAAAAAATGAGATTTGATCATTTAATTTGATCATTAATTTAATAAATTAATTACCATAGAATATCGTTGTATTTTTTCGCCACATTCACGTTAAATTCTATGACGAATATTGTGATCGCAATCTCAAAATATTTTCAAAAAATTGCACCTAATTTTAGGCTATATCCTGCTCAATTTCAAATAAAATCAAAGCGAAACCCCGCCACTGATATAATGTCGTGGATCGAAATTCTTACCTGCATTTGAGGGTGACTGAGATATTATGATAATACGACCTACTTCAAACTAATCATGACACTAACAGATATATATCGTTGGATGCAATGTGCTAACTTTTTTAAATTTTTTAACTGTAAAATTTCAACTAAATATTTATTAATCAAACATAAAGACTAAAATTCAAAAATACGTGCCTCTATATGGGTACCTCCATCTCTTCAAATATAACTTTAATATATCTACTGTATCCATTTATTTTTCATTTTAGTATAAAGATATATCTGTAATTGTCTTTTATAATGACTGTTTTTAAACTCAAACAGTTTCAGGTATAATCATCAAATTTAAAAAAAATATTTTCTCTCCTTGTATACAATTTCGAAAATACCATTATAATTAAGAAGAATAATAAATGAAGAGCGATATAAAAGTTAGTTTTATGTAAATATATCGTACGTAAAAAACCTTAATTAATATAATATTCATCAACATATATTAATCTGAGATTTAAAAAATGTATCTACCGCAGTTAATAGAAAAAATAATTTCAAAAGATGGAAATCCAGTGAAATAACGTTGCACGGTAATTTGAGACAGGTGTCTCTTAGGACCTTGTTCGAGATTTGTATGTTCATCTTTTAATAAAATAAATTTTATATAATTTAATTAGATATATCAGTATGATAAGCTATTATGCTAATGTTTCCACTTATTTAACCAAATAATATTAAAAATAAGAAAAAAGCGCGACAAAAAGTGCGACGACAATTTTTTAAATAATTTTAATCTTTATGAAATGATAGAACATTATTCCATTGTAAATTATGCAGAAGTGCCCACTTAAATATGTAAGTTCCCCTCATTTAATTTTTTGTCATTCTCGTATAATTAAGAAGACTGTGCACACAATTTAATAAAAAAAACAGCTTCTGGTGTATTTTAAAAGACAAATGAATGCAAAAGAATTTTCAATACATAAAATCGTAAAAAATAATTTGTTTAATTACTAAGACACTTTTGTAAAAAAAACGGGTGCTTGTACTTATGTATGCGCGTTAGAAGTTGTACTTCTTTGGCGTTATTAAATTATATATAACCACGTGCTATATTGCTTGCTTTGCGTTTGTTTACCTATAGCTAGACCACTGGTTTTCAAATTATGTGTTACTTCACTTTCCTTAAAAAAATCTAGTCTTGGCGCTTGTCCACTATACACCTATTCCCTGATTTACACGGTAGATAGGTTCTAGAGAAAACCGTGTAAATAAAAATCATTATTTTTTGTATTCGTAAACAAAGCAAAATATGCCTAAATTGGTCAATGACATTTAAAAATTAATAATTTTTCCCTGTAAAATAGTTGGAAATTTTTTCATCAAAAAAATACTACCAATCTATCATATAAAAGTAGGTATATGGAATTCATAAGAATATATATTAGAATGGTTCTTAAAATTTTGATTATTTAAATTTATTACTATATCATGTAAGTTTGAACAATGTTGCATACATTTTAGAATAAAGAACACATTTATTTAGTAGGCAATTAAAAGAAATTTAAATTTTTTAACCTGTTATCTTTTATTTTTCGGCGTATACATTTTCATAATTAAACATCCCTTAAGCATGGCGAAAGAACCAAAAGAAAACGCAAGAGTTGGAGACCAAGTAGTTTATTTTAATAAACTATTTAATTTAAGCAATTACCGTTACTGTTAAATATGCAACAGATATACCGTTTTTAATTAAATTACTGATGATAAATTATTATAATGAAACTTTTTTAGAATTTTGTAAGAAGTATGTTAAATAATTTTTACTTTCTCATGTAATTAAGAAACTAAACATTTAAATTTATTTAGTATATGTGATTTATATAATTACTTAAATTTAAGCTTTAATTTTTATATAAATTTTGTTAATATCGTAACCTAAACGTTACCTATTAAGCATTTAAATGCATTTCCTGTTGTATTTTAATACTGGTTTCATTAGAGAGTTTTTGATCAAGTACTTAACAGATAAATTATCACCGGTAATCACTCTTTTACATAGCATCAACTCAAAAAAATGTTAATTTTTAATAATTTTTGTATTAACAACTTAATTGTTTCATATAATGAATTTTTTAAATCATGAATAGAATTCTATAATGAAGTCTTTAGTGTCTATGGTTTATTTTTCTTTTTTTAGTAAGAAAGATTAGATTACATATACGTTATTTATTAATTTTTTGTTAATCGAATTAATTATTTGAAAAATGAAATATAAACCGCAACCGTTTGATAATATGTACAAAACCGAATTGCATCGCCTCATTAAACAATTTAAGAGCAGATCAAATTCCATATTAAAAACAACAATTCATTAAAAAACAATACCTAGATTTCCGAACAAAGAGAACCTTGAGACGAGTAGCTAAGAATTTTCCTAATACCTGTGCGAAAGCTCTGAAAAAATATGTTAATTTCGTATTTTAGCGTTTGGAATTATTCAGCAAGCGCAGCGGATTGTTGTTTATTACACAGACGAATCGAAGAAATAAAATTTATTATGTTTAACGAATTCTTAGAACTTAAAGCGGGGCTGTTAAACAGAAATCTATGAGTTACTGAATGTACGCTGCACTATACGTACCATTTTTGTATGATTCAAAAGTATTAACATCCTCGCTTGAATAGTCTTCAAACTAATTTCGTAATTTTGTTAAAAAATTAATTATTAGAAAATGCATTTATTTCTAATTATAACAAAATTAATATAGTAAAACGTCCAGTAAATGACTGATTTGTTGCATCGAGAGCTATTTAGATAGAAAAAATAGCATACAAATTAATAAACCCAAAACAATAGTTACAGTTGAAATAAGATATTATTTTTTTATGAATTCAAGTATTATCACCATTTGGTCATTAACTTTGCAAAATTGACTATAAAAGTAGGTATAGAATAAAGAGCCCAGTAAATGACCACCTTCGTTAAAGAAAGACCGGGTATAGCATAAATAAATATACAAGCATCCCTCAATTTACGCGGCACTTTTTTACGCCACTATTTTTTATACACGGAAAATTTATCTCAATTAACGCGAAAATATTTATACTCGGAATTGATTTACGCGATCTTAATTGACGCACATACGTATACATTTTTCTATAAGATTTAAAATTGACAGTTTTACACAGTACATTTGTATTTTTATAACGTTTACTAGCTTTTATTTTTAATGTTTTTTCTTTTATACTTACAGACTCAATTTACGCGATTTTTATTCGCGTAAGTCAAATCTACGTGGAACGGATATTCGCATAAATTGAAGGACAAGTGTGTCATGAACATAAATTATTTTTTTTAATTGTTATAAACATTATATTTCGTATCAGTCATTCACTGATAGGTGGTCACAGACTGGACGTTTAACCCTACATATATTAAATATTACAAATAATACTGACCGAAAAATTTAACAAAGAAGAAATAGCAGTTAAATTGTAGTCAAATTTTTTGTAGTTCATGTAATATAGACCATTATTTTGCAATCCTTTTATAAAATCTACTAATAGATAAGAACAATGCATGCAAAAAGCATTTTAGACAATAAAATCGATAGACGCATAAAATCAGTCAGTTTAAAGTAAAATTGTTTCCACGTTTATTATTGCGAATGCAAGATAAACCAATTATTGTTCAAAAAAATTACAGTTTCACATTCGCAGTTGTTAAACTTTTTACATGTAACAATTCAGCTCGTTTCCGACTCGAAATTTTCTATGAAAATACTACATTTATGTATGTAGCTACATGCGAAATATAAACGCTGGAATATCTCTGATATTAACTGTTTCTATTTTTAAAATTTTATTCATTTAAAATTGCTATATTTTTATAATAAATTGTATTTTATCAATTAATTTAATACATATTAATTTAATAATGTCTATTCGTCAAATTATGAAAATTATAATATTTTAATCACATCAGGTTAAACCTGTATAAACCGAAAAAAGGGGGTACTTATTTTTATCATTGTCAATTGATTTAATATCGTGATTATTTTAAATTACTTTTAAGCATTCTAAATTACAAAATTAAGAAATAGCCTTTAATATTTATAAAACACAGAATAAAAATAGTGATGTTTTGTTGTTGGCTAAAAATAAATATCATTTTACTTGCATTTTTTTCTACACCGACTCACAGTAAAAATGATCCAAGCATAAAAATACATTTATCCTCAATTATTGCATATTAAGTAAATCTTTCTCTTGGGAAATCTAATTATGAACTGTTATAATATTTGCAGTAAAAATTAATGCATTTTTTTTAATTGCTTTAATGTTATTTAAATAAAAAATATAAATTACAAGAAATCTAAAACATACAAGGTTTGTCCAGAAAATAACTAATTACGCGCCTTTAGTCTTTAGTACTAGATGTTTAAGATTTTTGTTGTGTTAATTTGCAGGATTTGAAACCAATAAGTTTATTTAGTACCTGTGAATCATTTTTAGCGTGAGTAACTGTAAATAATATTAATATTCGGTAATGATTTAAATAAACTTGTTTTTTTGGAATTAACTGTGTGTTATCTACTAATTATTTAATTTATATTTTTCATTTGTTTAGAAATTAATCTAACTACATCATAATACTACTACCACTAAAACTCCTTTAATTCCACAATAACAAGAATAGATTTGGTTACTTATGACTTGATAGTATCGTGATTATAATTATTATCACAAAATTATCGTATTAAATATAAGTAATGACGTAGTTTTTTTCAAAGAAAAGATGCACTATGTTCCTTTTAAAAAATATTAGGCCTATTACTAATACAATTTGGTACGATTTTGAAACCATAAATATCACAATAAATTCTGTTGTTAGATTTTTAAATAAAAGCAAATAAGTTAAATATTCATATTTTTGGCGAAATGACAAAATAATAAAAAAGGTTAACCAATACATCTTTAAACAAAGAAGAAAGAAATATTTCCTATATTGTAGCAGTATTGAAAAGTAACATATTTAGAATGTGCTTAATATCAACTCGCCAAAAATGGTATACAATATGTTAATTTTTACATCACTACAACGTTTTGTAATCACATATAAAGTCAACTACATTAAATTGATGGGTTTTATTTGAAATTAGTGTTTTATACTGAATTATTTATCATATTACCTTGAAAATAAGGTGACATTGAAGTAAACAAAATATTACTACAAAAGATCGTACGATTTCTTAAACAAAACGTTGGTACCTAACATTAAAATATGGTTGCCATTTATTATTGACTTTGGTGTAGATAATCCGTTTTTTTTTTGTTACGGGTTTAATGCATGATAGACATAAAATACTTTAGAAAGGTTAGAATTTAAAACGAGAAATAAAAAAGTAGCTAAGATGTATAAAAAAAAAGATACCTACGGATGCACTTAAATTTAATAATTTTGGCACTTTAACTGTTGTTTCTTTCTTCGTATTTTATTACAAAGCTAATTCATTACGTTAGTTTTTAAATCTTTTTATAAACTTAGGTTTAAAAAATAATATTTACAGCAAAACGTATCTACACTAGTGTATTTTAATAACGGACCTACAATGATTGTTCTAGTAGTTATTATAATATGGTCAATAGAATAATTCGTTTTATTTTGCTTGAAATTTTTGTCCATCACTTTTCTCATATTTGTGAATATCATCGTGACATATTTTAATTCATAAACGTTACAGAACTGCTTTGGTCTAAAGCAGTGTTTCCCAAACTTTTTTACTATGCTTCGTCTAAGTCTGTCTAAAATTATGCTAATCCCTAGTGTAACATGTAGAGATCTTTTATACTTAAAAACATTATTATTATTATTTAAATGACGTCTAATTACAACTTGTTCAGGTCATAAAACTTAGGTTTTAGGAAGAATTCAGTATAAAATTATTAAGGATACGGGTAGTAGGTATAATCGCAGGCAAAGTAAAACAAAAAATTCGTAAATATCTACATTTTATAGCGCATCACGAAGTAAATAAATAGTGCCAATATTAATAAAATACAAATAACTTAGAAGAAAATGGGAAATTTTAGCAATAATGTTGAATCAAGTATGTTTGGGACGTATGTCAAAATGCATCAAAACACATTCTACTAAATTGTTGTATTGACATTATTTATTTACTTCATGAAATGCTATAAAACGTAGTAATTTATGAAATTTTATTTTCCGGAACTTTTGTATCCGATTGTACCTTCCACAAATGCTTAAAAACAATAAGTACATTTTCAAAACAATAGGCAACTAAAATTCTAATATATTGTCACCCTCCGCCACTTTCCGCGCGCCAAATAATAAAATTGCTCCCATGTGGGGTGTGGGACACACGTTGGATAATACTGATATACAGCAAGTTTGGAAAATTTGATCAAATCTATTGAAATTTCTCATAATTAATTAAAGTAAGCAATTTAATATAATTTTGTTGTAATTTTCATATTCCATCTTTTTTTATTTATTAAAAATAATAAGCAAAAAAAATTCATTTTTTTGGCAATAAAATATATAAGTGTTCAATGTGCTAATTTTTAATCTACTTGTTTCCTAATTTTGACCTATATAACAAACATATTTTGAGGTAAAAATGTTCTGTAATGCGAAATCATACTAAATATTAAATACACTACACTTATCTTTTAAACATTAGAAACATAGAGACGCGTTTTAGAATATATTAATTTTAAAAAACGTATTTTACATGTTACAATATCGTAGATTTATGTTTGCATTTTTTTTTATTTATTATTTATTTCGCCATCCTCAAGTAAACACGTACATATAAATCTCTCAAGCCTTTAATGAGTTAAAAATTAAATACAAGCAGCCCATCGTAGATGAACTTGATTACATAATTTTGAATAGAGTAAATGTTCTTGGATATTCTTTTTTGTTTCACGTGCGTAGGCAATATCGTTGTGTCTAGATATAATTATATTTAATTTCTGTGTTAATGTACCAAATCCTTTACTTTTTATTGATAAAACTTGATTTCTCGCTTTTAATAAGTGAAACAACTTTTTAATTGTAATTGCTTTTATATGTATATTTAAAAATATCAATCTTCCTATTGAACACAAGATTAGAAAGTTGAATACGAATAATAAATGTAATCTATATTTCTTAAAAGCGATGACGAAACTGGAGAAAACGATATTTAGAATTTAATTATCACATACATAGTATAATACAGCATTATGAAGAATCTGCAGCAAACCATTGCTTTTTGTTAGAGATTTGGGTTAATGTATGCCTATAGAATGGCTACAAAGTATTTTTGCAAAATCTGAATTTCTTAACATAATAGTTTAGTGCAGAGTGCGAATTAAGAATTATTAAAAGTTGTAGCAACATATAACAGAGCTCATATTCTTAAAATTTTTCGCGATTCTGAATATTTTAATAAAGGCAATATACAGCTACTACCAGATAAATCGGGCCATATGAGATTTTTTTATTAGTAGCACTATGAAGATTTTTGTATTCTAAAAATACGTGGCAGTATCTCAAACAAAGATTACAATTTGAAATTAAAAAAAAAATGTCCATAGGTATGGGGTTGGGGGGTAAATAATGAAAAAAAGTTTGGGCATTACAGACTTTATTTTAAGAGATGCAAGAAAAAGTTATTAGAAAAGTCTTACATGGCAGTCAATTTATTAACAAACAACATTAAAAAAATTAAAGTTCAGTGTTGTGCTCTCCTTGCTCAATACACAGTATGGTTCTATCGTGAAGTACTCTTGCAACATTTTGCAGCATAATGGGTATTATTTCAGCAGCACACGTTCTTATGGTATTTTCTCGATGATCAATATTCTTAAATAGTTCATACTTATGAACTTTACTTGTGGATAAACCTCAAAAAAAAAATTGCATTGAGTCATGTCAGACGACCTTGGCAGTCAAGTGGTTTCGGAATATCTTTCAATGCATTTTCTAGAAAACACTTCATCTAAGAAATCTCAATCCTATTGTGTGCTTTTAAAATAATACCTAAGATGCTGCAAAATGTTGCAAGACCTCTTCCCGATAAGACTATATTGTATATTAAGTGAGAAGGGCACCATATTAAACTTTAATTGTATTAATGTTTATTAATGTTGTGTGTTAATGAATTAACGCTCATTTAAGACTTTTTCTAATAACTTTTTTTTCTGTCTCATAAAATAAAGTATGTAATGTCCAAAATTAATTATACTACCTACTTCCCTTTTTTTCACAGTGTAATATTAGTTTAAGGTGCTGCCACGTATTTATACAATACCAAAATTTTCAAAGTGTTACTAATAAAAAAAATCCTATATGGCTCGTCTATGTGTTCAAAACTGACAGAGGTGCAAAGACCAAATTCTGATACCAATAGAGGCACAAAATAATTTGTATCTTTATACTTGAATTAAAAATGAAATATAAATCTGATTTCTTGATAACTTTGCTCTAATTATAAAAATTGCAAATAATTATAAACAGTGTACCATAAGATTTCAAAAGTGCAAATGTTATTAAATGGTGCTTTACTAAAAAAAGCTTGTTTAATGAATCTTAAAATAGTCACCGCAACTAGTTTTTATATCAAAATATAAATTAAACTTGTTATACTTATCATTACTTATTATTTCACTGAAAGCACAGTCAAACAATTAAGAAAAATAATGATGATTAGAAAACACATCACTAAAACTCCCGTTTTCACGAAGAAATATTTAAACAATATTTTACGGTTCTTTTTTCGCTAACATGTAATATACGTATAGATCGTAATTAGCTAATACCGATTGTACCCGAAAAAGATTTTTTACAATTTTCGCTGCTTTAATATCTTATGTAATAATAATAATAATACTTATAAAATTTTGATTGTAAAATTAACTATTAAAATTTTATGTTGTTAATGTTACACGAAGAAAAGGTCGAAACTTTACTTTGCATTCCGTCAACTCCAGTGATTTTTCAAAATTAAAAAAAAATTAATAATAATCATATGATATTTTACAATTTTTACAAAATTTAATTAAAAACTATTAACCCCAGTTTTTAATTAATTCAAAATAAAATCATTTAAAAAATCTACATATTTTCCAAAATTAAATATAATTTTTTTAAAACAATTATTTGAACTTTTCAATAAATATTTATTTAGTAGATATTCAAATTTAAATTCGAGCCCGTCGAAATTCTTCGCTTTACGCATATGTATCGCAAATATCTATTTTTCCGGAGTGTTGCTATAATACCATATTATATAAATTTTATTATTATTAATTAATATTATATTAATTTTTTATTTAGTACTGATAAACTAATATATGATTTATTCATTATCTGACAAATATTATTTTTATCAGTTATTGGGTTTTAAATTTGGGCAGTTAACGCTTCTCGTTATACCGAGTCCGTTTAAATTCTGGAAGATCTAAATAACTTCTAAACAAAAAATCGCGATCTAAAAATTTCAAGGCTCGAGATTCCAGAAACACCTGCTACAAAAAAGACATTAAAGTTACTCATCGAAAACGGCTAGTTCTGTCCTCTTCTCCCACGCTGGACGGACCTACCGTGAAGTCCTTTAAAGATGACTTCACAATGTGGGGTTTAGGCTGACCACTATTGCATCCTTCCTCGTCTACCTCGGCACCATCAGCTCAACCCGAAACTCCCGCACATCACTTCCCGGAGGCACTAAACACTTTTAAAGAAAGCGCCGGTTTATTATTTAAGTAACTCACAACAAAAATTTAAGACTGGGTGGACAATCACTCGATTAAAAAACTACGATCACACACGCGATTTTCCCGCACTCACTAAACGACGAGCTTTTAGACAGTTCAGCTTTCCGCGACGAGATTCGCGAAAAAAGCTCGCGGGCTTCCGTTTCGAACTGTAAAAAAGGCCACAGATTGCTCGAAAGAAGAGGCCAGCTTCTTTCAAAATATCATTGCGACTATATGTCTTCTAAATTTAGAGACATACAGCCATAAAAATAAAAAATATTAAATTGATTAGTTTTCTTATTCTCTATTTGTAGAAAGCAGCTCTCTTCATAACTCCGATCGCTTCACTGGTACTACTGCAAATAAATAACGTTTTAAACATGAATTTCTAAAATGATAAAATAAAACTGATATGTGAAACAAAAACTAGAAAATGCGATAAAACCCACTCGCAAATGCCCAAAGCTTTTCTTTGTCACATATTTAACGTTAAAATCATTACAAAGAGAATTAACACTAGTTTTTTCAAAGCTCTTACAGCCAAAACAAATGTTGAGTACAGTAATGACAAAATTTTTGAAATATCAGTAATTTTTCAAAGAAAAATTCATAATAATTTAACTAAATTAGTCAAATAAACAATGTTATAATTGTTGATGAAAAATTTAGCAAATATTTTTGAGTTAACATTTTCTACTGCAACTCCACTGTAAAAAACCACGTTTTGCACGCTGATCCAGTATATCTTCCACGCGAGATAAATCAGAATCACAAATGCTGTTAATTACATATGTTTACTAGTCCTTTTCATTTGCTTATTTTAGGGAATTTGTTTCTGTCAGTTACGACCCGCTTGATTTATTTTGCAACCCGTTGAAAAGTCGAAACCCGCATTTTGAGAATTTTTTTGTCGAAGTGTTCAAAATAATACATCCAAGTTCCGAACAATGTTATTTTGCTACAGAAATATAATTGTGATGCAACTTGGCAAAAACCGGTGCTTGTACTTATATAAGCTCGTTAGAAGTTATACTTCTTTGGCGTGACTAAATTAAATATAACCACGTGTTATGTTGCTTACCTTACCATTGTGTAGAGCTGGTCCAGTGGTTTCGAAATTATGATATTGTGCCTCCCTTGAAAAAATTTAATTTTGATGCCTCCCCACTGTTCACCTATTCTCTGATTTGCGCCGTAGATAGATTCTGAAAAAAACCGTGTAAATCGAAACCATATTTTTTTGTATGGGAAATCGTGTAAATAGAAAATAAAGCAAATTATGCATCAATTGGTCAGTTACTTTTAGAAATTACTAATTTTTTTTTACGTAGAATATTGCTTCCTTTTATCAAAAAAATACTATGTATCTATGATATAAAAGTAGACACAGTCAAACCTTGTTAGAATGTACTCTATTACTATGAACAAAACCTTCCAGACAAGCATGTACATATAATCGAGGTTTGACTGTATTAAAAATTTATAACTTGGGGCTTGTTATAATATGTTAAAAAACTTTCGGTATTTAGAATCTTTAGCTTTTTGGCATAAAATAGTATCTTAACAACATTAAGTTGTCCAAAAGAAATTGGGAAAAAATCGCAATTACAAAAAAACACATTTTTCAAAACAAAACAAAACATTTAAAAATTCATGACAGAATGCATAACTTGATTCTTGAATATTTTAAACAACTTTTTATATTTGGTATCCTTAATTTTTTTTAATATTAAATGAGATGTTAAGATATAAAAAAAAATTTAAAAAACTACGGTAAAACTTTGTTAACATTGTACCCTATTAGTATCAATCCCTGGCTAGTATGAACAAAACCTTCGAGACAAACATGTTCATAATATCAAGATTTGACTGTATATCTAATTTATAAGAATGTATATTGTATTACTTATTTTTATTTTACATTGAAATTAATGACTAAATTATGCACGTTTTACGTTTTCTGGATTTAGAATTTTTTTACAAACCTATCTTCACTGTAAAACGGGATTTAAGGGTATTTTAACTTAATTATTTTTGCATGTCTAGTAGGTATTAGAAAGAATTTTTTTGGCTATAATATCAGTGTCATCCAACAAATTGTCTTAACAAATTAACTAAAAATATACATCTTCTATACCAAAAATGTATATTTCAAATACTTTACATTATTGAAAAATTTTCGAATTCTCATTTTTTGTATACCGTGTAAAAGCGTAATCCTCCAAAACAAGTAGCGTGTAAATAGATAAATAAGTGTAGTGTTTAATGTAAAATAGATTTTGGTTAAAAGCGGAGCGTACAATTTGGTCTTGAAAAACATGCACTTTGCGCTCGAATGTATTTGAATACATCGCTTTTTTCTTTTTAAATTTTAAAATACGTGTAAACAATTTTATAAATACGACGATGTGCGCATTCGAGCGAAAAGTGGCACATTTCCGAGCGAGGGAGGCAAATGAAGCGCGACGCGGAGCGGCGCGCTTCATTTTCCCGAGATCGGAATGTGCCACTTTGAGCTCGAATGTGCACACTCGGTTTTAAGCGTAGTTCACAATAATTAATTTACTTTCTAAACAATTTTTATTCAAAAATTACAAACCTGTATTTAAAAAAAATTTAAATTTTAAGCATGATTCACAATAATTAATGTACTTTCTTAGATTGGGAACTTCATACCGTCGTATTTTGGTTAGTTGTGCGCGCGCAACTTACGTTGCCTGCTAAAATTTTACACTAAACGAGCCGAAAGAAGTATAACTTCAAAAATTCGTGTGATTCGTGAGCATCTCGAAAAATTACTACAAAACTAAAAGTGTGCCCCACATATGTCCATCATACAAATGAATAAAATTTCCATAAATTTCCATGAAAAGCATATACATCAAACCGATGAGTCAACAGCCTTTTAAGCGAAAAAACAAAACTCGATAAGTGCTTTTCTGGGCCAGCTTTTATAATTTTTCTCGAATGTTTATGTAACTTATTTTTATTAATTAGTTGTATTTATTTAATATTCAAAAACTATTTGACGTCGCCCGAGGCAATTAGTTGCGGCAGTCCCGCGTATTGTTAAATATCAGATTGACTGAATGAAACGAGGCCTGCTCCACACAGAAATCAGTAGGTCAGGTCAGGTTCAAGGTAGCTTATTATTTCAGAGTACAGCAGCAGCGGGCAGTCTCGAAGGGCCCACTGGGAGTCAGGGTGCCCGTTTGAAACATAGACCTCGTAAATTTGCCGCCTCCGGCAGCCTCAGCGATAGCTCCTCCAGTGTTAAACGACAGGTGAGTTTGTTACCTCCGTAAGTTTGTTAATAGGGCGGGCACCGGAATGACGACGCATAATCGATTCAAATGTGTGTACTTTTTTGTTGTAAAACTTTATATGGATAATGAAGTTAGCACGTTTTTTCTGCTCTATTTAAATTGACAGATACGCCGCAGAGATTAATTTTGACTAAGCCATTCTTCAATAATATATATTTTGTGATAAAAACCAATTATCTATATACGTTTGGCTCAAAAGAGTATATTCAGTTAAATGAGATTTTCAAAGAAATGTATTTAATTTTAATACTCTTTTTTTAACAATAAACAATTTCTATTAGACCGTTTTCTTTAGATTATTTTTTAAATTATTTTTATTCTTAATATTGCTTAATCGTTTTCGAAAATCGAATAGGTTATTGCATTAAATTATCAAATCAAAAAAAATGCCACTAATTGTTAATTACAAGAAGACAAAAGAACAATATTGTGATTTAATTGAGATTTTCTCCAATCAAAAAAGGATTAAATTTAAGTGTTGCTCTAAATCAGGCCTTTTTAAACTATGGGTCGCAACCCCAAAATAGGGTCGCTTAGCAAAATCCTGGGGTCACGAGATTTCAATATAAAATATTTAAATACAGTAATCCCTCAACATTCGCGGATTCGATGTTCGCGAATTTCGATTATTCGCGATTATTAAAATGCGGAAAAATTTAACATTCGCGAGCTGTACTCGCTTATTGGCGGAACCATTAAAAAAAATTTCTGGGGTTGTTATAAATAATGTATTTTCAGTTGCAGTTGTGTAAACATTTCCCGCACAGAAAAAAAGGTACACTTGGTTAAAGACAACTTTTCTTCATCGAAGAAATTTTTTAGGATCTCAAAGGAACCTTGAAAAATTCTTGTGTGAAGTAAAATAATTTTGAATTATGAAAAAATTTCTTAATACAAAAATTTCGTCATACTTGGTTCAGCAATAAATTTTTTATATCAAGAAAATGAATACTTGACGAAGTGAGTGATTTCTGCTTACAAATTTTTTTTTCAACAAGTGCAATTTTTTATTTTAGTTTAAGGGAATAGTAACGAAGAATTTTTTTTACTTGAGCTAAGATATTCTTTTTTTCTGTGCAGTAATAATTCCATATCTCGTGTTAGTTTCGTTCTGAGAGTCAAAGGATTCGTAGAAGAAACAGCCCCCCTCCCCATGCTTCATCAATCATTTTCCTTAGTTTTCAATTCGGTTGAGTAACACCCTAACACTTTAATACAGTAAATTGATGGTAGTTTAATTAAAAAACTGTAGTAAATACGTATGTATAATTATTAAAACTTGTTTATATGTACCTTATTTTGTATGTATGGTATATACAACGTATATTAACCATCGTGGAACGTACCTATAGAAGTTTGAAAGACTCATGACTACGCTAATGCGCGATGGAGGAGTTATAAATCAGGAAAGAAGACGAGTGGTAAAAATATACTACCCAAATCAAAAAGTTATACTGAAGTTAAAATGCAATTGTCTTGAAAAAGACAAATTGTTTTTAAATAAACGTAAGCCAAAAAAAATCGAAAGAAGAAATGTAAATAAACCACTTCACGCCACGAGAACAAGGTTAAACATAAACCCATATTAAAGCGAATGTTTGTAGGTTAAAGAGTAGGTAGTTTCTTGTGTAGAAAAGGTAACCCTGCGTGTTTTGGTTCTTCGCGCAATGTTCATGAGTCTTTCAAACATCTATACCCTATTTCCACATTAAAATAGACTTAACATTCGCGAATTCGATACTCGCGAGGTTTTTCTGGAACGTAACCTTCGCGAATATTGAGGGATTACTGTACACGAATTTATAAAATGTAGATGTGTATTTATGATAGAATCAGACTAACGCACAATATCTTTCTTTTATATCTATGTGGGGTCGCCAAAAACTCACAATCATTAATGGGGATGTGAATGAAAAAAGTTTAAGAAGCTCTGCTTTAAGAAGCTTTACTTGAAACAATTTGTTTGATAAATTATTTAATTAATTTTCCAAATAAAAGCTTTAATTTTTCAATGACCAACACTCATGAAAAATGCACATGTAACCAACGCATTACTATAGCAGAAAATCATTGCTAAGATTTTAATATGGTTTTTCATCCTCAAAAAACAATTAAACAAGATTGAATAGGGGTCTCTCTTTGATTTTCTATAAATATTTTGTATTTTATTTCATAGCCGAAATTTTACTATGTGTAATTGATACGATTATTAACAATTTAATTATTGTTATTATAAATTAAAACCTTTTAAGCTTTGGCTATTTAAATCCAATTACCATTGTTAAATGTTACCGCTTATAATTGCGTTTCGCAAAAATGCTATGACTAATCTTGGGTTTGCATTAAACTAAGAGCCAACCATTTCCGAAAAGGTTAATACATATTTTAAGAACAAAGGCAGAAGTTGTTGTGCAGTTGGTCGATCATAAAATAACTTGAATTTAAAATATTGCACGCTACTCTTATTGTGGAAAGGTATTCAATATGTTATAGTCAGAATATTTTAGTTTCTATTCTTATCAGATTAAGCACAAGCAAGAAATTGTAATGTATCTATACAAGTATTTAAACCTGTTTTTAAGTTGAATTATGCTCAGACAGCTCTTAAAAAACCAACATTTTATAACCATTTGGGTGTGAAGTTTTTTATACCGTAACAAATTAAACTCATGAGTATAATAACGACGGTCACGAATATCTTTAACCGAACTGAATTTAGAAATTTTCTTCTTAGGTAAACAACAAATCCAAATGCACCTTTAATTTTAAACGTTCGTTTTCCAAGTGTAACATGTTAGTGGTAGCTCACAACCATTGGTCTTCAATAATCCTCGATTAATTATACGCAACCCTAACAAATCAAATTAATAAGTTCGATTAAAAAGAAAACGACCGTTTGATATTGTTTTTGCACATTCAGTTTATAAATTATTTATTATTTGACCGATTTGGAAAAAGTTGTTATTAACACACGATTTCAGGCACTACACCCATATTATTTTTTTTATAATCCTAAAATAACATACACCTAAAGGTAATCTCGACGCCGCTAACGTAATAATATTAATGATTCTTTTACAAATATCACCTGTCGTGAGTAGCTTGTATATTTAGTTATGCATTGATTTTTTGGAATGCTTTAATTAGAAATTCGTAGAGACCTGCTTTATTTTCTCCTAATTTAAAGCGTTGTAATTATTTGATGTCTCATAATCTGTAAGGTAGTTCTATAAAAAAAGTATTTGCCTCGCATCCTGCTTGATATATTCTAATTTTATTTTATTAGGCTCTGGTGGAAAACTAATTAATAATTATTAGAAGTTTTGGACTCGTAACTCACAGTCTTGCAGAAAACATTAAAGTTTTCCAAAAATATCCTGAAATCGAATATCTAAATCATAATTATATTTAATGTTTCATGTTTACAGACTTGATGTCTAAAATATATGGCTAGAGTGGCAAGAGTTTCACAAAACTATTGAGTTAACAAGGAAGTAATTTTGGTATTTAATTTGAAATAAAACCCAATTTGTTTATACAAAGAATGGATTTTAATCAACTGTAAATGTAGCATTTTGTTCAATAAGCTTTCGTCATCTTCCTGGTAGCTCAACGATTTCACGTTCGTAGAACTTCTGATCCATATCAGCAAAACACTGAACCAAGTGTGATTTCAAGTCATCACCATTAGTGAAATTTTTATCATCTAAAGGGTTTTGTATAGATCAAAATAAATGGTAACGTGATGGTGCAAGGTAAGGGCTATATGGTGGATGTGAAATCAATTTCCAACCACACCCCAATAATTTTTGATCGGTCGCTAAAGTTGTGTGAGGTTGAGTGTTAGCATGGTGGAGTATAATGCTTTTACGATTAGCCAATTCTGACCGTTTATCTTTGATTTTTCTCTCTTCTTTCCTCAGTCCACTGCTGGACATATGCCTCCTTCAGTTTATTCCATGAGTTTTTTTTCAAACTCGCCAAATTAGAGGGATGTGTAGTCTTCATCTTTCACGCTGACTAAGTGGGTTTGAAGATGGTGGGAATATGGTATTAGGGATGTATAGTGTGTGTTAGAAAGGATAAAAGTTTAGGACCTGATTTCTCCACTGGCATTGGAATGGGAGAGAATCAGTAGCTAGCACAGGGCAGAGTTCGCCAAACCCTGTAGTAGCCTACCTTTCGTCGGGATTGCGAGGGGGTGCTACCCGCTACCCTTCTTCCCATTTTATCAGTTGTTGACAGTACTTATCTGAATTGATTCCTTGGAAGGAGTTCCAAAGACACAACACCTTTGTAATCTCACCTAAGTGAAAGCATTTTCTTTTTTGTTGCAAATTTGACATTGAACTGAAAATGTAAACCAAATACCAAGTAATTTCTTTCTAAACTAAGTTAAAAGTCGCAACTGTCAAACGGAAAGAATTACAACGTTGACCGAAATGTTGCAAAAAAATTGTAATGCTATCGATTTGTGAAAGCCGAAATTACTTTCTTGCCAACCCAATTGAACTGAAGAATGCCATTTTTTATAAATGTGAAATTTTATTATTCAATCTTTATAATTAAATTTTTGTGAAAGATTTTTCTGTTCTAAATTAAATTTGAATTTAGTATTGTACAATATATATTTTTATTAAATTGCCGAAACAGGAATACGATAAACGGCAAGTTTCAATTTTTTTGCAATCATCATTAAGAACTAATTTGTTAGGTAGTAATTTTCGTTGCTATGTAGTAAAATTTATTGAGGAAGAGCCGAATAAAATTAAAGTATAATAAGACCTATGCGGTTTTGAAATTTTAAGTTGTGTAGGGCTTTACAAGTATTCTATTCAATTTTTATTGCTAAAAGTATCAAAATGGTAAAGTTCAATTAGCCGAAACATTTCTTTGATTTTGTACTTTGAAAAATAAATAAAAATATGGTTTGTGCAGATTAGAATATAAAAATATTTAAAACTAAACTTAGTAAATTAAAATTATTATTCGAGTACGATTGAATTGAATAATATAAAACGCTACAATTCTGATATAACAATGCATCTTGTTTAACTAAGCATAAAATTGAAAAATTGTGACGTTAATTTATTAAACTAGGTAACCATTGTAGTTGTATCATATTATTGTAGTTTTTCGAGTTAAACGAACGATTTTCAAATTAACTGTAAAACATATTTTCGTAAATATACTTAATTATTGGTATGTATTGAAAAGAAATGTGATATGTTTACATATCGTATAGGATAGAAGCACCGGTTTTGGACACTGTACCAGTTGTGGACATTTTCCACTTTATTTTCACAAATGTGAAATATAAGAATTATCGATACTGATATAAGTGTAATTAATATGTAATTAATAAATGTATAAAAGATACTAAATATAGATATCATATAGACACACGAAAGTATTTAATTCGACTTTTTTTGATAACTCAAATTATTTTTACTTCGACTTATCGAGGATTGACTGTGCTTCTGAACGTTCTTGTTCGAAGTACGTGTCATAGTCTTGACACAAACTTGTAGCTGCTAAAGTAAGTTTCGGATGCAAATGTAATGGACTATAAATGGGCCTGGTTGAGGTATATCAAGAGACTAGTAGTCACTAGTCTACCTTGTTGAATATTTTCACACCAAAATTATTAGAAACGTTATGCTCTTATATGTAGTAAATTAAGTAGCTCAAAACCTTACAGTTCTTGTGTTGTTACCGAAAGATGTGCAATCCAAAGATTCATCGTAGAGACCTGCTTTATTTTCTCCTAATTTAAAGCGTTGTAATTATTTGATGTCTCATAATCTGTAAGGTAGTTCTATAAAAAAAGTATTTGCCTCGCATCCTGCTTGATATATTCTAATTTTACTTTATTAGGCTCTGGTGGAAAACTAATTAATAATTATTAGAAGTTTTGGACTCGTAACTCACAGTCTTGCAGAAAACATTAAAGTTTTTCAAAAATATCCTGAAATCGAATATCTAAATCATAATTATATTTAATGTCTCATGTTTACAGACTTGATGTCTAAAATATATGGCTAGAGTGGCAAGAGTTTCACAAAACTATTGGGTTAACAAGGAAGTAATTTTGGTATTTAATTTGAAATAAAACCCAATTTGTTTATACAAAGAATGGATTTTAATCAACTGTAAATGTAGCATTTTGTTCAATAAGCTTTTGTCATTTTCCTGGTAGCTCAACGATTTCACGTTCGTAGAACTTCTGATCCATATCAGCAAAACACTGAACCAAGTGTGATTTCAAGTCATCGCCATTAGTGAAATTTTTATCATCTAAAGGGTTTTGTATAGATCAAAATAAATGATAACGTGATGGTGCAAGGTAAGGACTACATGGTGGATGTGAAATCAATTTCCAACCACACCCCAATAATTTTTGATCGGTCGCTAAAGTTGTTTGAGGTTGAGTGTTAGTATGGTGGAGTATAATGCTTTTACGATTAGCTAATTCTGACCGTTTATCTTTGATTTTTCTCTCTTCTTTCCTCAGTCCACTGCTGGACATATGCCTCCTCCAGTTTATTCCATGAGTTTTTTTTCAAACTCGCCAAATTAGAGGGATGTGTAGTCTTCATCTTTTACGCTGACTAGGTGGGTTTAAGATGGTGGGAATATGGTATTAGGGATGTACAGTGTGTGTTGGAAAGGATAAAGGTTTAGGACCTGATTTCTCCACTGGCATTGGAATGGGAGAGAATCAGTAGCTAGCACAGGGCAGAGTTCGCCAAACCCTGTAGTAGCCTACCTTTCGTCGGGATTGCGAGGGGGTGCTACCCGCTACCCTTCTTCCCATTTTATCAGTTGTTGACAGTACTTATCTGAATTGATTCCTTGGAAGGAGTTCCAAAGCCACAACACCTTTGTAATCTCACCTAAGTGAAACCATTTTCTTTTTTGTTGCAAATTTGACATTAAACTGAAAATGTAAACCAAACACCAAGTAATTTCTTTCTAAACTAAGTTAAAAGTCACAACTGTCAAACGGAAAGAATTACAACGTTGACCGAAATGTTGCAAAAAAATTGTAATGCTATCGATTTGTGAAAACCGAAATTACTTTCTTGCCAACCCAATTGAAGTGAAGAATGCCATTTTTTATAAATGTAAAATTTTATTATTCAATCTTTATAATTAAATTTATGTGAAAGATTTTTCTGTTCTAAATTAAATTTGAATTTAGTATTGTACAATATATATTTTTATTAAATTGCCGAAACAGGAATACGATAAACGGCAAGTTTCAATTTTTTTGCAATCATCATTAAGAACTAATTTGTTAGGTAGTAATTTTCGTTGCTATGTAGTAAAATTTATTGAGGAAGAGCCGAATAAAATTAAAGTATAATAAGACCTATGCGGTTTTGAAATTTTAAGTTGTGTAGGGCTTTACAAGTATTCTATTCAATTTTTATTGCTAAAAGTATCAAAATGGTAAAGTTCAATTAGCCGAAACATTTCTTTGATTTTGTACTTTGAAAAATAAATAAAAATATGGTTTGTGCAGATTAAAATATAAAAATATTTAAAACTAAACTTAGTAAATTAAAATTATTATTCGAGTACGATTGAATTGAATAATATAAAACGCTACAATTCTGATATAACAATGCATCTTGTTTAACTAAGCATAAAATTGAAAAATTGTGACGTTAATTTATTAAACTAGGTAACCATTGTAGTTGTATCATATTATTGTAGTTTTTCGAGTTAAACGAACGATTTTCAAATTAACTGTAAAACATATTTTCGTAAATATACTTAATTATTGGTATGTATTGAAAATAAATGTGATATGTTTACATATCGTATAGGATAGAAGCACCGGTTTTGGACATTGTACCAGTTGTGGACATTTTCCACTTTATTTTCACAAATGTAAAATATAAGAATTATCGATACTGCTATAAGTGTAATTAATATGTAATTAATAAATGTATAAAAGATACTAAATATAGATATCATATAGACACACGAAAGTATTTAATTCGACTTTTTTTGATAACTCGAATTATTTTTACTTCGACTTATCGAGGATTGACTGTGCTTCTGAACGTTCTTGTTCGAAGTACGTGTCATAGTCTTGACACAAACTTGTAGCTGCTAAAGTAAGTTTCGGATGCAAATGTAATGGACTATAAATGGGCCTGGTTGAGGTATATCAAGAGACTAGTAGTCACTAGTCTACCTTGTTGAATATTTTCACACCAAAATTATTAGAAACGTTATGCTCTTATATGTAGTAAATTAAGTAGCTCAAAACCTTACAGTTCTTGTGTTGTTACCGAAAGATGTGCAATCCAAAGATTCATCAATTCACTCTCTTTCGCACCTTTTATATCGTTAATGTCAGATATTAAAGAAGCACTGTCGGTGCCAGATGCTAATACAATGCGCACCCTTTATTCCATAACTTGCGTACTTTATAAAATAAAATTTTAGAATCCCATAAAAGTCCTTATCGATAGGGAGCTTTTCTTAAGTGTTATGTTCGCATTATTAATAAGACCCTGTCCTCAACCGAGTGTTAAAAATAATTTAACCAGCAACTTACCGGAGACATCAAAATACGTTGAGAAATTCTTTGGAAAAATCACATAATGTTTAGAATCGGTGCCATAACAGAGTTAGTTATGAAATTAAAATAATTCAGCACCCTTTAAAGCACAATAAAATCAATTCAAAATTAAACGACGGTTCCTTCGTTTTCTAACCCCAACTACGGACACGAAAAAACTAAAATTTACATGTTACAAATGTAGAAAGTTGCACACACACACGCTCATAAACTGATAGCTTTATCTTTATCTTTTTTGCTTAAAGGCAAAAGTTGTTTAGCTACAAGTAATGCATGTGTTGTAGCAAAACTTAGGCATTTTCACCTTCAATTTATTTCTACAATCTGAAATGAAAATCAATACTTACACACTTTCAAATAAAAAGTTTGAGAACAATTACGAGTGCTTTTGTAAATTAATCATATTAAAAAGGATTTACAAACCTTGAAAAGCACCCTATCATATTGAAAAAAATGACGCTTATTTTTTTTAAGCTTTGATTTGGGAATTCAACGACTTTATATTTAGTGCGCTTGTAAATACGTCTCTATTTGATTTATTCTTTTAAATCACTGAGACACCTATTTGCTTTTTAATCCCCTTTCGATCTGTGAAATTGCATTTAATTCTGAGTATCGGTTTTCCACTGTGTTGCCCATGTTGTATTTGAGACAAAAAAATTCTTTTAAATCAATAGGGTAAACCGCTTAGTATGTGACCCCTTACCAGTAAAATTACTCTAGCAATTTTGAAATAAAGTTTTTATTAAATTAAAAAGTAATTAATTTAGTATAAATCTATTAAATTCTATGAGTTTGTTGCAATAGGAATTTTTTTAACTTTTAATTTGAAAAATTTAATTTGATGCGATCGTAAATTAATAATAAACAATATTTTTTAAAAATCTTTTGGCATCTATTGCTCATATTTAATCCTTTTGTGATTTGTAAAAGTCACTATTTCAAGTTAAGCATGTATTTTCGCTAAATTTCTCTTTTGTCATCTTCAATTGCATTTTAGGTGTTAATTTTTCCCCAAAAAAATAAAGCTTTCGAAAACAGTAAAAAATATCTAAGTGAAGTCTTTATTAAATACAATTTTTAAAATTTTTATAACCTTATTTTAAGTCAAAACAAGATAAAATAAAGCTGTTAAAAACATTAATGTGACCTTTTCCAAAAACAAAATCTCAACTTATCTGACTAATTTTTTTATTAATTAAGAAGAAGAAGAAAAAGACAATACATATAAAAAAATCTAATAAAACGAGGTATGTGCAAATGTTAACAAAATGTGCAAATTTCCGAGTGAGAAAAGGAAATGAAATGCGATACGAAGCAGTGCGTTTCATTTTCTCAGTTTTAAGCACGTTTCACAATAATTACTGTGCACTTTAAAATTGTTTCATTACAAATTAAAATAATATTTTAAGCACGGCCCATACACTTTACCTGTGTTACCCTCGTGACCCACCGGCTGGAAAACACTGAATTAGATTGATACTGTTTGAAAGAATCATCAAGTGACCACTACTACCCCATCTATACTTAATGTTAATTGTTTTTCTTGAAATACTTTTTTGAAAATAAAAATATTTGATTTGTATTTTATTTGATAGGAAACCACGTTGCATGATCGACATAATTAATTAATTTCTTTATTTAAATCCGTGTAGATTTCTAATAAAGTAAATAATTCAGGTATTTTGTGATCAATAGTTATAAAATTTGAAACGATTATTATATTCGTGACTTACTTCAAGATAGAGTTTTACATTAAAATGATTAGGCTTGCTATAGTCAGGCAAAGGAATGATTATGCCTTACTTGCTTCGCTCCCTTCATCATGCACACAGCTAACTTACTATGAAGTTTATACGTATATAAAGATACCAAAATTTGATAAATAATTTTACCTTGTCACGCTAAATGGTCATGCACAGAATTTTTGAAGTAGTTGGCTAAGTTTTCTAAAATAAAATGCACACTAAACATGTTAATGTTGAAATTACCTAAATTGGAGGTTTAACAATCAGTGTCACTCGGTTTCCTACCCAGAAAATTACGTTTCATGCAAGTATTAAAAATGAAGTATATAAATTAACAGTCATTAATCGTCATTTTCTAAATGTGATAACATTATAGAAAATGACTATTATTTTGAGTTTCTTCTTTTTCGTATTATTTCTAAAATTTTGTAGACGATATTTTGGTCAACTGCTTTAAGTTTGGATTTAAAAACAATTTTAATTGTAAGTAATTTTCAGAAGATATTATATTTATGATTATTTCCTTGCTTAATCCTGATTGTAACATAGATATATTAACAGTTAAAAAAAGACATAGAACGAAAGCATTGGAAAAAACGTAACTAAATTAAATATCTATAACTATGTGTTGTTGCGTACCTTGCGTTTGTGCAAAACTAGACCAGTGGTTTCCAAATTATTTTTTTGCGCTTCCTTTAACCTTCCGTGTCCTAGGTGGGGTATAACTAACGTGAATTTTTTTTTTTGTTTAAACGGGACGTTTGTTAATCGAGCTTAAAACCGAGTTTGCACATTCGAGCTCAAAGTGGCACATTCCGATCACGGGAAAGTAAAGCGCGCCGCTCCGCGTCGCACTTCATTTGCTTCCCTCGCTCGGAAATGTGCCACTTTTCGCTCGAATGCGCACATCCTCGTATTTATTACATTAATATAATATACCATAAGCTCCTTTAAATCAAAAATTTTAATTTAATTTAGTCAATATCGATTTTATATTCAAAAAACGTATTTACCATAGCAATGAGTGGAAGGGAGCGAGAAGATACGATAATCTTGTCAATGCAAGTGAGAGGGAACGATTAAAATTATTCAATTAATTTTTCGTATAATTTATTGGTCTAAATTATTGCGAATCATTAAGAAATTGCTGTGAAATTAATTTGTATTTCAATAAAGACACAAAAATAAAATTCTTGTTAGGATTTCTTCATATTCTTGGTGCCTTTCCACTGTACTCTTAATCCCTGATTTACACGGTAGATAGGTTCCGGAAAAAACTCTGTAAATCGAATTTATAATTTTTCATATTGGAAATCATGTAAATCAAAAAAAAAATTCTATCGCGAAGGCATTCATCATCTGCCCGATAAATGGCAAAATAATAATGGTAAATATTTTGATTATTAAGTTTTTTAACAAATACCATATATTTTTAAGTAAGATGATTTTGACAAAAAAATGCTATGTTTCAATGCTTACACCTATTATCTACATAAAACTTAATTTTATTTTTTTATTTATCGGTCTAAGTTTTATAAAAAGAGAAAAGAGACAAATATTATGAATACGAGAATGTGCACACTCGGTTTTAAGCATGATTATAATATACCTCCAGAAATGGTTTATAATAGAAGAAAAACTCCTTAAAAACACGCTTACCCTGAGGGAGCAGTTGGAACAACTGCATTAAGGGCGAAAATAAAGAAGAAGAAGAAAAAGAAGAAGAAGAAGAAGAGGGTTTCGAGCATGATTTACAATAATTAATTTACTTTCTAAATAATTTTAATTAAAATTACAAGACAGAAACACCTAATCGCTGATTTTGTGCTTTTAAACATTTATTCTTTAAAAATAAAAGCTACAACTTTTTCAGAATAGAAAATCTGAATTTAAGTTTTTGTTTTGAAAGAGAGTTGATTAATAGCTATAGACAAATCTAATGAATGCAGCGTATGTGCGCATTCGAGCGAAAAGTGGCACATTTCCGAGCGAGGGAAGCAAATGAAGCGCGACGCGGAGCGGCGCGCTTCATTTTCCCGAGATCGGAATGTGCCACTTTGAGCTCGAATGTGCACACTCGGTTTTAAGCACGATTCACAATAATTTAGGCCAATAAGTTCTTTTCGCTCCCTTCCACTCATTGCTATGGTAAATGTATTTTGCAAACATCGAATCGATATTTATTAAACTAAATTTAAATCTACAATTTGAAAGAGCGAAGAATAAAGAGAAAAAATTCTGTGAATGCAGGATATGTGCGCATTCGAATGAAATGTGGCACATTTCCGAGATCGGAATGTACCACTTTGAGCTCGAATGTGCACATGCGGTTTTAAGCATGATTCACAATAATTAATTTACTTTCTTAGACGGCCAAATTCAACTATTGAATTTTTGTAAGGTGTGCGCGCGCAACTTGCGTTGCCTAATAAAATTTTAATCTCGGCGCGCCAAAAGAAGTATAACTTGTGAAAGATACAAAAAGCTTCACAACAATCAGAACCTTGAAGTGATGTAGAGGAATGAACCTATTAGTGGTCAATGTAGTTAAATAAAGAAATACAAATCCCATGAATATTTTATTAATAAAACGATGAAACATTAGTCAAAGCTAAGCCGTTAAAAAAAAACTACAAATCTTTAATTATATCAAAGAAATGTATGGAAGCTTTATTATTCAATTAATAGCGCATATCTACTCGGACTTCACGAATTCAATACTATTCTTTAAATGGAAGCTTCGATTAATTAAATGAATTAATAATCATAGTTATATCATAAATTAATCAATCGGAAATCTCTATTAATTATTAAAACGCCATATTTAAATTATATTTATTCACATGGAATATTATTAAATTATTTTTATACTGTCACGAATAAAACTTTCTTTCAATGCACGGTACCTATTAAGTGGTACCGTGTCCTGTTTAAAACGGATTAACAAATTTAAAAAAAATTGTAGATAAATCAGAATAAAATCCACGTACACGTTTTTCCTTATTGTTGAATGGATTAGAAAAGTGAATCTCAAAATTTTGTGATACATAAAAATTGAATTAACTTTCAAGTTTGCCGTACAGTCAGCCTAAGAAGTAATCAACACCCTAAAAACAGTACTTACCGTAATCGAGCTATTCCAAGAGACAGGTTTTAGTTAAAAATAGTGTTTATGACGGCTTTTATAAGTACAACAAATAATTTTTTCTATTAATTGTTTAAAAATAGCACGATTACTGTAGGTGCTGCTCTAGGGTGTTGATTACTTCTTAGGCTGACTGTACATGACATCGGGGTGTCTTTATACAGAGTAATATTTTTAACAAATTTTCCAACATCAACGCTTAGACCTCAAAAAGAAAGTATATTTTATTGTTTAAATATTGTAATTATACTTTAGTGAACCGGCGTATTACTTTTCCGTCTCCTGTTTTTATTCAAACAGATGTCTTCGGTTACGCAAGAAATTCTTAGAAACCTTTATATACAAAGTACTTCGGAATACTAATTAAGGAATTCACTAATGAGGATTTTTCGTTTTAATTAGGTTTATTGAGATTATCGAAATTACTTCTGTCATTACATAAATAAAATTTAATTTAGAGATACGTACGCAAACGATTATAAAGGAGAAACGTATATTCGGGTATGTTGGCCAATAACTCATACTTTTTTATCAATAAAAATCGTAATTTAAAACATTTACGTATGAAAATTACTCCGGCTCATAAATAAAGAAATAAAATTTGAATAAACACTAAGGTGTAATTTGGAAATACAGGTTGCACGGAATATAATTTGTAATTTCTATAATCGTTTGACATTTTCTTCGGTTGTCATTGTACTTGTGCTACGTGTGGGATTGATTCCATCTTATTCGCATTAAATTTGGTAATGGCAAACACCGGCACCTCCACTTCATCGATAATTGCATTCCGGCGAAGGCCTGCATCGCTTTTCCTAACATCTAATTGGTGACTCGCGTTTTTGATAAAAATTGACTCCGCGAGTCCGACCGTCAAGCTCGATGATAATCTACGAATTTTGTTCTCATTTCGAATTAATTATGCAAATGAAATTTTACACAGGCAAACAAACTGAAATCTTCTTCATCGGCGTCTATTAAAATATGTAAATTAAAAATACGCTACATACTTCCTAATTTCAGAAATGGTTTTGTTCACATAATTTTTTTTTTTTTTTTGATTAAAGAGCGTCTCTGTTATTGGTATGCAAACAAGTTTAATAATTATTTAAAGCTCATAACATTCTCGTCTTATTATCGCTTTAATTAGGTAGTGCCACAAGGCTGGAATATTTCGGAGTCAATTTTAAACTACTACAGTAGAACCTCACGCGGCGACCATCTCCATAAGGAGACCACCTCTAAAAGCGGGCAGTACGTTTCAGAACAGATATTCCGTAATTTAATTCTTCGTGTAAATTTCTCTCTAAGGCGACCACTCTCTAACCCGACCGCGATTGCTAATTGCGAGACCGCTACTTTTCAAGATTCCTTAAACTTTGATAATTTTTTTTATAGATAACACCTGTATTATTTAAGATTCTAAGCCTGATTAACATTTTGTCTTTTAGTCTGTAGAGTAAAAAATCTGCAAGCATTTTTGGAACATTTGTGATTTTACATACATACTATCAGGTTCTTTGCAAATTGATTTCTTATAAGAAAGCTCTAGGATAATAGAACACACTCGGTTTTAAGCATGATCCACAATAATTTAGATCCATAAATTAGACAAATCTAATGAATGCAGCGTATGTGCGCATTCGAGCGAAAAGTGGCACATTTCCGAGCGAGGGAAGCAAATGAAGCGCGACGCGGAGCGGCGCGCTTTATTTTCCCGAGATCGGAATGTGCCACTTTGAGCTCGAATGTGCACACTCGGTTTTAAGCACGATTCACAATAATTTAGGCCAATAAGTTCTTTTCGCTCCCTTCCACTCATTGCTATGGTAAATGTATTTTGCAAACATCGAATCGATATTTATTAAACTAAATTTAAATCTACAATTTGAAAGAGTGAAGAATAAAGACAAAAAATTCTGTGAATGCAGAATATGTGCGCATTCGAACGAAATGTGGCACATTTCCGAGATCGGAATGTACCACTTTGAGCTCGAATGTGCACACGCGGTTTTAAGCATGATTCACAATAATTAATTTACTTTCTTAGACGGCCAAATTCAACTATCGAATTTTTGTTAGGTGTGCGCGCGCAACTTACGTTGCCTAATAAAATTTTAATCTCGGCGCGCCAAAAGAAGTATAACTTGTGAAAGATACAAAAAGCTTCACAACAATCAGAACCTTGAAGTTATGTAGAGGAATGAACCTATTAGTGGTCAATGTAGTTAAATAAAGAAATACAAATCCCATGAATATTTTATTAATAAAACGATGAAACATTAGTCAAAGCTAAGCCGTTAAAAAAAAACTACAAATCTTTAATTATATCAAAGAAATGTATGGAAGCTTTATTATTCAATTAATAGCGCATATCTACTCGGACTTCACGAATTCAATACTATTCTTTAAATGGAAGCTTCGATTAATTAAATGAATTAATAATCATAGTTATATCATAAATTAATCAATCGGAAATCTCTATTAATTATTAAAACGCCATATTTAAATTATATTTATTCACATGGAATATTATTAAATTATTTTTATACTGTCACGAATAAAACTTTCTTTCAATGCACGGTACCTATTAAGTGGTACCGTGTCCTGTTTAAAACGGATTAACAAATTTAAAAAAAATTGTAGATAAATCAGAATAAAATCCACGTACACGTTTTTCCTTATTGTTGAATGGATTAGAAAAGTGAATCTCAAAATTTTGTGATACATAAAAATTGAATTAACTTTCAAGTTTGCCGTACAGTCAGCCTAAGAAGTAATCAACACCCTAAAAACAGTACTTACCGTAATCGAGCTATTCCAAGAGACAGGTTTTAGTTAAAAATAGTGTTTATGATGGCTTTTATAAGTACAACAAATAATTTTTTTTATTAATTGTTTAAAAATAGCACGATCACTGTAGGTGCTGCTCTAGGGTGTTGATTACTTCTTAGGCTGACTGTACATGACATCGGGGTGTCTTTATACAGAGTAATATTTTTAACAAATTTTCCAACATCAACGCTTAGACCTCAAAAAGAAAGTATATTTTATTGTTTAAATATTGTAATTATACTTTAGTGAACCGGCGTATTACTTTTCCGTCTCCTGTTTTTATTCAAACAGATGTCTTCGGTTACGCAAGAAATTCTTAGAAACCTTTATATACAAAGTACTTCGGAATACTAATTAAGGAATTCACTAATGAGGATTTTTCGTTTTAATTAGGTTTATTGAGATTATCGAAATTACTTCTGTCATTACATAAATAAAATTTAATTTAGAGATACGTACGCAAACGATTATAAAGGAGAAACGTATATTCGGGTATGTTGGCCAATAACTCATACTTTTTTATCAATAAAAATCGTAATTTAAAACATTTACGTATGAAAATTACTCCGGCTCATAAATAAAGAAATAAAATTTGAATAAACACTAAGGTGTAATTTGGAAATACAGGTTGCACGGAATATAATTTGTAATTTCTATAATCGTTTGACATTTTCTTCGGTTGTCATTGTACTTGTGCTACGTGTGGGATTGATTCCATCTTATTCGCATTAAATTTGGTAATGGCAAACACCGGCACCTCCACTTCATCGATAATTGCATTCCGGCGAAGGCCTGCATCGCTTTTCCTAACATCTAATTGGTGACTCGCGTTTTTGATAAAAATTGACTCCGCGAGTCCGACCGTCAAGCTCGATGATAATCTACGAATTTTGTTCTCATTTCGAATTAATTATGCAAATGAAATTTTACACAGGCAAACAAACTGAAATCTTCTTCATCGGCGTCTATTAAAATATGTAAATTAAAAATACGCTACATACTTCCTAATTTCAGAAATGGTTTTGTTCACATAATTTTTTTTTTTTTTTTGATTAAAGAGCGTCTCTGTTATTGGTATGCAAACAAGTTTAATAATTATTTAAAGCTCATAACATTCTCGTCTTATTATCGCTTTAATTAGGTAGTGCCACAAGGCTGGAATATTTCGGAGTCAATTTTAAACTACTACAGTAGAACCTCACGCGGCGACCATCTCCATAAGGAGACCACCTCTAAAAGCGGGCAGTACGTTTCAGAACAGATATGCCGTAATTTAATTCTTCGTGTAAATTTCTCTCTAAGGCGACCACTCTCTAACCCGACCGCGATTGCTAATTGCGAGACCGCTACTTTTCAAGATTCCTTAAACTTTGATAATTTTTTTATAGATAACACCTGTATTATTTAAGATTCTAAGCCTGATTAACATTTTGTCTTTTATAGTCTGTAGAGTAAAAAATCTGCAAGCATTTTTGGAACATTTGTGATTTTACATACATACTATCAGGTTCTTTGCAAATTGATTTCTTATAAGAAAGCTCTAGGATAATAGAACACACTCGGTTTTAAGCATGATCCACAATAATTTAGATTCATAAATTAGACGAAAAAGCAGTTGATTAATTTTAATCGTTTCCTCTAGCTCGCACTGGCAAGATGGTCGTATCTTTTCGCTCCCTTCCACTCATTCCCGTGCAGAAATTGTCTCAGGGTTTTAATAGAGCCCTTTAAAGATTTCCCTTACACTTTAAGGGATCCTAAAAGGATGGTCACGCTTTGTAAAAGTGGGCCTTTAAGGGAAATGTAATGGGGGCCTTTAAGGGCAATGTATGAAGGTCCTTTAAAGTTTTCCCTTATATTTAATTTTTTTACTTGGTATATAATAAGAAAATAAATTTTCTTAGAATATTACAAAAGCTTAGTTAAACATAAAGCATTATCCAGCTGAGGTAAAAGACAACAAAAGATATTTTTTATTGTTAGTTTTGTATTTGTTAAAATTAAAAATAATTAATTTCTTTTTGCTTTTAGAAACTTGTTAGGATATATGTATATAACTTCAATTTTTTTCTTTTCAAACTAAAAAAAGAAACTTTTTGAAAGAAAAATTTATTTGGGTTTTGTGACCTTATGTTTAACTAGCCTTTTCCTGTAACAAATACTAACAAATACAAGCCCCCCTTCCCCAAATAGGCTGTTATGTAATTTATGGATGACTTCTTAGTAATGTACATAAAGATACTTATCAATAATCATAACTTTTAGCTGACAAAAAAAGTATTATGTACGAGTGTAAACTGTAAAACAAATAAAAAATAATAATTTAATTGATAACTTCACAACTTGCAGTAAATAGAAATAATTTTATATTTTATCAATAAGATATTCAATAATTTTATTATGGACTTTTCTTCTTATGGAATCCACAAAAAGACATTTAGAGGTCCTTTAATATTTACCGTAACTAAAACCTATTAAGGAATTTTTGACAAAAATTAAAAGATCCTTTAATGGTTACTCTGAAAAACCCCTAAAAGGATTTTCTTATCATAACACAACAACGCCCTTTACTGACTTTACAAAGGATTCACTGAGAAATGTTTTAACGTGGAATTCACAACGTAGCATTTAAGGGCCCCTACCACTGTTAGGGCATCCATAGTAAATTTCTGCACGGGTTGCTATGGTAAATATATTTTTCCAACATAAAATTGATATCTACTAAACTTAATTTAAATTTACGATTTGAAAGAGCTAAGGATTAAAAAGAAAAATTGTGTTAATGCAGGGTATGTGCGCATTCGAGCGAAAAGTGGCACATTACCGAGCGAGGGAAGCAAATGAAGCGCGACGCGGAGCGGCGCGCTTCATTTTCCCGAGATCGGAATGTGCCACTTTGAGCTCGAATGTGCACACTCGGTTTTAAGCACGATTCACAATAATTAACTTACTTCCGAAATAATACAACATTATTTACAATACCGTTAATACGATTTTGATAAATAATAACTGTATTTAATCTAATTTAGTATTTGTAATTACATTTGTATTGTCTATCTTCATCTCCAGACCAATTTGAGCAAGAACCGACGATGGTCGTGTTAGAGCGGTTTTACTGTACTTGAATTCGCGCACAATTTTTGATGCTTGCTCGAAACCATACACCTGTCTCGACGAAAATTTCTAAACGTCGATTCTGGCTTCGTATGTCGGCAAATAAAAAAGGTGTGGTGAGGAAAGAAAAATACTAAACGTACATCCGTTTTGTGATTTTAATAAGTGGGTACCATTTTTATTGCCTAGACGTTTTATTTTAATTACCCAGTTTGACCTTTATCTAAATTAGTAAATTCTAGCAACGGTATTATATTTCTACTTAAATGTAATAGATCTACTATTTTATTTTATTGCTATCGCTGTGCTCGTTATAGGAGACTTAATGAAATTTGTTTAATGCGTTGTGAAATAAACATGTAAATATTTTACCACATTTTGTATTTGTATATTTTTTCTTTTGGAATTTTAACGTTTTATTATAATTACTATATTATTTGGCAGCTTTTTATCCGATAACCATTTTTCGCAATTTATTTACATAATAGATTCTTCATATTGTTTTTATGGCTTTGCCATTTTAACAAGAAATTGCTTTTTTGTTATTGTTTTTGTGCAATATAAGTAAATTCAGAACTATGAAAAAAAAGGAATATTACTTCAGATAAAATAGGTATGTAGCTACATTGTTATTGAAAAATAATACCTAACGTTATGCACCTTATTCAAAATTTTTATTCTTTTCAGAGCAAGCATTGATTAAAAAGTTGACTTCGTAAAGGCATAATTAAGACTTCGAAATAAGTTAAAAATCGTGAATTTTATATGTTTATAAATTGTGATTTATAAACATATAAAATTCACTATTTTTAACTAATAGGTATCTAATATAGTGTAAACTCTCTATAACCAAACTGAAGGGTTCGAGTGTTTTCTTTCGTTATAAAGAGTTTTCGTTATATGGAGATTTAAAAAAAAGACAGTATAAGGGCACAAATACACATTTTTTATTTTTGTAACTGGGTATACGTCAAATTCTAATATTTCTATTATTCTGTATACATAGTCCGTTATTTTGGCCTGGTGATTTTTTGCTAAGCCAATACTTGGTTTGTATTTTTTTATAAATTTTATCCATACTTTCAAATGCGGTAGGATCGCCTTCGTAAAATAATAAAAAGTCGCTTAATAATTCTTGCAAGTTTGCACTAATCCAAAAACTTTTTTGCCAACGCAGAAGGTTTTTTTTGCTAGCCATGCTCATAGCTCAAAAGTCAATTTACAACTTGACTTGTTTGGTATTTTAGCCAAAATTTATTGCGATGCATTTATTGCTATTAGGACAGTAATGGCAAACAATTCTTAGAAAATATAAACAAAAAGTAATTAAATGACACGTACACAAAGATGTATTGTTCTTAGAAAATGTAACACAGATATCCAAACAAAGACGCATTGTTTCGCTATAGATCAGGGGTGGGCAAACTTCTTGATAGTCCGAGCCATTTTTCAAAATTAGAAATTTTTTGCGAGCCGCAATTAAATACGTATTTAAAAGGTATGCAAAAAAGTTATTAACAGAAATTTTTAAAAACTAAAAAAAAAATTTGTTACAACGTTGCACTTTGTCTTTCATATTTGTTGCCAGTAATTTAAGAGACATTTTGAAACACATACGGAACGATAATAATTTTTTAAAATATAATAGCACAAAAATGAAAAGGGAACTCAGGTACATTTATTGAGAGCCACAAATAATCCTTCAAAGAGCCGCATTTGGCTCATGAGCCGCAGGTTGGCCACCCCTGCTATAGATCCAGACTATTACGTTATAGAGCAATATCTTTGCCATAGTGAGATTTTTATTATAAAGGAGTTCTTTATAAAAAGTTTACACTGTACATCATGATGCTTAAAAAATATAGAAATAGTTATTAACAACTAACAAAATAATAATTTTTTCATAAAAATGTATTTAATCCATTGCATTTTATTTGGAATCTATTTTAAAAGTTTTGTTTAAAATTCAAGCAGTATTCTTTCTTATATTGCGATACGTTTTAGGTTCAATACATCATCTTTAAATAACCCAATTTGGATATTGCAAAAATATAGTCAGAAATTATAAGAAATCGGATTATAAAATAAACTAATTAAATAGGTATGTTATAAAAATGCGAAACTGAATAAAAAAATTATTTGCATTCACAAACAATTCATAAATAGTCAAACCGAATAAAAGCAGGGCTTTTAAAAGTCAAAGTTGGTTGTTAAAACTGTAAGAAAATCAACATTAAATTATTAGCTTTGGAAAACATATTTTATTAGGATCTTATAGTTTTTTTATAGTTTGTCACAAAATCTATTAATAACAAATAAAAAAATAAATATGGTACCATCTCCTGTAAATGTTAGACGAAAAATATAAATTTTATTCTTATCTATTTTTTTTTATAGTGTAAAGTTTTAAATAGGTTCCTATAATTGTCATAATACATCTCTTCTAAAGTAACAGTTAGCGTACTTTTGAATTACTGAATACTTATTTAAAGACATACATTCCTTTAACTTTGACGTAATTAGAACAAAGAAAAATATAAGAACGCTGAAGCGAACATCAAAATACTTTACTAATTCACTTATTTTAAAATACAAATATTCGAAACCTCTAATTCAAGTAAGTTATTTTTGGTTGTCTGCCGATCACCAACGTGTAGGGGGAAGTTTTGCAATCAACGTAACACGCCTCGATTTTTTTTCCGTTTCACCCTCAAAAAAGGTTCGAGAATACACACCCTTAAAGCCAAGGCCGAGCTTCAAGAAGCAGTTTTACCACTTACGACTTTTTGCCGAGCGCTTATTATTTATTTTGTTGCACATGTCTTAAACGAATACCCAGAAACTGTATTTAAATATAAATTCGTAAAAGAACTTCCGACGACGATTATTTCTTCTTTTTTATTTACTACTTAATTTAATTTTAGAACGAAGGCATTTGTGCATTCTTAGGAGATCGGCCGCAAAAATTATAAACGATTTTATATGAGGCGCTCGGCATTAGAAATTCTTTGTTCCTCATTTGCGGAGGAAATTTATTGAAATTAATTTAAATAAAATATGCTTATGCATACCGTGCCATCGTTAAATATTAAATAATTCAAATACCGATACGTGAATCCTGTAATTCGACTTTAAATGAAGGAAACAAGACTTCGGTGCACATGTTCGTGTAGCAACAACTAGAAATAGTAATAATATTTCTTCTTTGTCGAAAAAGGCCAAAAGCGATTTATGAATGCGGTCAGTCAATACCAGAAAAGGCCCGCATAACGAGGTTTTCAAGTCAAATCGTCTACGGTTTCCGCCAAAACAAAATTTATGTTCATCTGTGTTTCTGTCAATGTCCACAGTAATGGACCTATGCATATCATTATTTTGAGGCACAGTTTACGAGAAAACTGGCCTCTATGTTATTCTTCGCTAAGAGCGCAATAAACTAATCCGGTATCATGCAATCATAATCGTATTTGAACACCGGGCCAACTATTAGCTAAAATATTCTCTATGTTAAATTATCTCAAGCATATGTTGGATAGTGTGGCGCAATAAACAAGCACACATGTATCTAAATGGTCATTTGGAATTTAACAAACAAGTTTGGTACTTAATTTACTGCATATATTGTCAGCCTCATTATATTATTACATACTCGCGCTATAAAATATAATCACCTTCAGATAGGTTAGACGAAATCTAACTAATTTCGTTTATTTTTTAAAATACCTACGCTCGCCCATAAAAATTATACACAAAAAAAAGCTCGACACTGTTCGTTCGTTCGGACTGAACTATTTAATGCGCAAAATAATTGTACCTTTTGCATAATAAATAATGAAAATAGGCGTTACTTGTATGTATTTAGAATATTTAACCAGTAGTAAATATTAAAACACTTTGAATTAAAATGAATCTGATATAAAAAGGCCAATGGAATGGTACGGCATTAAGGTGTTAGCAATGTGCTTGTCCTACGTTAGTGTTAGACCGCAATCGCAATTCTAAAAGTTGGGCGTACAGTAGTCAACGTACAGTAAGACCCCGCTTAACGCTGTTCCCTGAAAATTCCATGCAGCATTGGGGGTTCCCCGAAATTCAAAGTAATTTATCTGCATTGTTTCTTGTCTGTCGTGTTACACAAACGTATTTTTATTATTTCAAACATTTGCTGCTGTTATTGTAAGTATCAATTTTTGTTATATAATGACTGATATAGCGATAAATATAATAATTTTTAATATGGGTGATAATTAAAAACACGAAAATAAAGCGACAAGAAAAAGCATTGATTTAGAAACTAAAATGCAAGTGCTTAGAAGATTAGATAGTGTTGAACGTCAATGTCAAATTGGTGTTGCATTAAACTTGTCAACTTCGACAATAAGAACAATTTTCAAGAATAAAGAAAAAATAGTGTCATCAGCAAATACAAATGACATTAGATAACTTCTTGATAAAAAAGCAGAAAATTGGAAATGCATGATCTCAAATATAAATAGTGACTTAGAATTTAATAATTTTTATATACATATTCTTTTGTTGTTTCTAAATTTGTAAGAAATAAGTTTTTGTTGTTGCATTGTAATAAAAAAACATATTTAAATGACAAAATACTCGAACAATTTTTCAATTTTATAATTTTTTTTTCCCCAGCCCCATTATTTACATGATGAGATGACCTCGTTTAACGCTATTTCGTATAACGCTTAAATTCATTGGAACGTATCCCCCGCGTTAAACGGGGTCTTAGTGTATGTATATAGCAGGGGTGAGCAAAAATTGGCACGCGGGTCGCATCCGGCCCGCGGCACACATAAGATTCCTATATCCGCCCTAAGCGTAAGGTTAAAATGGTCACTTAGTGCTTTTACACTTTAAATTTTGTCCGATTGTATGCACGATTTATTTATCGAGCCGGATTAGAAACAACTTGCTCATACCTGGTTTATAGTGTTCACTGGTTATAAAAATCTCATTCAATAGAAATAAAGAAAATAAGTATTTTTTAGATGAAAATACACTACAAAAATTTACAACCATTTTATGCAAAAAAAATGAATTAATATCTATAAGTAAATGACCAATTTATACATACAGTCGAACCTCGATAAGTCGAAGTCGAAGAGAAACTAAAAATAATTCGAGTTATCAAAAACAGTCCACTTAAATACTTTTTGTGTGTATATCATATTTATATTTACCATCCTTTATACAAAATAACCAAAATTTTTAAACAATTATTAACATTATTTATTGTTATAAAGTATTTAGGTAATATGGTTATTTACATCTTATTTATTGCTGATTTGAACGTAATCTAAAATTGACTTTTACTTCATTGATCCAAAATGTTGGGTTTTTACAAATTTTTCCAATGATCTCCCGAAACCAGAATATTCCAGAATATTTTTACTACGTGTATACCAAAACCATTCAATCATAGCTTTCTCCAAGTTGGAACAAAGACACTGCTTTAGCTTTTTTTTAATTTTGGTTTACACTCCTTGTTCATCGGTAAATAATTTTAGAAAAAGTATTTAATTCTTTTAGATTTTCTGTTACACACTGTTATAAACTATAAACAACAAAAAATACATTTAGTCGTACTCCTGCTCGACGAATAACGACCAGAATGAAAACAAAAAGACAAAAATAGACCCTTTTCTTGTAAAAGAAACGGTAAAATCATCTTAAAATTCATAACTGTTGAGAAAGCATTTAAACATAAATTAGTATTTAAATCCAATTGAAGTTCCGACGTCAAAACATCAAAGTCTTGTAGTAGGTTTCAACCTTTTCATCATATTTTACAATAGCCATTGTGACCAGCAATAACACCGCACAAACGCGTTCTTTAATCCTACCAGGTATTGCACTTTTATGAAAAGTTGTAAAATTTAAGTTCGAGTTATCGAAAAATTCGACTTATCGAGGTTCGACTTATGGAGGTTCGACTGTATTTTGCTTTGTTTTCGATTTACACGATTTTCCACACAAAAAATTATTATTTCCAGTTACACTATTTTTTCGGAACTATTTACCCTGCAAATCTGAGGAGCCGCCAAGATTAATGTTTTTTTTAGAAAGGCGCAGAAACATATAGTTTGGAAACCGCTGGTGTAAAGAGGTAATCTTTGGAACTACTGAACCGATGCTCGAAATTCTTTCACTAATAAAAAATTACACTAACCTTGAATAACACAGTCTATATATTATTTTGATAAAAATAAGTTTGTAGTTCGAAATCTCAATACCCGTGCAAACCCGGGACCAGCTAGCACAGTAGACGCCGCTTAATGTGATCCTTTTGGGACCTAGATAAAGCCAGTTTGATCGCACTAAGCGGTTGATAACATTAACCGTGATCACATTAAGCGTGGTCTACTGTATTGGAAAAACGAATAACCTTTTCAATATTCTGAGTCTATTGTTTAAATCGACTTTGTCAATAATACTTGTCCACCTTTTTACTTTTTTTTTTACAGTAAAGTACCCACTTCTCTGCAGGGTCAGTACACTTTATTATTCTATACATTTACATCTTTTTTCTATATGGGTCTTTTGCTAATACTTTAACACAATTTCTTACGCTGCTTTAAAAATTGAAAACTTTGGATGGATTAAGGAACAAAAGTCGACCGTTCATTGTTCGATAACTGGGGTGAATGTTTAGTTACACAGATAAGTAACTGAAAACATACTTAACTAGGAATTTCTGTCAAGAACAGTTACTACAGTATTTGTTATTACACGTCTACACTCAGTAGGTACATCATTATTTCAAACGTTTAAATTCAAACTGTCTGCTGCCATGACGTTTATTACCATCTTTTTGGACGGAAGGTTCCTTTGGTCTTACCAATTCTATTTATAAAGACTTTTCAATTTTTAATAAACCATAAAAAATGATCATTCTAATTTAATGGCTTGCCAATATTAAAAATAATATTAATTGATTGCAGACGTCTTTGTTACTACGACATTTATTGCGCTTCAAATTAATTAGAATTTTCTCATTGAAATCTAATTTATATTATTTGCATGTTTTCAATTAACACTTGTTCGACGTGGGTGGTAATTTATAAATTTAGAAGTAACCGAACATATTTAACAGATTAACGAATCCGTATTTATATATTTAGTATTTCTAATTGGAATAAATACCTAAGCGTAGCAAATTGTACCTAGACATTTTGATACAGAAAAAGCTCCACGTTTGCTCAAAAAACAATTATTTGTGATCTAGCAACCGCATGTTCTTTATGTTTACTTCAAACGCGGCTGCAGCTGCAGCAATATTTTTCGTTTTATTATTTTCGGTAAATTTTATGAACGACTCGTCAAAACTTTATGATCCTTACTTCAGTTCTAGTTTCTAGTCATTAAATAATTCGAACAACTTTTTACTCGTACGGATACCTACTTGAATTTAGATTAAAGAAGCCGATACTCGATATTGTTTTGCTCTTAAAAGTTTATTGGTTTTGCAAAAATTTGTTTAACGTTCTTTCCATTAAAAGTTGTCGAATATGTGCGAAATTGAAACGCAGGTAGATTTTTGCACAATTAAATGTTGTAAATTGCGGAAGATGGGGCGAAACGCGAGAGTTACACAAAGTATTTCGTTTATTAATTAAATACGCACTAAAATATGGAAAATATTTGAAAATAACGAGTTTTTTATGTAAAAGGTACCTAATATAATAATTTATTTAAACCGATTTCTTATATTTGCAAAATATGACCGATTTTATGTAAATCTTTTTTGGGCTTCCTGTAATTTTTATTTGTACACATCTAATTTTTATTTTTTAATTAAGATTAATTAGTAAACCGAGTATATAAATTATAGACATATAATATTTAATTAGTGTAATTTCTCCTTGTATGATAATGTATGTTTATACGTACGTTTGTGTAATTGTTTTTTATATAACACATACAGAAAAACTTGTTTATTTTTTTTTCGATAACTTAATTTATTTTTATAATTAAACTAATTTATTTAAAAAATGTAGCCAGATTTAGGGTCTTAATGGTCTCAATTTGTGGTTTGCATGCATCAGTGAAAAGCTCTTCAAATTCTAATTTAGAAATTTTCATAAAAATGGAATCAATTTATTTTTAAAACTGTATTTTGTTTAGGGAATATTGTCAGATTTTATCTTCAAGTTGTTACACAATTTTTTTTTTAATTTTGGAGACGCATACTTAGGATGTTATTTCTTTCGTGTTTAACATTACTCGGAATTTTCTATAAATGTTTTTAATTTTATGTCTTTTTCAAAATTAACAACGTATTACTACTAAACGAAATCGAGAAAATATAAAAATTCTGTGTTTTTTTAATTTATTAGGATCATAAAATTTCAAGTGAGCTACATGCTTTAGTATCGAGAAAAGAAAGTTGGTATTCTTGTAGACCAAGATAGACTATATTAGGAAATAATAAATAAAATGATCTTGGAATAATTAAAATGAAATTTGAGTAAAATTCAATGTAGTTACACGAGTGTTTTTATGTTAAAATAGTTGTCAAAGCACAAAATGTTTACCACCCAAAATATAGGAATTTAGATGTGATTATGAAATAAAAACAAATATGCACAAAATAGAACAGCGTTTCCCAAACTGTGGATCGCGGTCCGCTTTTGGACACTATACCGTTTGTGGACACTTTGTACATTTTTTTAATTTATAAAAAATGTTGCAAATATTATTAATTATAGTAAGTGTACGAACAGTGCCCCCAAATAAAATTTCAATACATTTTTGAGTCAGTTACATGTATTTTTAAAGTTGTACTTCTTGTGGCGTCCTCTGAGAGTAACATTTTAGCAAGCAACAACAAAAATTGAACAGTATGAAGTTAGGCGTCGCGGAGAATATATTAACTATTGTGAATCTTGCTTAAAACCGAGTGTGCACATTCGAGCTCAAAGTGGCACATTGCGATCTCGGGAAAATGAAGCGCGCCGCTCCGCGTCGCGCTTCATTTGCTTTCCTCGCTCGGAAATGTGCCACTTTTCGCTCGAATGTGCACATCCTCGTATTTATTGAATTTGTTTACATTATTATTTGAATTTAAAAATAAAAATAAAATGACCTAGGGTAGACGCACTGGTTTTGGACACTATACCGTATCTGAACACTTTGTACTTTTTTTAATATATAAAGAACGTTACAAATATTATTACTTATAGTAAGTGTACGAACAGCGCCCTCAAATAAAATTTAAATACATTTTTGAGTCAGTTGCATGTATTTCTGAAGTTGTACTTCTTTTGGCGTCCTCTGAGAGTAACATTTTAGCAAGCAACAACAAAAATTCGACAGTATGAAGTTAGGCGTCGCAGAAAGTATATTAACTATTGCGAATCTTGCTTAAAACCGAGTGTGCACATTCGAGCTCAAAGTGGCACATTCCGATCTCGGGAAAATGAAGCGCGCCGCTTCGCGTCGCGCTTCATTTGCTTCCCTCGCTCGGAAATGTGCCACTTTTCGCTCGAATGTGCACATCCTCGAATTTATTGAATTTGTTTACATTAGTATTTGAATTTAAAAATAAAAATAAAATGACTTAGGGTAGACGCACCGGTTTTGGGCACTATAGCGTTTCTGGACACTTTGTACTTTTTTTTAATATATAAAGAATGTTACAAATATTATTACTATTGTAAGTGTACAAACAGCGCCCTCAAATATTTTTGAAATGCGAACTTTTTTCATAACATTCGACATAAAAAAAATTAAATTAAAAATCCAATAATCAGTTTTGAGAAATTCTTATCATAAGTGTTAAAAATAACCTGAGTAAGTAATTAATTATTTTGATTAATTAAACTCAATATTTTTTAATTATTCATTACATATAAACTTAAAAATACTTTAATTATCAGCTCAAAATATGTTTATGCCAATATAATCTAAAATATTAAGAAAAAAATGTTCTGTCCACAAATAGTAACAACAAAAAATAGATTTACTATTTTTGGACACGATGTAGTTGGTCGTAATATTTTCATGTCAAATATTCTAAAATTATTTTTATTAATAATTGTTCTTAATCCTGACCTAAATCATTTGAGTGACTTTGCTTTTCAAGATTCTATCCTAAAAGTTAATAATTTCAATGTTACTGAGATTCTACAAATAGACAATGATATTGTATTGCCTGTCGCTACAGAACCTTTATCTATTGAAGAAATTGAAGGTCAGTCATCAGATATTCTTATGCAATGACAATCAGTTAACGAAATATTTAATAAGTTAACTTTATGGCCAAAAAAAAACATCCCAAAAGAAGCGTAAAGCTATTGAACATTTACCTTCAGTAGTAACTGCTGATGGATGGTTGGAAATTATGGAGGCTAAAGATAAAGAAATTAAAAAAGAAAATAAAAAAATAAAGAGACAACTGAAGGCAGAAATTAATAAAAGATTGAAAAAAGAAAAACATATTTGAAATCTAAAAAAACTAGCTGTCAAAAAAGTTAAATAATCAATAGAATGAATAAAATAACATGTTTAATATTATATTTTATATTTTCTTAAATTACTATAAAAGATAATAAAGTAAAATTGTTTTCTAAATAATGATTTATTTAATAATTTGTATTTTGACATACTTGTGTCCAAAACTAGTATTTATCCTGTCCAAAGATCGTCCAAAGTGTCCAAAAACGGTGCAAACAGGTAATGTTATGTAAATATGTTATTTTTCAAATAATGCGATTGAAAAACACTTTGTTAATGCTATTATCAGTTTGTTCATAAAGTGCTTATATAAAAATATAATTGATTGGCCCTTAAGTTATTTTATTACATTTAAGAAATACTTTAGGTTGCGAAAAATCTTAAAGTGTCCAAAACCGGTGTTTCTCCCCTACGATAAATTAGTAAAACATGCAATTACATAAAAATCGGAGCGCTAATTATATATCATATTTTGTTATGAGTGCTAACACGAACCGCGATAAAATTTTATACAAAACACCGATGCCCCGTAAGAAAAAGTTTGGGAAACACTGAAATGCACATTTTGTATTACAAAATAAATCGCACATATTGTATCTCTGATGTGATGTGTCATTTATCTATTCACCTGCTCGATAGACTTGGTTAAACTCATTAAATATATCAGTGTACATGCCGAATAATCAAATACAATGTAATATCTAACACCATTATATTCAAAGTTCTAATACAAATTTGATTTGTGCAATACATATAGCAACTGTTTTAATATTATTATTCAGGTTATCCCTTTATAGCGGGGAACGCAATAATCAACAAACAAGAACTCAATTATTATGTTTCATAGCAATTTGTTCAATGTCTTTTAATGTTTTCAATATCTTAAATATATAATTTAAAAAAAATCAGTGAGTGACCAAAGCAGTTCACCAGATTAATTATTTTAATTTTCGGATACCGAATTTGAAGAAAAAACAAGTATGATACCAAAAACGTGTTTAATTCGACGGAAAACCATTATGAGCTTTTAATTTTAAGGACCAATTTAAAAAATTATTTTATTAATAAGAAATGATAATACAGTAGAACCTCGATTATCCGGACCTCAGTTATACGGATTCGCGATTATCCGAATTATGACCCGCGTTCGTTTTTTGCTGTTAAAACGGGACACTCCGTAATCGTGCTTAAAACCGAGTGTGCGCATTCGAGCTCAAAGTGGCACATTCCGATCTCGGGAAAATGAAGCGCGCCGCTTCGCGTCGCGCTTCATTTGCCTCCCTCGCTCGGAAATGTGCCACTTTTCCTTCGAATGCGCACATCTTCGTATTTATCGGATTTGCCTATATTATTATTTTATTCTTCAATTGAAAAAAATTAAAGTCGAATAAATTAGATCTATTTTTTGTTTGAAAAAGGTTAGATATTTTATTCCTTTTGATAAGTTATCATGGTGCTCTTCCGCACGCCTAATTGTAGAGAGCTTGATAAAAATTATTTTAGGTGTACTTTCGAATGTTTACTAATTCGCATTTTTGATTAATTAAAATTGTATATGAGTTTCAACAACGCGATAATTGTAATATTGTATAAGAAAGGCAACAAAGCGGATTTGGAGAATTATAGACCAATCAGTCTTCTCTCACAAGTATATAAACTGTTGACAAAAATTATTACAAATAAACTTAATAACAAGATAGACCAATATTTAACAGTAGAGCAAGCTGGTTTTAGAAGAGACTACAGTACACATGAACATCTATTAACTACGCGAATTCTTTTAGAAAAATCAGTAGAATATAATCTGAATGTACATATGGCATTTGTTGATTTTAAGAAGGCTTTTGACAGCGTGGAGCACTGGGCAATCAAAAAGTCGCTAAATAATGCAAGAGTAGATCATCGGTACTCAACACTTCTATCCTATATATATGAACATGCAACGTCGACAGTACAACTTCATGAAAATACTAAACCTATTCCAATAAAATGCGGCATAAGACAAGGAGATACGTTATCCCCCAAATTATTTACGCTAGTTATCGAAGATATATTCAGACAACTTAATTGGGACAACAGAGGCATAATAATAAATGGAAAACGTCTAAATCATCTCATATATGCAGACGACGTGGTACTTATCACGGAAAACCCTGAGGAGCTACAGAATATGTTAACTGAATTAGAACAACAAGCATCAAAGGTTGGTTTAAATATGAATTTACAAAAAACAAAAGTAATGTGTCCAGAAAATCCAAGAATTACCGTAAGGAGCAAAGAAATCGAAAATGTAGAAAGCTATATATATCTTGGAAATATGATAACGTTAGGAAAGGTTAATCAAAAAATAGAAATAAACCGCAGAAAAAGACTAGCATGGAGCGCGTTCGGACAACTGGGCAAAACTCTAGGAAACAAAAATATACCTATGCGTTTACGTAGCAAACTCTTTGATCAGTGCATATTACCGGTGTTGATTTATGGAGCACAAACATGGACCCTCACCAAACAGTCAATGAACCAATTGAGGGTAACGCAAAGAACAATGGAGCGTCGGATGTTGGGAATTTCCCTAAAGGATCGTAAAAGGAACACCTGGATTCGAAGCATCACGAAAGTTAAAGATGTTGTAAAACATCCCAAAAGAAGCGTAAAGCTATTGAACATTTACCTTCAGTAGTAACTGCTGATGGATGGTTGGAAATTATGGAGGCTAAAGATAAAGAAATTAAAAAGAAAATAAAAAATAAAGAGACAACTGAAGGCAGAAATTAATAAAAGATTGAAAAAAGAAAAACATATTTGAAATCTAAAAAAACTAGCTGTCAAAAAAGTTAAATAATCAATAGAATGAATAAAATAACATGTTTAATATTATATTTTATATTTTCTTAAATTACTATAAAAGATAATAAAGTAAAATTGTTTTCTAAATAATGATTTATTTAATAATTTGTATTTTGACATACTTGAGTCCAAAACTAGTATTTATCCTGTCCAAAGATCGTCCAAAGTGTCCAAAAACGGTGCAAACAGGTAATGTTATGTAAATATGTTATTTTTCAAATAATGCGATTGAAAAACACTTTGTTAATGCTATTATCAGTTTGTTCATAAAGTGCTTATATAAAAATATAATTGATTGGCCTTAAGTTATTTTATTACATTTAAGAAATACTTTAGGTTGCGAAAAATCTTAAAGTGTCCAAAACCGGTGTTTCTCCCCTACGATAAATTAGTAAAACATGCAATTACATAAAAATCGGAGCGCTAATTATATATCATATTTTGTTATGAGTGCTAACACGAACCGCGATAAAATTTTATACAAAACACCGATGCCCCGTAAGAAAAAGTTTGGGAAACACTGAAATGCACATTTCGTATTACAAAATAAACCGCACATATTGTATCTCTGATGTGATGTGTCATTTATCTATTCACCTGCTCGATAGACTTGGTTAAACTCATTAAATATATCAGTGTACATGCCGAATAATCAAATACAATGTAATATCTAACACCATTATATTCAAAGTTCTAATACAAATTTGATTTGTGCAATACATATAGCAACTGATTTAATATTATTATTCAGGTTATCCCTTTATAATAGCGGGGAACGCAATAATCAACACACAAGAACTCAATTATTATGTTTCATAGCAATTTGTTCAATGTCTTTTAATGTTTTCAATATCTTAAATATATAATTTTAAAAAAATCAGTGAGTGACCAAAGCAGTTCACCAGATTAATTATTTTAATTTTCGGATACCGAATTTGAAGAAAAAACAAGTATGATACCAAAAACGTGTTTAATTCGACGAAGAACCATTATGAGCTTTTAAAAAATTATTTTATTAATAAGAAATGATAATACAGTAGAATCTCGATTATCCGGACCTCAGTTATACGGATTCGCGATTATCCGGATTGTCAACCGCGTTCGTTTTTTTCTGTTAAACGGGCCACTTCGTAATCGTGCTTAAAACCGAGTGTGCGCATTCGAGCTCAAAGTGGCACATTCCGATCTCGAGAAAATGAAGCGCGCCGCTTCGCGTCGCGCTTCATTTGTCTCCCTCGCTCGGAAATGTGCCACTTTTCGCTCGAATGCGCACATCCTCGTATTTATCGGATTTGCCTATATTATTATTTTATTCTTCAATTGAAAAAAATTAAAGTCGAATAAATTAGATCTATTTTTTGTTTGAAAAAGGTTAGATATTTTATTCCTTTTGATAAGTTATCATGGTGCTCTTCCGCACGCCTAATTGTAGAAAGCTTGATAAAAATTATTTTAGGTGTACTTTCGAATGTTTACTAATTCGCATTTTTGATTAATTGAAATTGTATATGAGTCAAATTTTCTGAAGTGGGCCACTGAAAATCAACTAGTTGATTTTTATATCATCTTTTGCAGATTGTTGAAGGTTTATATGTCAAAATTAATGTCTCCAAATATTTTTGCGTAATTTTCATTTTTCTGAAAATTATAAACAAATTAGTTTTAAGGCGCATTTTGTATACACTGTTGTACTTAGACTTCATTTATGGATTAATTAAATTTTTAAATATAAAAGGATATTTATATATTACATAGGTGGTGCATCACAATTTTAGAATGACTTGGGTGGGATATGTGAAAAAAAAATGGGGAAATAAGAGTCAAAATTTGGAAAGAGTTAAAGTATTTTTTTTCATGTACGATGAAGTCTCCCATCTAGTCTAGCTTAAAAGTACTAAATTAAAAAAAACGGTTTTTGGTAAAATTACCCTACTGTAATTTTTAATTAAAAGAAAAGCGAGAAGTGGTACATTTAGTTCAGCTTGATTTAATTAATATTATTTGTAAGAGAGAAGAATAAGATAGGTAAATTCAATTATTAAGGAATATCTGCACTTTCAAGCGAAAATTTTCTCCGAATAGAAAATCTGGATTTGAAGGATTTGTTATTAATATAGTCGAATCCAATTAACACGAAGATGTGCGCATTCGAGCGAAAAGTGGCACATTTCCGAGCGAGGGACGCAAATGAAGCGCGACGCGGAGCGGCGCGCTTCATTTTCCCGAGATCGGAATGTGCCACTTTGAGCTCGAATGTGCACACTCCGCTTTTCGCCACGATTAACAATGATCAATTTACTTTTAATTTTACCTAAACATTTTATGATTCTATTTGGTATTTTTTACTGTTGATTTTATAATTAATAATTATTGGTTTCGTTTTTTTGTAAATAAAAACCTAACAAGGTAAAATTGTTTTTTTTTCAATTATCGGATTTTCGATTATCCGGATGAGCTGCAACATTAATTAGTCCGGATAACAGAGTTTCCACTGTAGTTAAATTATTTGAGATCCAATTAAAAGAACGGTCGCTTTTAGAAATCTTAAGATATACAAAAAGTGCGAATGGGATGGGACTGTAGTTCATTATTACAGATTAACATAACAGTAGTGAGGTTTAGAAATTAAACATATTTAATTTAATTACACATTATTTCGGTAATAATGATACTTTTTACTTCAAAATGGTAAAATTATACATTTAACGAGCATAATTGTTAATTCATAGTGTTATAAGGAAAAAAATGATAAACTTTATTATTTCTAACTCATTTTAATTTCTGGAAACATTTCACACGAATTCATGAATAATCAACTGGGTTATTCAGTAATTATAACAAGAGTTGTTTAATTAAAATTTATATGTTAAAATTAAAGCTTTTACTTGTTAAAAGATACGTACTTCACAATTACTTTGAAATCGGCAAAAAAACATGTTTTCGGTATAAATCGCTGAATATTTATAATTGCTTTTGATAACCGTCAATTATAACTCCAACATCAAAGAATCAAAAGCGCACAGCACATGACAGAATCAAATTAGGGCAAATTTTCAAAAGGCTTGCATCTGCTAATATAAAATTAAACGTGCATGCACAAAAAAACACCCAAATGTGTCCTTGAGGCTTTTTGTTTCCTTCGTACCAGATTTATTCCATTCTGGTGGTAAATTTTATATCGTCCGGAGACATTTCTCACTTTCTAACGTCGAAATTGTCCTTGAAGCTTAATAATGTAGCTCTAAAATCATTTGGGATAAACGTAGCAGGTATTAAACCCTGCAAACCCGGTGGTCTTAGATGATAATTGATCAACAAAGTTTTATAAACGAGCAACAATAAACCTTATTAACTTTGGGAATATGGCTATAAACTTGTAAATTTTTTACTGACCCATAAGTTATGGGTAAGAATTTTAGTTTATGTTGTTATCTTTCGGTATTTATTTCAGTTTCGGAAATTGTATATCTTATAAAGAAATTCATTATGGCACTGCCGAATAACTGGCTTTGGAATTCATATTTACGATCTTAGAATTCTTCGATGGTTTTCAAATATCGTATAAATTAAATCTTAGGATGATTTCACTAAATTTTGACATTTTATTTTTAGTACCTATTCTATTTGTGTGATCTAATGGAAGTTTCTTCTTTGTATATCTTTTATTGCCTATACTCTTGCGCATTTATATTCTGACATTCTACAGAGTGTTAGACGAATAGGTACTGAAACTTAACCGGGGTATACATGACACGAATTTAAACAAAAAAGTTTATGTACAATATGTGCTAAATTTCAAAATTTTTGAGAAAGATGCATTTTAATTTTATAGTAAATACATGTGATTTTAAAAGAGCGTGAGGTGCTTCATTGATTATTGGCATATTTGATATGCAATTGCCATGTTTTATTTATTTAATTAAAAAAATAATTCTACATATGGCTTTAATGACATCATTATAACAAACTTGAGCAAAATTTTTCAAATATTCTAAATAAGAAGACATTTATTTTTAATTTAGGGTTATTTATAAGTAGGTTAACTTCCAGTACTTAATCGTCTGACACCCGGTATACTTGTGCAAAACATTTAAAACAATAAAATTAAATAAAAACAATACTTCTATAAATTTTAATGGGTTACTCAAAAATATTATGTTTGGCATTTTTATTTCAATACTTTGGTCTTTATTACTTTAATTTATGGATAAAAAGCTATTGGCATAACAACTTATTAAAATAATATTTACATACTGTTACAATTGCTTTAAATGTAATTAAAAAAATGAAAGTACTAAATTAAATGTTAAAATTTAATTACGACCGATGAAATAATAGCCTCTACACTTACATATAAAAATGTCATAGTTGAGAACACATTTCAACTCGACTTACTTTATTTAACGCATAAATCGGCATGTATTTCATCAAATACTAATTATATCTATCAATTTATATTTAGGTGCGCATGTTATTTTATTAAAAAAGATGGTTTTCTATCATTGATTAAATCATTAAGAAAAATGCTTTTTCTCCAAGAACAATTCGTGTTATAGATTAAAATATATACAACACAACTAACAGATTGAGGTTTACTTATTTTGTAAGTATACCAGTGGTTTCAAAACTATAGGCACCTTCCTTAAATAATAAATTAATTTTGGCGTCTCATCACTGAACACCTATTCCCTGATTAACACGGTATCTAGGTTTCGGACAAAACCGTGTAAATCGAATTCATATTTTTTTGTATGGGGAACCGTATAAAGTGAAAACAAAGCAAAATATGCATGAATGACGAACAATTCACAATAAGTCATTACATAAAGTTTAGTAAAATTTTTTAATTAAAAGTTACAGAACTGTATTTGTACCAGAAACCAAATCTCTGACACAAACGTATAATATAAATAGTTAATTATAATAAAAATGTAAAATAATTGTATTTATTACTTTTTTATAGTGTTAAACGAGAAATATATAGAAAGTATATACTTCATTGAGATTTGAATTGTTGAACCCTAAAAATTTTAAGTCATTTGTTGATGCGGTATATAAATAATTTTATTTCATTTCTAATTGATAGTTAATCATTATTTACCTACCTAATAAAAAAAAATAATCAACTTTAATCATAGATTACAATAATAATACATGTAAAACATTTCAATTGATGCACACTTATCTTACGAATATTTGCATTGGTAATTCTCTTGTTTGTTGTAAACAATAATTTAGCATATTTTACAACAAAATAATTTGTTAATCATTTAATGTTGAACAAAAAGTGAAGGTCGATAATTTATTTTAAATAAAAATATCGTAATTGTGTTATAAATAAGAATTTTTTACTGAATCGTTAATATGAAATTTTATTAAACTTATCGGCAATAATTAAATTAATTGTTTGCACTATTACCTTTCATGTTAGTGGAAGACAAAATACCCATTATTTTTTTCTATGGTTACCCTTTTTTTAAAATAAGTACACAACCCTTTCATTAAAAAAATTGTTTGGTTTGTTAAACTTTTCTGGATTAAAGTTTTTTAAGCTAATTTTAATTAATAATGATTCTTCTTAATAAGCTGAATTAATGTATTTATTATATTTTTTATTAAATATTGTGTTCTAAACCTTTATAAAGGTCATTTCAATTTTAATAGTTCATTAATTTGATACACATTTTTGCACGTAAACATATAAAGAAAAAATACAATCGCATTAAATTAGTTAAAATAATTTATTCCATTTGAAAAGATGACAATTTTTTATAATCAAAAGAAAAGAAAACGACGATTTTAATATCAATTTCGTAAACTCATATGAAATATCACTATTTTAATGTAGTTTTTAATGGTTTTTACCTATAAATCCCACATAAAAATTAAGAAATCGAGTATAATTTTAAGAGTTAGAAGCATTATTTATAGATATTTGACCGTTATTCTTTATAAAGTTGCATCACAGCTATTCTTTATAATTATTTCTAATTGTGAACTTTATATAAATTATAAATAAGAAAAGTACACTCGTATTTCTTTTATATTTTGTTACTGATAAACACAAATGCCAAAAATATTTATTACTGCACAAATAAAAATACTAAAATACATGGTTCTCTTATTTCTCAATTTTTAAGATGTAATTTGAAAGAACGAAACTGTAATTTGAACACGAAGAAAATAAATAACAAACATTACAAAATTAAGTATTATGATTTGTGCTTGCTTTTAAATTCAATTGATTCTGAAAGTAGTCTGAAATATTTTTTGGTACGTGTGCGTAAAACAAGGCATTTTTGGGTAGACTAACATTTGACGACTTGATGCTAAGGTTATGAGGCATTCACTACGATATCGAGTACGCAAATTGTAAGTGTACGAGATGCTGTTGTGAATGTATCATAACCTTAAATAAGTGTTACCAATTGATGTCTACCGTTTTACCCATACATATCGAACAATATTTTTTATAAAACCCAGTGTGAAAGATTGATTTGAGAGGAACGCTCGCATTATCATAAATAATAATCGAAAATTTTATTTTTCACAACAAAAAAATTTATAAAATGTCTCAAAGAAGCAATTTCAATGAAGAAATTTTTAATTTAACACGCTGATTACTACTTTTACACAAATTGTGTAATTATATAAAAAAAAACAGTAGTAAATACTAAAACAAAATATAGCGTTTTAGAGTACAGAAAAGGAAAAAAGTAGAAGGGTAAAGAGCAAAAGTAGACAAGTAGACCCATGTGCAGAAAGGAACGACGAAACTATACTCGGTTTTGATATGGAGAAATAAACTACTACTTTACTACCGCCGCACCGTGCTCGAAAATTAAACTTTCACGACGAGTGTTACAAAAAATACTATAAACAATATTATCAAACGTAATACTGTTTGATATGATTTTATGCAGAAATGTATATTAATTATAAATTTAAAAATGGATTCTTTTGGTACAATACATATGTACCGTTTTTAAGTTTGCGTATTTTATGATTTATTGTGTAGGAATAAGCTTTTGTGCTTTTTATTACTTCAAGTTTTTATGTTTTCCTTTGTTTATATGTGTATCTTTTGTACTAATTAAACATTTATTAACTTATCTGTATCAGTTCTATCTTTTTATTTATTTACTTATAATGAGATTATACTTGTTGAATATGTATTAATCTTGTTCATAGATTAAGATTCTAGTTCGAGCTTTGGGAATTCATTGAGAAGTAACTAAATCTTCCTTTTTAGTCGATATTATTTATAAATAAGTTTAAATGTTGGTTTTGGAAAATAATTTGTACGTTTTTGTTAGTTAGCAGTTTATATTCTATTTCGTGTTTCACACTTTCTTTATCTTAATTAGAAGCGGAGCGTGGTGATACGAGCTTTTGAACAGGCGCCGGCAATCAGGGGCTCCCTTTCAGATTTAAGTTAATCTTACAAAATTTAAACAGCAATTTAGGAGCGGGCTTTTTCTACTTTTTCCAGTAGACTTCGTTTTTGGTTTTAACTTGGATTTCGTTGTATTGAATTATTATAGAAAGGGCTTTATGTGATTTTTTAATGCTAGCTAATTGAATAATTATGCAGAAATTTATAATTGAATTATCTACGGTGTATAAATTCATAATAAATCAACACGAAACTTAATCTTTTCGAATATTAACAGAAAAATCCGAAACTACAACGAACTATCGAAAATTTTGTTATTGACAAACAAATATTTATAAAACAGGAAATATAAATTTTAATTATAATAAAAATCTTAAGTGTAATTTATTAGTTTTTTTGTCGGGTTAGTAATCGGTACTCCATAGAAGTAATTTGACCTTCAACATTTTTTGTACTACTTAAATTTTTTGTTGGTCATTAAAAGGAAACATAAAGGTATAGGTATTAGACGTCGAATAATTTGGGTTCAACTTATGTTAGAATAAAATAATGATTTACACATTGAAGATTCCTTGCGGTTAGGGATTAATAGTATTTAAGCAATGTTCTGAGAATGGCGGCTGTGTAATTATATCCGTCGGTACTGAATACCTGGCTGGATGACTTTTAACGCAATTTCCAAGTGGCATATCTCTGATATGGGTCGAGGGAAATGCCTTTTGTTCAGGACCTGCCATAATAATGTGGATGTACTATAAAAGTCGATGATACTAAGTTGCTTAGAATTTAATGCGGTCCTGAACAGGTATCGACCTCGTTTATTGTTTTTTTTTAATAAAAAAAGTATAGTATTTTAAGCTTTTAAGTTCTATTTATGAGTTAAAAAAATATAAAGCAAAAAAGTAGTGTATATCAGATATTAGCCCTCCGCATACAAGGTGACTAAATGTCACATGCCATACTACGTAGGGTTTGCCATACCCCGAAAATAAAATGAAATAAAATTAACAAAATTGTACTTTATGACAGTTAAATGATAAGAAATATATTTTAATAACCAATAATAAATAGTTTTAAGTAAAACATATTTATTTATGCATTAGAATAGACTTTTATTAATAAAAATACTAAAACTTTACTTTTTCTTCAACTTATAAACTATCGAGTCCTTTCTTGAGTACTAAATTTGAATGACACGTGTCAATTACGATCCCGAATATTAAGAAAACCTAACAATAATTTCATTTTTGCCTTCTTATTGAAATACAAATTAATTTCACGGCAATTTCTTAATTTTTCGCAATAACTTAGACCAATAAATTACACGAAAAATTAATTGAATAATTTTAATCGTTCCCTCTCACTTGCATGGACAAGATTATCGTATCTTCTCGCTCCCTTCCATTCATTGCTATGGTAAATACGTTTTTTGAATATAAAATCGATATTTACTAAATTAAATTAAAAATTTTGATTGGAAGTAGCGCATGGTAAATTATACTAATGTAATAAACACTAGGATGTGCGCATTCGAGCGAAAAGTGGCACATTTCCGAGCGAGGGAGGCAAATGAAGCCCGACGCGGAGCGGCGCGCTTCATTTTACCGAGATCGGAATGTGCCACTTTGAGCTCGAATGTACACACTCGGTTTTAAGCTCAATTACCAACTTCCCGTTTGAACAAAAAAAAAAAATTGTACACGCTAGTTATACCCCACCTAGGACACGGAAGGTTAAGTATAAAACTAACTGCGCCACCTAGTAAACTGTATCACAACTAAATATAACTAAAGTTACAAACATGTACAGGGTGATTTTTTAAGATTGAAGAAAGATTTAAATTTGACGTAACGGTTTTTAGTGCATTTCATTGTTTCAATGTGGCTAAACTGAAATAATTTGGTAATTTTAGCTGTCAAACGTCTCAGAACGCCACTGGGAAACTCCTGCCCAACAGAACTCATCCAGGACTACCAACATAAAACTAAAACAGTGTGGCGCCAAATTTAAAATGCCCTCAATCTTAAAAAATCTCACATTTTTTTATAAAGGCGTTTTTAATTTTTGAAGTTAAATAAAGCACAATTTTCTCTTAAATAAATTGATATTTAGTATTAATGTTTTTAAATGGTAAATCGTTATGGTACTTTGGACATGTATCGAAAGTCAAATACTCTACTGCGTAGCGTGTCCGAAATAATGCCAAATATAAACTTGTAGTTAACAGGCTGTATTAGCTCGTTGTGAGTTATGTAGAGAGGGCTGCAATACCATACCTGTGTTGTTTACCTGTACAGAGAACAGCAAGGGCGATAAAAAGTCGTCTGGTTTAGTGGTGAGGTTCGTTAAACAAGGGCGTAGAGTCATATAAATATCAGTATAATAATAGCCTACAATAAAATCTTAAATCAGCTAATTGGCATTAGCTAAAAACTGCATTGTTTTAGTTCTTAGTATCTTTTGAAAACTGCTTTAGCTGAAGCCATTGAATCTTTAATAAATTTTTATTGGGGCTGGTGTTTTATTGTAGAAATCGATTGATAGATTTTTTTTAAAGGTTATTTTAGTATTTTGTGATGCTGCTATAGAACTTAATTATCTTTTATCAAACTAGAAATTTTTTATTTAAAATTTGACTTTTGATTTGCAAATTATAATATTTATAACATTTTTATTTAATTATTTTCAAACACGAATTCAATTGACTTTTGTTAATGAAAACACCGAAGTGTGAGTATTTTTATATTTAAACCTAAACAATACTTCCTATCAATTTTTTGAAAGATTTTGGTTTGAAAAGATTTAATTTTTTGAATTAACGTAAACCATTCGTTTAATTTGAAAAGCTTGTCGTTTTTTATGATTTTTACCTACGTGCTTATTAAAACACTTAAACATGCTAATGCTTTGGTGGGTTAAATTTACGACTATCCAATTAAATTTTAAATTTTGGACAGCGAATCAATGACCAAGCAAAATTTTATATGGCTAAATATGGAAAATATTTTTTTAATTGAATCTATAGATTTAAAAACCTGTTTGTTGCTTTTTAATAAATAAATATATATCTAATAATAAAGATTTAATAACTAATATTTATTGATTCAAGAATCAACTTCAGTTACCTTTTTTAATCAAAGTATTATACATATTATTCCCTAAATTTTCTTTTACGTGTACGAGGTGGGGTATAACTAACGTGACTAATTTTTTTTGCGACATCGCAAAGGTTGGAAATCAAGCTTAAAACCGAGTGTGCACATTCGAGTTCAAAGTGGCAAATTAAAATCTCTGGAAAATGAAGCGCGTCGCTCCACGTCGCGTTTCATTTGCCTCCCTCGCTTAGAAATGTGCCACTTTTCGCTCGAATGCGCACATCCTAGTGTTTATTACTTTAGTATAATTTACCGTGCGCTCTTCCAAATCGAAAATTTTAATTTAATTTAGTTAATATCGATTTTATATTCGAAAAACCTATTTACCATACCATGAGTGGAAGGGAGCGAGAAAATACGACAATTTCGTTAGTGCGAGTGAGAAAAAACGATTGAAATTGTTTAAGTAATTTTTTGTCTACCTTGTTGGCCAAAATTATTGTATATCATGCTTAAAACCGAGTGTGCACATTCAGATGTCGGGAAAATGAATCGCGCCGCTCCGCGTCGCGCTTCATTTGCTTCCCTCGCTCGGAAATGTGCCACTTTTGCTCGAATGCTCACATCCTTGTATTTATTACATTTGTATAATTTATTCTACGTTCCTTTAAATCATAAATTTTAACTTAATTTAGTAAATATCGAATTTATATTGGAAAAACGTGTTTATCATAGGAATGAGTGGAAGGGATACGCAGTTAGAAGGCCAATAAAAGACGTTTTTTATTAATTTTTTATGAAGAGGTATTTTATTTTATAAAAACCAAAAGTTTTTATAAATTTAGTGGTAACATTTAAGTTTATAATGGCACTAATCATTTTAAAAATATTGATCTGGTGTGCTCTTGGAAACGATCTCCTGAAGGTCTTTAAAAAAAAGGTGTTTGGCGGTGACCACGATTTCTCCAGTATAGTTCATTTGAAATTAAAAAACCAAAAAGATTCGTTTAGTGGATAGATAAAACTAGATATTGATCGAAGGAATAATCAAAATTTCAATTTTTGACAAATAGGCGGCTTCGTAAGAAAGAAAATTGAAGTTTTTGATCAAAATTGCCACGTAAATTTTGTTTTAAAAATAGAAATAATTATCCGAAATTTTATTCCTTCGATTAATATCTAGTTTTATCTATCCACTAAAAGAATCTTTTTGGTTTTTTGATTTCAGATGAACTATACTGGAGAAATCGTGGTCACCGCCAAACACCTTTTTTTTGGAAGACCTTCAGGAGATCGTCTGCAAGAGCACACAGATCAATATTTTTAAAATCATTAGTGCCATTATAAACTTAGATGTTACCACTAAATTTATTAATATTTTTGGTTTTTGTAAAATAAAATACGTCTTCAAAAAAATATATAAATAAAACGTCTTTTTTCGGCCTTCTAACTGCGTATAACCCCTTAAAAGAGACATTGTTGGTACAACGTCCTTTATGAAGTCTTGTTAAAAAGAAAAAAACATCTATAATTTTTTTTTAACCGCGTGGCACTTTTCTGAATATTACAAAAATTGGGAATAGACAATGTAATCGAATAGTCTAAGAATACCATATTAGTGGATCACACATGCAAATCAAGTCCTAGGTAGTTAATGAAAGGAAAGGGGTTGCAGGCACATAATTAACTATTTTCCGTAGGGCAGTCACGAAGGTATTCGAAACTTGCTCACCTATATTCTAAAGCACGTGCTGCTGGCGTGTAGCAGCTGCCATTTTGCAGCTAGACATGTGGCTAACCGAGAAAAATGAAAAAAACCAAATCCTGACTTATATAACCAGTCGACCTATATATGGTCCAGACGCTTAACAATGCCGTTGCTTCTCATTCGTTATACTCGTTTTTTCGTTGCACATTTTATGCGCCCAGTTCGGTATATTTAAAAATGTTACCAAGGTCAGTTTAGCTGAGGGCTTTGTTTTTACCTTTTTTCGAATGTGCCTTTCTTTCAGCGGCTATGCTTTTGGAGTTGCTGGGTAGTTTTTACTTCGAAATTTATTACCTGCGTTTCATTTCAATTATTTGGTTGTTTTATTTAGCTTGGTTAGTTGTCTAATTGTGCATATACGAAAAATGCACTTCTTTGTTTAACAACTTGAACAAAACATATAATTGCTATAAATCTAAAAAATTTAATTTAGTAAATTATGGTAATCTTAATTTAACTCATTATACACAATATTGATCGGAAAAAAAGAGCTTTGCGTCGCAACCTGCGATGAGCTTAGTAAATCAAATCAGTATCACATTCATATTTTTTTTTCTTCCTATTATTGTACGTCTACATTAGCCTACAATTACATGCTTTTTTTAAATAGTTTTTATAATAAATCGTAGTTTAATTAAAAATTTAAATGTTGTTTTAAAGCTCCAGGCTTTCAGTTCACCTTTTTTTGATTTATAAACATTGGCGTAGCTAAAAAGTTTTTCTAGGGAATGGGGGCAGCCGGCCAGCTGCTCGCCCCTCGCAAACTTTAAATTTTGGTACTGCGAGTACTGTCCATTTTTCTACGATGGGCAATAAGTTTTGTGGGGTGGTTACAGTTCAAACTTGCCCCCCTAACTACACCCATGTTTATAAATAAATAAGATAAAAGTTGTTTTTTTATTAAAGGTTGGTAGTTTTGTTTTAAGTTGGTTCTCTTGTAATTAACCTAAGATGGCAAATTTAACAGAATACATTGTGGGTATTTTTTGAATCATATTTAGGGTAAATATATTTTTCTGAAAGATTGAGGAAATTAATTAATAATTTTTGTTCTAGGAATCGTCACCAACTTTGACGCTTATATCGTCAAAGGTAAGTGTTTTAAATAACATTATTTTGCCTAATTTAATTTCAAAGATTTGCATAAGTTGTTTTTGAAATGTTTAACACTGAATTTCCGTTTGAAATAAATGAAACATTCTGCGGTGGTGTGGCTAATTAGATTTTACGAATCCATTTCAATAATTCCACTATAATTATTTAAATTAAATACATTACATCCATATTCAAAGAATTTAATCTCAAAGTTAGTAAAATTAAGGACTAATATTGACGATTTTTGCGGTTTACGTTAGCTATCGCGTTCATTAGAGAAATTTATAAGATTTTGCTTTCAATCCTGTAATTAATTAATTAATTAACTAACTACAGATCATTTATTATACAAAGGGAACGCATTGGGTAATCAAAGACGAGCAATAATCTCATTGACTATGCCGGTTTGCTTTACTTAACAATTTCTAAATTTAAAAGTATTGATTTTAGTTAAATATTATGTGATTTCCAATTTAAATGAATGAATAACTACAGAAATTGTATAATAGCCAAGTCACATTGACGAAAAATAAAACCAAGTTGAATACTCTCTACATTCTATATTGTACCACTCTTTGACTCTCCCCAGTCATTCAAAAATGTTCCCTTTCTTTAGATTTTGACCTTTCAGTCTTTATTTTTCCTCTCATGGTATAGCTCTTTATTGTGACAAAATCTACCTTCAAAATTTACCCTCGCATAAGAAGTTTCACTTAAATTAGAAGACTATTTCGATAAGAAACCAATTCTCTGATTTTTGTGACTTCTGACTCTGAATATTTTTGTATAGCAAATAAGTTATATCGATAAAAACTTCTCAGGAATTTCTAAAAATAAGGACACATAGTTATTAAAAGAATCATAACTGCTATAACTTTTTCTGAATTTAAAGTCTAAAGCGACGAGGCTATAAAGTAAAATCGTAACTTTTCAATTAATATTAATTTGACTGTGGATCCTTATGCAAAACGAGAAGCATAATATTTTTAGGTATATTGAATTTCAAATATTAGAGTTGAAGAAACGACTAAAAACGTTGTAAATTGGAACACAAGTATTCGTTCTCCGAAATGTGCCCAACAAACTGAAAATATAGTAAAATGAAAAAAAACCGAAATCAGAAATTGAAGCATGTAATTGTAAGCCGAAGGACATGATCTGCAATATTTGTTAAGTATAAGCATAACTCAATTAATCATTGACTAACCACAGTTCCCGCCGGTTTTTGTCTATCTACGATAAATAAGTTATCATTTTCAAGTTGACTGGTTTAAAGTATTTAGAAATAAATTAACTCATCAGTTCCACGCCGATTGATTGTTCCACCTGCATAAATGATTATTTTCGAGTTGTTCAAAACGAATTATTTTGATAACTTAGTTTATGTAAATTGTACATATATAGCAAATAAACAATTTATTAAAATTACGTTTGTAGATGCATATCTGACTGTGAGATCTGTTGATCAGTTTAAATTTACTAAAACATTTAATAAAAAAATTTCAAAATTTGATAGATAAAAAAGACCGATAGTAAAAAAAAATAATCTATTACAACTAAAATTATTCATTTTTTGTTATGATTTATTTTTGACATCATTGCAAAAACGCATTATTTTTGTAATGCATTAAGACTCTATTGCACATTATTATTTTAATGAGCAATGAATATTCTCATCATTATTCATTTTTTAATTTCTAATGAGTAATAAATTAGTTTTCATTAATTTTTTTTTAAGAGTAACGTATCCATGTTTCTATTACTCGTTTTTATTTTTAATGAGTAATGGAGGAATTTCTCAATAATTATTTTTTTAACGTTCACAAGTAATGAATAAATTTTGAATGAAAATTTTTGAACTTCACGTTGTAAAATTGAATCATTAACCCCATTACTGAACCCCTTTTCATTTATGCTATTTTAACATCTATACGCTTTGCGCGCATTTATTTTGAAAAATCCCGCCTCGACCTTCGTTAAATCGAATATAACCAAATGACCGACCGAATCAACAGGCTAAGGAAATGACGTCAATATCCGTAACAATCAACTCTTTAGTAGGAGAGAATCTTGTATTTATGAGTAATGCATTATTTGACAGTATTCATTTTTTTATTTTAATGAGCTACACATTATCTTTCAGTACTCTTTTTTAATGAGTATTGTAGTGCCCCTCAATACTTTTTTTTTAAATTAGTAATGTATCGCTCTACAATATTCATTTATCTTTTAATGAGCAATAAAATATTTTTCATTAACGATTTTTTTTAATGATTAATATATCAAAAATCTATTACTATTTTAAAAAATTGAGAATTGCATTATTTTGAACAGTAAAATTTTTGCAACTCTGATATTTGAACATCAGAAAGCATATAAACTTACTACAATGAAATGTAATTCTTAAATATAAGTTTTTTAAAAAAAACATATAACACGTTCTGGAACACTTCAAAATCCAATTCCCTACATTCAAAATTCTACCACAAATGTACCAATTTTTTATTGTCCGCAAAAATTAATTCAAATATAAATTAAATCTTGACTGTGCATTGTAATTTTTTTTACATAAAGAATAACGACTAAGGGATAAGTGGAAAATATCCCCACTTGTCTCTTATTCGCTTCAACACTTCGGAAAAGGAAGCTTTAGCTTAGCGGTTTTAATGTTTATTTTCTAGCGGAACAAATTTTTTTTTCTATATCGTAAAAATTAAATAAAATAAGAGGGGCGACATAATTAATTCGAAAAATGTTTTTACTAAACTGAGGTCAACTATTACAAAAAAATTATTAATATTTAAAAATATGATATTTTAAAAATGATCGGCCATTAACCAAAACATTAATTAACATAACCTTTTACCAGATATTAAACTAAATCGATTTAAATCGATTTGAACATTTATTAGTCTGCTTAAAACGGTTTCAATACCAGAATGCAGTTAACGATTGAACCGCTATTGGTTTTAACTAATTCCAAATTTAATTGCGGAATTATGTGCATTTGGCAATATGCAAAATAATAATTTAAAGTTCATAATAGCATTTTTCTATCTAAGTTTCGTGTATAAAAATTATTCGAGAATTGTATGCGGTAAATAATGTAAGTTGAAGCGCTATGCAAATGCGCTCATTAAACTGTAACCCAGTATCGCTCTTGAAACTACTTTTCGATAAAACGAGACAATATAAATGACATTCATTTTCATGCATTTTAAATCATCGATGAGACTGTTTATTCTGGGAATAATATCTGATCTTTCTTAACGAAACCAGTCGAAATATTCTATCTGGGAGTGGTAGGACCAGTACATGCTACATTATTTTCAATGCCTAATTATTGTTTACATCTCAAGGTGACCGTATATGTATGTGTAGTCATAAATACTCCTATATTTCTTAGTCAGGTAAATTTGGATACCTGTTCTTTAATGCAAGTTAGTTTGATTCTACTTTGTGCCGGCGCTTCTAAAAAGTTTTATGTTTTTCAGAGTTTTATTTGTTTGGTGTGCTCTTTTCGAGTACGAATACAGTCCATTATTTTTTGTACAAAGTCAAATTAAGGAATATATGTATATTGATTTAAGATACTTTAATTTGGTTCATAAAAGTAAATTTAAAGTAACGAAGCTTTCGCACAGTAAAAACCACTTAATTGCGTTTTGTTCTTTATGCTTGTAATTGTATTTTAAAAATGTAATTTATTGGCTAATTGTTTATTGTAGTAAAAATTCTTAAACACGTTTGAAAAAATTTGAGAAATCTCGAATTGAACAGAGCAATTATAATAAGCGGTTGGATACTGTTATTGTCTTAAAATGTTATTGTACTTGCCGAATTGGTATGTTTTGATTTGATTTGCATTAATTAAAAGTGTGTTTTTGTAAATAACTATTTAATGATAATTACTAACTTAAAACGTTTTCTATCGACAGTATTTTATCACTATTTTAAGGTTTACTTTATTGTGTCCATCGGTAAATTTCTTTGGAATAGGCAGGTAGTAAATTCTTTAAGAAACCCATGATCTTATGAGCAACAATTGTGCTAATGGTATAAATTCATTAGGGTGCGTTTACACATTCTGGCCGGCCGATCGAATAACTTTCCTGCGCACAGGGCCGGCATTACCGTTTAGGTAGACAAGGGAAAAATATCACCAATATCAAATTTATTGAAACTGAATAAAATTTAACATTGGTAAAAAAGTTACAATTTGTTGTTTATGACTAGTCCAGTCACTTTAGACCAGCGGGTCGTCACTAACGTGTAAAAAACTAGTGAAGTTCACAGCTCGAGATGGAGCATCAAGCGAACCTAGTAAATTCCGCCATCTGTGAGAAGGTGATGTTACTAGTGTATTTTTGTAAAGTGTGAATGAAAGTATATTAATTCATTAATTGTTTATTTCTCTATTAAATTATCTTTTTTAATAATAATATTGTGATAAAGCTATAAGAAGTAAATTAAATAATTCAATTACAGTAGAAACTCGGTTATCCGGACTAATTATTGTTGCAGCACATTCGGATAATCGAAAATTCGAAAAAACGAATTTTAGCTATATATAATGTGACCATACTTTCTGTTTTGATTGGGATTGTTCCGTTTTCAGATCATTTGTCCCGTTGTCCCCAAGCAATCATTCGGGACGCCAAAATGTCCCCTTTTCAAAAAATTGTCAATTACGATACCGAATATTAAGAAATCCTAACAAGAATTTCATTCTTGCCTCCTTATTTAAATACAAATTAATTTCACGGCAATTTTGCAATGACAAAAGTAAAAAATATGAAAAATAAGCGAAGCCCAAAGGAGACATTTTGAGAGCGCGCCTACGGTTTTAGAATTACTGGAATTTTTTTAAAGTAAATTGATCGTTGTTAATCGTGGCGAAAAGCGGAGTGTGCACATTCGAGCTCAAAGTGGCACATTCCGATCTCGGGAAAATGAAGCGCGCCGCTCCGCGTCGCGCTTCATTTGCTTCCCTCGCTCGGAAATGTGCCACTTTTCGCTCGAATGCGCACATCTTCGTGTTAATTGAATTCGACTATATTAATAACAAATCCTTCAAATCCAGATTTTCTATTCGGAAAAAGTTTTCGCTTGAAAAGTGCACATACTCCTTAATAATTGAATTTGCTTATCTTATTCTTCTCTCTTACAAATAATATTAATTAAATCAAACTGAACGAAATGTACCACTTCTCGCTTTTCTTTTAATTAAAATTTACAGTAGGGTATTTTTTACTAAAAACCACATTTCTAATTTAGTACTTTTAAAATAGACCAGATGGGAGACTTTATCGTACATGAAAACAAAAAATACTTTAACTTTTTGCGAATTTTGACTTTTTTCCAAACTTTTTTCCTAACATACCCCACCCAAGTCATTCTAAAATTTTGATGCACCCTCTATGTAACATATAAATATTTTTTCATATTTAAAAATTGAATTAATCCATAAATGAAGTCTAATTACAACAGTGTATACAAAATGCACCTTAAAACTAATTTGTTTATAATTTTCAGAAAAATGAAAATTACCCAAAAATATTTGGAGACATATAAACCTTCAACAATCTACAAAAGATGATATAAAAATCATCTAGTTGATTTTTAGTGGCCCACTTCAAAAAATTTGACTCATAAACCATTTTAATTAATCAAAAATGCAAATTAGTAAACATTCGAAAGTACACCTGAAAATATTTTTATCAAGTTCGCTACAATTAGGCGTGCGGAAGAGCACCATGTTAACTTATCAAAAGGAATAAAATATATAACCTTTTTCAAACAAAAAATAAATCTAATTTATTCGACTTTTAATTTTTTGAATTAAAGAATAAAATAATAATATATGCAAATCCAATAAATACGAGGATGTGCGCATTCGAGCGAAAAGTGGCACATTTCCGAGCGAGGGAGGCAAATGAAGCGCGACGCGGAGCGGCGCGCTTCATTTTCCCGAGATCGGAATGTGCCACTTTGAGCTCGAATGTGCACACTCGGTTTTAAGCACGATTACGAAGCGTCCCGTTTTAACAGGAAAAAACGAACGCGGTTGACTATCCGGATAATCGCAAATCCGTATAACTGAGGTCCGGATAATTGAGGTTCTACTGTATTAAATATACTTCTGAGGTGGGAAAGGTTCTCTATAGGAGGAAGCTACTAGACTAGCTCTGCGCTCCATCTACAATAAGGTCCGAACTCTGAACTACACGCTATTGTTACCCATTCAAGTGAGCACTCTCTGATTTAACTCTAAATTTCCAAAAAAAAAACAAATTTTGTGGTTTTAAACCCTACAATATATGTTTTAAGCAAATTCTCAGCAGACTTCGTCACATAAAAAATTATACAACCATTTAAATAGAGAATATCAAAAGATATAAATACTTTAAATTTACCTCCAATTGATATTGTGAAAATTTTTTTTTTAACTTTGTACTTTGAATATCTTTGTAAAGCGAATAAGTTAGCTATTTTGATGAAGACTTTTTATTAATTTTAAAAACTATGGACCTTGTGCAGAAAGGAATGCATTTGAAAACTTTGTCTATGCCAAGAATGGGCAACCTTTTGCCATTTAGGGATAGGGTTACCAACCGTACTCTATAATGAAGCATTGTATGTTATTTCGGGCAATTATGCTTGTACCTTTTATGAGAACAATAAAGTTCGCTAAAATACTTTATTTTGTTTTCTGCCCTACGAAATAAAGTGGCCCATTTTATCTGGTAACAGTCATATTGGTCTGAAAAGGTATTGTTTTGACTGGCTAAGCAAGCATTGAAACTCACAATTTCAATGAAGGTACATAATACAAAAAAATAAATAATAGGTACTTTCATTTTGATACAATGCACTTTTTTTTCTACCTTTAACAAGCAATATACATTACTTGCTCAAATAAAAGGTGGTAACCATTTTTAGGGGCCACCTCAAAATAATTCGAATGGACGCGAGCTACGTGCAAGAAAAAGGAGAACAAAAGCTGAAACTTTTGAAAATTTCTTTTTAATACATGTTTTGCTGGTCGCAGAAAAAAATGTGTTGGCCGCAGGTTACCCATCTCTGCTGGCGTAGGACATAAAATAACTTGACACGGGCAGCGCCTGCACTGCTCTTTTCATACCGCGCGTAAAAGCTTTAGACAGCTTTTGAAGCTCTTAGACAGTCTTGTGATTTTTAGTTTAAGATATGGGGTTTGCATCAAATTTTTATAATTTTCTATTTTTTTTACTTTAGATTAACAAAATGACAATTTGATTATATAAACATTTAGCAAAGTAAAACTTTACTTCTATTTCGTTTTTCGAAATTTTCTTTATTGATTTTGCTCGGCAATATTTTCAGGCATAATTTGTGCTATAAATAAGTTCAATGCGTTTTATTCGTAACAATTATTGTCGCAATTAAAGATAAACCTATTGAGTACCACTGTTTTACATAATACAACCGGCAATATGTAATGAATACTTTATAGCCCATGTAATTCTATGCTTTCTACTTTTTAAAAGACTTGTTCATTAAGTTCATTGGAATGTGGTATTTCGGCGTATATTGACCACATAATCATTGACTTTTGACGCTTTGTCTACTACAGATAGTCTTAAATTTGCTGCTTAGAGTATTGGACCATTTCATAGTAAAACTGCTTTTATATTTTGTTTTCAACTCTTTGTTGGGTTAATTTAAACCGTCGATTAAAACGGGTTTTAATATGCATACCTGTTTTACTTTTATGTACTTCTTCAAAAAGTTTTAACTTTAATTCTTTTTTTTTGGTAATTATTTTTGGTTATTCTTAATATTTACTTATCATAAAGCGTATTATGCTGTCTTACATATTTAATAAAATTTGGAAAAAAGTTAATTTTAAATTGTTCAATGTTCTAGAATTTCCAATCTTTAATATTATCAAAAAAAAAAGAAATTTAAATTTAGATCACAATTCCGAATTGTTTTCTTTAAATCTTCGTTTTGAAAATGTTAATGTGGTTTAAATGCACGGGCTTTGGGATGGCGTGACAAAGTTTTTCGTACTGTGAGATTGTATATAGAAAATACATATATTACGAACTGGTTCCCGTGAATTGTACGTACATTAGACAATCATAAATTGGGCAGTAACCACACTGGATCACCTTGGCTGTGACTTCAGCCGCTCTTCTTTATCGAGTAAACACCGCCATACACCCGCAATACATCACATACCTGTTTCTATGCATATATACTAAATTCTGAATATCGATAACGATCATTATTTATTATTTTAAATTGAATTTATTTTGGTATTTTTTAATTGTCTTTTCAAGTCGTTGACAGAAAAATCTTCAAGACGAATTCGTGGAATGCTTTCAAAGTAATTATTTTGCAATCTATGTATAAGCACAAGGGAACAATACCTATATTAATTAAAGTAATTTATTGTTCGATATGTAAATGTGAATTCAATCCTTAGCCCAAACACGTTTGTAACACAAAAATATGAAAATATTGACGTACACGTTAAAAAAATATTTGCATTATATTTACTTTACAGAATTTTAAACTAAAATATTTTATGAAGAAAAGTAACAATAAACTGAGTAGATATACCTGATAACTTTGATACCGTTTTTGAATGCGGATCAGTTAAACGAATGTATTGGAACAGCGCGACTTGCTTAAACGAAGTTCTACTGTAGCTAACTCCACCAATAGCAATTTCCGACTTCAATTTTTATACCTCCTTGTCATTTCCGTACTAAACAACACCGACGTAGCCAGGATTTTTTCCCGGAGGTGTGGGAGGGGCAAAAATAATTGAATACAAAAAAGTAATTTAAATATATATTTATGTCAAGGGATGTAACGAAAAAAACACATATTTAAACTTTAATAAATCAATATTATTTTATCTGGAATTAAATATATGTTTTGTTTGTCAGTTATTATTACTTAAAAATTTTTGTTGGAGGTTGTTCAATAATTTTTTTTTCTCAACGCAATAATTTAAAAAATATATTTTTTGGGTTATTAAATAAATCGGAGTGGGGCAAGGGCCCCAGTCTACCTCCCCTAGCTACGCCCATGTTCAAGATGACAAACCACGTTGTGAAAGATGGTAAGATGTGAAAATACTAATTACCTATAGTATTTGAATTCTTTAATAATATGGGAAATTTTTTTTTAATGTGTACAATAGATATACATGGTCATTTCCCCCAAAATACTAACAATTATAATCTCCAATAAACGAATAGTTTTTAATAAATGATTTTAAAATAAATGCAAATATTTCATTGTAAATTGATATCCACATATTTGTTACTGATTTGATGATATTCAAATGATAAAACTAAGTGTCAATTTTCAATTTCATATATACGAAACATCCAAATTATTTATTACATTTTTTAATGGTACGTGCGCGGAGCGGCGCGGTGCGGCGTGCTTCATTTTCCCGAGATCGGAATATGCCACTTTGAGCTCGAATGCGCGCACTCCGTTTTAAGCACGATTACGAAGCGTCCCGTTTTAACAAGAAAAAAGTTGGTCAAATTGTTAGATATATACATATTTACATAAAACGCAACAAATATTAATCACTAAATAAAACAGCCGCACATTATCTTGAAATCAACAAAGCCAAAAAAATACTGTGTAGTGGGACATACAAAATAAAATATTTAATAAGAAATACCAAGGTTTAATTTTCGCAACGAGTCCGAACACGGTTGACAATCCGGATAATCACGAATCCGTATAACTGAGGTTCGGATAATTGAGATTTTACTGTAAGTTTAAATTGTGCATTCGTACACTTTGACAAAATTATTGAGGTAACAAAGTAAATTCCAAAAGCACCGAAAATAAAAGTTATCAAAATAAAATGATCTGTAAAGACAGTGGTTTCGAAACTACAGTCGACCCACACTAATCCGACAAATGTTTTACCAGGCGGTGTTAAAGCCGACTCATAGCTGCCGGAAGCCCTTTACGTAAGTCACGAATTTAATGTTAAAATTATTACAAAGAATATTAATTTTAGCGAACTTGTTACGATAACATTATTAAAAATTTTTTTGTAAATCTAACTGTATAAAATTTTTACAGATATCATTATTTTTACATCAAAAAATTAAGAAAACTTAAATAAAAACAATAAAAAAACTCACGCTCATGGTATTTGCATGAAGGGTGTTCCTAAAGGGTAGAAACCATTTGGTTGAATATTAAATTTTATATATGTACAAAACTTTTCACAAATTAAATTCGACATATTGAAGAGCGATGTCAGTACTTGGAGAAAACATACACAACTGCTGTGTGTGTGTGAAACTCGATTTCCTTATCGTTTTATATTTTACGATAGTGGCAGTTATCTATTAAATATTTTTTGAATTTTTCGTTTATTTTTATTTTGTTAAAGAAAACAAAATACCTGCAGTTGGAAACTATATAATTGTGTTTTTGGCGTGCGGAAGAGCACCACGATAACTTATCAGAAGGAATAAAATATCTAACCGTTTTCAAACAACAAATAGCTCTAAATTATTCGACTTTTAATTTTTTGAATTGAAGAATAAAATATTATAGGCAAATTCAATAAATACGAGGATGTGCGCATTCGAGCGAAAAGTGCACATTTCCGAGCGAGGGAGGCAAATGAAGCGCGACGCGGAGCGGCGCGCTTCATTTTCCCGAGATCGGAATGTGCCACTTTGAGCTCGAATGCGCACACTCGGTTTTAACCCCTTGACATACAATGACGTCTAGGAGACGTCAATCGTTTAGGGTGCCATTGTAGATTTTGACGTCTTTAAGACGTCAAGAACTGTATTCAATTTTATGTTCCAAAAAAGGTTTGTTTTCAACAATAATTTTGTTAAAAGGCACAAAATTGGCGATTTGGGAATTTGGTTATTAATATAATTCTGTAATATTTAATTGCGAATTGTCAGAGAGTAAATTAATTCTTGTAAAGTGTTCTTAAAGCCGAGTGTGCGCATTCGAGCTCAAAGTGGCACATTTCCGATCTCGGGAAAATGAAGCGCGCCGCTCCGCGTCGCGCTTCATTTGCTTCCCTCGCTCAAAAATGTGCCACTTTTCGCTCGAACGCGCACATCTTCGTATTTATTCAATTTGTTTAAATTACTTTTTGGATTTAAAAACGAAATAGCAATGTATTCAAATAAAACGACATATGCGCAGTAACATATAGTTTAATAACCACTGGTCTAGCTATACACAAGCGCAACATAGCGCGTTGTTATATTTAATTTAGCCGCGCCAAAGAAGTATTACTTCTAACGTGCGTACATAAGTACATGTACCGTTTTTTTTTTACATAGAATGAAATTCAGTTTTAAACAATTAGCAAAATTATTAAAGTAAACTCGAAGAATAAATTATTTTAAGTTTTTAGACAACTCAAATTAAATAAATTAATAACTTGGAAAATTTTTAAAATATATTTAAGAACTTTAGAAATTTTTAATTATTAATTTTTTTTGTATAATACAAATTGAATAAAACAAAACGTTATTCGGTAAATTTAAAAGAAAATTTTGATGAAAAAATCATTATGTATTTTCAGAAAACTCAAATAGAGTAAATACAGAATTTGTGGTTTTTGCAAAAAACTTAGAAGATCACTAATTTACTCAAATAAATTAATATTGGAGAAAACTCAATAAATAAATTATCTTAATTGTTCAGAAATATTAAATTTATAAAATTAAATACAGTCAAACCTCGATAAGTCGAAGTTGAAGAGAAACTAAAAATAATTCGCGTTATCAAAAATTCGAGCTATCGATATAGAAATATTTTTTAGTTTATGTTTTTAAAATTTACTTATTGTTTCTTTTTCTTAATAATTTCCTAGTGTTTTCTTGCTAAAACCTAAATCTTGTGTCTTGAACAAGTTGTAATTAGGCTTCATTTATGGAATAATTCAATTTTTAAATATAAAAAAATATTTATATGTTATATATTATATGCTTCAAAATTTTAGAATGACTTAGGTGGGGAATGTTAAAAAAAGATTGGGAAACACTGCTCTACATATTTTAAAACTATTAATTATTTATTTTATGTTACTTGTGTATGCTTATAACACTTAAGTCGAGCCAAATGAATAGTTTTTTCGGACTCATCAAATTCGGTTTTTTTTCTATGTCAAGGGGTTAAACACGATTACAAAGCATTTCGTTTTAACAAGAAAAAACTTAGTTAAATTGTTAAGTATATGTTTACAAAAAAAGCAACAAATATTAATCACTAAATAAAACAGTCGCACATTATCTTAAAATCAACAAAGCAAAAAAACACTGTTTAGTGCGAAATACAAAATAAAATAATAAAATATTTAGTAAGAAATACCGAGGTATACTTTTCGCAACGAGTCCGAACGCGGTTGGCAATCCGGATAATCGCGAATCCGTATAATTGAGGTTTTACTGTAAGTGTAAAAAGAGCACATAAACCTAGTAACTTAATAAAATTATTTAAAAATATTCCAAAGAATTCGAAACATTCTATGGGTCCCCCCCGAAAAATATCCGCGACGCCCCGTCGAGCAACCCCGACCTAAAGACGCGCATTTGCCATTTAAAATTGGTAGGACTGCATGTGCATCGGCGTTTAGGATTATTTGCATTACAAAGTCCGGATGCGGTTCCGAGTTTCCGTAAACGCGTACTTCAAACTTTGAATTTAGAGAGGTAGTTGCTCCTTGGCACGTGCAAGCGTGGGTGCATTTATCTAGTAGCAAGATCGATTATCCCTTCTTTTCCGAACCGTTTCTATCAAAAGACATTCGAGCGCCGCGGCGCCAAACTGCGATTGATACATTTGATCCACAAATATTTGCCAATTGTGTATATTATAAACTTATACCATATTGTATTAACTTTTTGCCATTATACGTACTTTTAACGAAAAGTTAATTTTATTATTTTGGTTGTAGATTATTTAAAAATAGAACACTCGAGTGCATCGTTTAAATAATTACAGTAATAACGTTTTTACGCTTAACGAGTGTTTCAATTGTAACATTGTAAACTTCATATTAAATATAGTTTTAATTCTTCCGACAAGAAAAAACAAATCTGACAGAGGAGAGCGCTACCGGGGGTCTTTATCAAATTGAATTTGGGCTTACCGGAAAAAGATGCACGAAAAGTTATTCGGAGTCTACGAAACGCATTTCAAAGCGCGAGACTATTCTTTAAGTTTTTTATGTTCCTGTTTACGGGAAAGTTAAAATTTATACTTTTTATCCGAGAATCAAGAATAAACGACAGAGTAATTTTTTACATACAATCTTAATAGTTCTCCTCTACTTTTACGTCTATTAGGTTTTATTTCGATACGATTTCTCGTTGCGCAGTCCAACGATCCTCTTGCCTGGCAAAGGAGACCTAATTGTATGTCTTCAATAATAACTGAAACCTTCAGAAAAATGCTTTTTAATTTTTTTGTGATCTAAAATTGAACTGGTTTTACCATAGCCACCAGCATAACGTGTTTTAGGGAGGGATATAAAAAAATGAGATTTCATCAAATCCAAATTTATTACAAAGGTAATGTTGATACATATTTTTTTTCTTTTATTACAACTAAAAGCAGCTTGTTATTCTTCTCGCGTTACTATCGAAGTAAACAATATTGTCGTTTCGCTTTGAAGGCTCAAGGTTCGAAAAATACTCAATGGACTTTAATAAAACTAAATTTAGATTACAAAAAAATAATATTTACACTTCCATGAATAATTTCTTTGCTACAAAAACGAACCTAAAACTTCAACCCTTAATTACTCGAAAAATTAACATTATGCTCTATGCCAATTTTGAACGCATCTTATGGAAAAAGGTCTCAGGATTCCGAAACCGGGTCGGCTTTAATGATCGGATCGAAAATGAGGGCGCTACGATCGTTTTTGTGAGTCATGGTGTATTTTTTTTCGATTTTTTAGTTTTCTCAAAATTTTAAGGGCTTGAAGGGAGAGCTGGGAAGAATAGGTCCGGCTATGTCGGTTTGAGGTCCATAGAAACGTTCCGTAAAAATTTAAAGCAAATCCATTACCTAAAATTTTTTTTCTTCAATTTCAACAAAGGGGTTAATCCATGTTTTTTCCTGATTTTTGGCGATTTTGGGGGTTTTGAGTTAGGACCGGATTCCGACGCGTAGGGGTTGGAAACGTTCAGAAATGAAAGGATTTGACGAAATTCGCAAAGAAGTCCAGTTACAGCATTTCAAAAATTAAAAATTTTAGTAAAATCTACATTTTGAAAGCTTAGAGGGTGTTTTTTCTCCCAGACGTTACATTGGACCCTGCTGACTTTTTTGGCTGATCTTACGCTCCGATAAACGGGCTTTTAGTATCAGAAAATTTTTTAAAAATCCGTTTACAAATAACCGAGCTACCATTTTTCAAAGTGGAAATTAAGATCAAATTAATTACACATCGCACTCTTCAAACCCGTTTTTTTCAAAAATTCTAAATGGCACACATAAGGTTTTTTGGCCGGATCCGAAGCTAAAAAGTCTGGCGAACCCGAATCTGTATAGTTTTTAATCATCTGTCCACAAATAACGGCGACACAATTTTTTAACGTCAAATTTTTTGCTACAAAAATGAACCAAAAACTTCAACCCTTAATGACTCGAAAAATTAATTTTGCACTTATCTCATAAACAGCTCTATGTAACAATAGCAAATTGACACGTTACAGCAATAAACAGCCCATAGAAAAATTTAACAAAATTTTTATAAAAATTGTCCTGTTTTGGAAACGAGACCTTTTAAAGTCAAGTGACAATAGTTTTTACTTCCATAGTAGTTAGTCTTTGTAAACATTAATTATAAAGCTATAAATACTGATTAATTTAATTTTAAGCACCAGTAGGTATTTGTTCTTTTTAGAGACCTTGTTGGAAATAAGAAAAAGAATAAAAGTCGTTCGATGGGAAGTAACATGAGCATTTTTAAATAAAAAAATAAATTTGCTTAATTATTACTTCTAATCTACTTTAATGGCGTAGAAAGTGAAAAATGAAAGTACTTTTATTTATTACTTGTATCAATAGTGTCGATGATAATTATTTCATGTGTAGCTAGCAGAATGATGTTTTCGGTACATGGAACGAACACTTATTTCTAAACACCGCCGAAGGCGGCGCTGTTTCTTTTTTTGTATTCGTAACTTACGTGAACAAAACGATCAGAGAATTATTGGGCTTGATAAATACTTTCTATGAAAAAGGAGATGTTCGTGATTAAAATAATCAAACCCTTGTTGAAGTGGTTTGGCTCGGAAATATGCAAATATTTGGTAAAATAACATGTTATACCGATTTTGATTGACTGTTTAATAGTTTAAAATTTTTCTTGTTCTATGGTTTATAGTTTTAATATCGGTTCTAGATATTTAATCTATTTCTCCTTGATGGCTAGACACAACAGACTTGTTATTTAATTACAATTGCATAGGGAATGATTGCATGTTTACTGTAACATATTTGCATATCAAAATGTACCTTAGACGTTTGCGGCCCCTACAAAAATTATTTCATTAAAAAATTCGGTCCTAGAAAATAAATGTTAGTCATTTAATCTCTTTTATTTTTGAATTTCTGAAATTATTGATGCGACTGTTGGTATCTAACAAAATTTTGTTGTATAAATGCAAATAATTTTAGATAAACGGCTTTCATTAGCAGGAAGTGTTTTAATATATTCAATTAATAGCTCTTGCACGTGGGAATGGGATCAATAAGCCATTTCATCATAACAGGAGTGTAATATACAACGTTACACGTTCATATTTTTAAAACTATAAAGTACTTCCTCTAATATACTCTGAAATTACCAGTCGCGAAGAAACTCGTTCTATCATTTTTAAATGGCGCACTAATTTTAATCTGTACCTCCAGCAATTCAACTAACATAACTTGTACCCGCCCGTATGAAAATCACGAGTACCGTACACCAAGACCAATTATTTTTTTTATTTGATTTACGATTAGAATAACCAAGTAAATAGGTGCGCGTTGTCTGTAAATTTGATCGTGTGCTTGTGTAAAAGAAATGTAAAATTTACATTTGAAAACCCGTATGCTGTTTAATCGTCTACAAAAAAAAAGAGTTTAATGAAATAAATCTTTGTCCGAATATTCATTTTATTAGCCCTATAATTTTACAGTAGTACCAACATAATTATAGACGAATTTATATTTTTCTTGTAGTTGTAATTGCTGCTTATTTTTTGTGCCAATATGAGGTTAACTTACGCACATTAAAATCATCTTATGTTATTTCAGAATGTCGGGAAGATTAATTAGAATAAAGCTTAGGTTAAACAGTAAAATAAAATGAGAAAAAACTCGTCGTTCTTAGTAGCAAATCGCCTAATTACATTTTTGTAAATTTTACAGGAGAGCCCAAAAACATTTTACGAAAAGAAAAAAATATGTAGGGTAAAACACTCAATAAATGACCGTTACGAAAATCAATGTTTATAACAAATAACAAAATTAATTTATATTTATGATATATTTATTTATGGAATCTTGTATGCTGCCTTGTTCAATTAAGTGAAAGAAATAAAAGTAATAATGAAGTGAATAGCTAAACTAATTAAATTTATATTGCAGTATGCAAGATTTCAATACAATGTTAAAGCTTTAAAGGATGCAATCGGCGTATCTTCCTAAGCGCCAAGAAAAGTTATGATTGATATAATACCAAAAGGAACTTTAATAAAAAAAACTCAGTTACACCTTCGATGAAGAGTTTTAAAAACAATATACTGCGTTAATTATAAGATATTGGACGTGAACATTATGATTAACAATTTACTACCTTTTGAATAACTGCATCGATGTTAATTAAGTTTTTGTGATGTGCTAAAATCAGAAAAAAATCCGATAAAATGAACAAAATGAAAAAGAAGAAGATGATGAAGTTACTATAATTTATTTTATTATTTTTTAAATTATTTTAGATGATTATTAAGCAATTTTGAATTTAAATTGTTGAATAAAATACAGTAATAAATTTTTAACTGGCCCAATTTTTTAAAAATTGATAAAAAAAAATAAAAAATTATTATCTCTTGTGTAATAAAAAACTAATAATAATTCATCTATATCTATACCTAATAAGCAGGAAATTTCACTTGTGTTAGGCCTGGACTCCACGCACGCACTTTTTTAAATTGTTTTTTAGCCTTACAGATAGGAGGTTTTCGTGTGGTTACTTTTAGAACTAAAAAATTTGAACTACGCGCGTACCAAGTTCATGGGATGCGAATCGTGATAATTCTTTACAGAAAATATAAAAAAAATTATTTTTTCAAAAATATAGTTAGACAATTTTTTAGTGAAATAGCGACCTTTCGTTTTTGATCCGAATTACATACGAATTTATCTTTTTCCAATATCAACAAACCAAAAACTCGCAGATGCCTCTTTCAAAGTCACATAACTGTTATTTATTAATTTGAGAAATTCAAATATCAGCAAATAAAGATTTACGTAGCTCTCATTTCCTTGTTTAAAATTTTATTATTAAAACTTTTCAAACTCTCTTTTCCTCTTTTATAAGCTAAAGTTAATTATTTTAAAAATCTATAAGAAAGTTTATTTATCCTAAAAGATAAATATAAATTAATGTTTCCCATCTGTATTTTGCAACAAAAGTGGATGTGTCTAAAAACTTTTGTACCCGATACAATAATAATGCTATTTACATACATATGTATTTTTTTAAATTATTCCATGAGTTTTTTATCACTTAAGCAAAAGTTGTTTTTTAAATTATTTGCCAGAAAAATATGTAAGTTTATTAAACTATTAATATTACCGAATAGAAATTTTAAATTGCGACGTAATGAACCAGAACTATATATCATCGCAGTCCTTGAAATTATACATTGTATTTTATTGTTTTCCTTTAACATTTTCATTTCTATTCAAGTAATTTAATAATTAATATAAAAAGCAACTTTAATCGAAAACATTTAAACCTGTAATTATTAGATATTTCCAATTAATTAGGTATCTAAATTATATGGGATTTAGGAAACGCTACCTTTACACGAAAATTTGTTGCATAGGATTCAAAAAAAATACTTATAGGTGTGCCTGACATAAGTACGCTATTTAGCGGTTAAAATTAATGGTCATGATTTTTTTTAAATCCACAACAAAATTAGAAATTTCCATACAAATGACATCTTACCAAATACGTGTGCTTGGGTACATAGCTCATAAAAATATTTGACTTTTAAAACCGCAATAAAATTCTAATATACATAGTAGTTAGAAAAACTGAGTTTTTAATGTATATAGGATTTAAATATTCATAGTAAGTATTGGATGGATAATTTAGATTGAATAAAAGATAAAATCTAACAAGAGGTACTTTAATGTATTCAGACAAGTTTAATGCTACATTGCTGTCACGATTTCACGCGTAATAATAGATACACAATTTTGCAATCAAAATGCGTTTTTTGTGATGAAGTGAACATCTTGCACCATTTATAATGGTCCCTTATGAACTCGCATGCTCTTCTTTGTTACATATAACAAAGAGACTCGAAAATGAAGTGTGATTAATTTATGTAATTATTACTGTCAGTACTAACAGTCGAACATACAAAACCTGTTTGTAATCAGAATTCGGATAATGATGCTCGATACAATACTGTGTATAAATATTGCTCTCATATTTAAAAGAATTTCCATTAGTAAAAGCCGAACATGTCTAAATTTACGGTAAACGTACAGTCGGTCACAGCGAAAATCGTACGCCACAAAAAAAAGATTGCAAATTCATTCAGATCACTTTGTATCGCTAATTGATCAGTAACACAAACGTGCTGTTTTATTTTTTATTCCGCGTTTAATAATATTCTTAGCATGGGACACTCCATAAATTAAGTAACAACCTACGGGCGAGGGGGATCTGTTATTTGGAAGATTTAATACGGGGCGGGGGAGCCGGTCAAAAATAATGTCACGTTACACAAATGAATTTTGATTTGGATAATTTTTTTTCAGTTCAAAACTTGTTTGAAAGACAGATGGGGTTTATATAGTGATGAGCAAAATTGGTCTTGTTCTTGGTTTTGCATTTTTGCAAGACCAAGACCAACACTGTCATTATGCTAGCAAGACCAAGACCAAATCCGAACGAACAAGACCAAGACCAAAACCAAGACGGAGTATGTAAGACCAAGGCCAAATACGCAAGACTAAACCAAAAATTATTACTTCCGTTGGATTTATGAGTTAAACTATTCGAAGCAACTTTAATATATTCTTTTCTTGGAACAAAGCATTTTTTGTAGTAGAAATTTTCATTTTGTTTTACTAGATTTTAACACTAAATATAAAGAAACTTTACCACTGTTTAAGCACAGGGATTTACAAGAATGTCCTCAGAGTAAGAGATGTTTGTTCCTATGTCTGGATAGCACATGATTGAAATATAGAGACAAACTAATTTTTAATTTATACCTAAAAAAGATCTGAAAAATTCGGCAAAAGTTACATGTATTAGGCCAAATAGTTTAGACCAAGACTGAATACGCAAGACCACAGGCAAGACCGAATAAGCAAGACCAAGACCGATACCAAGACTATTATAGTCTTGGTCTTGGTCTTGCATTGCTCATCATTAGGTTTATACTATGTCCTCAAACTCTTGGAGAAAACATGGTACAGTTCGAGTATGGTAAAGCTAGCGTGACCAATTTTTTTCCTATTAAAACGGGACGCTTGGTAATCGCGCTTAAAACCGAGTGTGCACATTCGAGCTCAAAGTGGCACATTCCGATCTCGGGAAAATAAAGCGCGCCGCTCCGCGTCGCGCTTCATTTGCTTCCCTCGCTCGGAAATGTGCCACTTTTCGCTCGAATGCGCACATCCTCGTACTTTTTCGATTTACTAATATTAATCTTCCATACTTCAAATCAAAAAATAAAAGTCAAATAAATTTAGATTTATTATTTGTTAGAAAAAGATTTTAATTACTTTGGTGCTTTATTATTTTGAATATTTCCAAAATTTCTCATCAAGTCTGTTATAATGAATGCGATTAAAGCCATGTGAAGAAATTTAAACATAAAAATCATAAAAGTCGCATATCAACAATACATTGAAATAGGGAAGATAGACTTGGCAACAATGTCTCAAAATTGAGACGTGAGGGAGAAATGTATTTTATATAAATTAAAACTTGATCCAAAACGGGACTGTACGATTTTTACTGTGACCAACTGTAAGTGTGTGCATTTATTGTAATCATTGTTAAATTAAAACAGGATTCTACAAAACCACGATTAATATTAAGTACACCTCTATCAATTAAGTTCTGTTTTATATAAATAAATGGATAATGAGTTTCGTAACGGTCGCAATTTTTTATTATATTGGCACATCCTGCGGAAAATGAAAACAAAAGTAGAGCAATTTAACTATTCGCATTTGCGTGATATTCGGCCATGTCGAGTTACAAAAACCGAAACATTTATAAAGAAGATACAGAATACTATAGTCGAAGTATTTCAACAATAAAAACTACATTTACAAAACGACCGTAGAAGTACGATAAGGCCGCACGAACCTTAGATTTATAACGTAAATACGGAAAAACATCGGGGCTCCTAATTTTGTATATTTCCCATACACTTATTCAATATTATTTCATTTAATAATTCTATTTTGTAGAATTAGTAAGATACCAACGTCTTCTATTAATAAAAATGTTTACGTTTATCAATTACAGTAAAGTCTGACTAATTTAAATAATTTCATAATTAAAAATCCGTTAATTCGTAATTTGTTAATATCTTGGTACTGGGTGATTTGAATATCAACTTTGATATTCATTAACTTGACCTTAAAGCTTTGTTTTAATAAGCTACAATAAAACCTTTGGGAAGGGCGTAGATGAACATAAGAAAGGCATAACATCACGCTTTTATACACAAGACAAAAACTGATATCATCCTATTCTTTTTTTGTAACAAATCGTAATAAATAATTTTTAAATCTTAGTAATTAAATAATTCAAACAAACATCTGTTATAACTCCATGATAATTTTAGTTTTAGAGAAATTAATAAATATGTGCAAACCGCATATTATTGCATATTGCATACTATATTAAAGTATGCAGTTTAAAGCAGAAACTAATTATAAATTACTTACATAGTTAATAATTGCTTTCAGTTTAGAAATATTACAACTGTCACATTTAGTAAAAACCGTCTTTTAAATCTTTTGTGCATTTAAGTATTTGAAAGCTCCAGTACTTCTTTGTAAAAGATTAGTTTTTGAAACTTACAATTTGCATTTCTATGAATTTTGCACAAATTGATTATTTTCTTAGAAAAAAAAATACAAAAGCAAATGGGTTTTAAAAGATTTTCCGAAATGTCTGTATCTTGGTATATAAGCCAATTATTGTTAAAGCGTGCTTTACTTGAACATTTCTCGAAATAGAAGTCTGCATAGTTCAACTGAACAATTACGCTGCACGACATATTTTAAGGAGAATTGTGTTTATCTATATTTTTTCTACCGTCTGATTTCAAATATAATATTAGTTATAGTTGAGGATGCCCTGTTGAAAGGGCACTATTGTCTATCTGAAGCTTTTATTCTTTTAAAATCAAAAAAAAATCGTTCTTAAAATGAAAAGCTACAATGCTAATTTATCCAAAAATACCACAATAGTGTATGTTAATAAAACTGTAATTAAATTAAATTACATTGAGTTTAATTAAGTGAATTCAAGAATGTGCCCCACTTTGCACAATGTTTTCTTAAACCCAATTTATATTTTTGGTACAGGTACTCATTTAAAACCTTAATTTCATTTAAATTAAGAATCTTATAATTAAAATTTTGTCTATCTAGATACAGTAAAACCTCAATTATCCGGACCCCAGTTATACGGATTCGCGATTATCCGGATTATCAACCGCGTTCGGACTCATTGCGAAAATTAAACCTCGGAATTTCTTACCAAATATTTTATTATATTATTTTGTATTTCGCATTAAACAGTGTTTTTTGGCTTTGTTAATTTTAAGATAATGTGCGACTGTTTTATTTAGTGATTAATATTTGTTGTAAACATATACCTAACAATTTGAACAACTTTTCCTGTTAAAACCGGACGCTTTGTAATCGTGCTTAAAACCGAGTGTGCACATTCGAGCTCAAAGTGGCACATTCCGATCTCGGGAAAATAAAGCGCGCCGCTCCGCGTCGCGCTTCATTTGCTTCCCTCGCTCGGAAATGTGCCACTTTTCGCTCGAATGCGCACATCCTCGCATTAATTGGATTTGCCTATATTATTCTTTTATTTTTCAATTCAAAAAATTAAAAGTCTAATAAATTAGATTAATTTTTTGTTTGAAAAAGGTTAGATATTTTATTCCTTTTGATAAGTTATTATGGTGCTCTGCCGCACGCCTAATTGTAGCGAGCTTGATAAAAATATTTTCAGGTGTACCTTCGAATGTTTACTAATTTGCATTTTTGATTAATTAAAATTGTATATGAGTGATTCTACAAAAGTTGGGCAACTTGATGTCATCATTCAATAGAGAAAGAATTTTATTATTTTTTGCAAATATTTCATTACATTCTAAAAAATCCATGCTCCTTTTGCCTGCTCACCCAATTTAGATGTATTTTTTTAAAGACGAGTTTGTAAAATAACACAATAAATGTTCAAAACATCAGTACATTGTCGTGTCACAACTTTCGAATTACATAATTGAGTGATTACATGTTAAAATATATTCAATTAATTGTAAATTTTACTATTCCACTAAAAATTATGAAGTATTTTAATTTTAAAATAGTTGTATAAAAGTCGCAATAAATCTTGTATTTTTTAATAAATGATATATTTTATTTGTACCCTGGTAACCTCGTCCGTTCCCTGGCATTAAAATTTAGAAAAATCCAAATATCTCAAAAATTGTTTGAAAAAGTGACTGGCCCTGTTTGGAACAGTGTATTTATTAGATTACCTATATCTTTATAATAAAATACTAAAAAAATTTTACCTAAAACTATAGAAACAAAATTAGGTCAAAAGTTGCCCAACTATTATAGAATCACTCATATGTTTCAAATTTTGCGAAGTTGGCCACTAAAAATCAACTAGTTGATTTTTATATCATCGTTTGCAAATTGTTGAAGGTTTATATGTCAAAATCAAGTCTCGAAAAATTTTTGGGTAATTTTCATTTTTGTAAAACTTATAAACAAATTAGTTTTAAGGCACATTTTGTATACACTGTTGTAATTTGACTTCATTTATGGATTAATTCAATTTTTAAATATAAAAAAATATTTATATGTTACATAGGGGGTGCAGCAAAATGTTAGAATGACTTGGGTGGAGTATGTTAAAAAAAAAGTTGGGAAATAAGAGTCAAAATTCGAAAAAAGTTATAGTATTTTTTTTTTCATGTACGATGAAGTTTCCCATCTAGTCTAGTTTAAAAGTACTAAATTAGAAATGTGGTTTTTGGTAAAAATACCCTACTGTAATTTTTAATTAAAAGAAAATCGAGAAGTGTTACATTTAGTTCAGTTTGATTTAATTAATATTATTTGTATGAGAGAAGAATAAGATAGGCAAATTCAATTATTAAGGAGTATGTGCACTTTCAAGCGAAAACTTTTTCCGAATAGAAAATCTGGATATGAAGGATTTGTTATTAATATAGTCGAATCCAATTAGAACGAAGATGTGCGCATTCGAGCGAAAAGTGGCACATTTCCGAGCGAGGGAGGCAAATGAAGCGCGACGCGGAGCGGCGCGCTTTATTTTCCCGAGATCGGAATGTGCCACTTTGAGCTCGAATGTGCGCACTCGGTTTTAAGCACAATTTTTGCTATACATTCAATTAACCGAATTTTCGATTATCCGAATGAGCTGCAATAATAATTAGTCCGGATAACCGAGTTTCCACTGTAATATATTTCTCTACTAACCGTAAGATTATGCTTAGTGCTGTTTGGGTCGAACATTGTTCTGTACTAATTAGCCATTTTCCTTAAAGTTTTCCGAATGGAATTCTATTACATAAAATCCACTCATTCGTTTATTTTTAAAAGTATATTTACAGATTTTATAACGTAAAAAATTGCTTGTTTAAACTTTTTCTTTCGAGTAGTAGTATTATCATAATTCTATTAATAGATCAATTGAAAATACTACATAGTTTTGTAATTTATGGAATTTGTTTAGGCATTTTAAAAATAAGTACCTACAGTCCGATATTCAGAAAGTTAGGCATTTTAGTAATATGGATAATCTCCAGACAAACAGTTTATTTTCAATCTGAAGATTCTTAACTGGACTATGAAATGTGTGGGCCGGGACATCGATGTGTATTGCGTAAAGTACGCACACTCACGCATAAATATAAAAATATACCACAACAGCTTCTTCGGATAAATTATATACTCGTTCTTATAAATGCCTTGCGAAACACGTATTCTATGAGCGCGCTTCGACTAAATATTCCTGCTCTACATATTATTAACGCTTCGAAAATAAAAATTAATTCGATCGTGCTCGTTTATATGCAATATTTTAATGCATTGGCAAAAATTAGATAACTACTTAATTACATTTTAGAAAAAAAAATTAGAAAACTACATAGGTAGGTGCGTAAAACATTTTTTTGATTTATTCTATTAAAAATTGGATTAGATACAGTGTTTTTTTTAAGATTGAGGACGTTTTGAATTTGGCGGCTCAGTTCTTAGTGTATTTCGTCGTTTGAATGTGGTTAAATTGTAGGAATCTGTCAATTTTCGCCGTCAAATGTCTAAGGCAACTCGTGAATGTTTTTAAAGGATTTTGCGTTTTGTGTTTTGATTTTCGTAGTTCCACTTTTGTTTTTACGTTTATTCTCGTTTTTAATTTAACTATTTGTTACATTTTATATGAAAACAGAAAGTTATCTAAAGCAGGTTTTTAAATTGTTAATATATATTGACTGTCTCTATTCGAGACGCCACTGGCAACTCTTGTCCAACAAATCTCGTCCAGTACTACCAACATAAAATTAAATTAATATGGGTACAAATTTAAAATGTCTTCAATCATAAAAAGCTCCCTACATCTTTGTCCTTTAATTTTGCATTTTATAAATTAGGAACCCCAAAACCTCGGTAACAAAAAGCATAACAAAATAAACCGAAGATAACAATCTAAAATATGAACACGTTTTCAATCCGAAAATAATGGAAACTCTTGGCGGTTAATTTCAAAATGAATTATCTAAAGCGAGATCCGATAAAACGAGTTTACACTTGCAATTAAAATTGTATTACCGAAATTAAATTTAATTTGAAGTACGTTAATCCAGAAACAAATAATGATTGCAAAATGCAATGAGATTGTGCTTTTTGCGCAGGCCAGTAATAATATTATATAAAATATTTGTTAGTCCAGGCGATTTGTAATGAATCTGTTTACGCGTTAATTTAAATATAAACCGGCGCTGTTATTGAACTGAAATGAGTGCATTCCTGTTATTACAGTCTCCGGACAGCGTACTTTCTGATTACACACGTTACAGAAATAACCACGTGGTTTGGCACGTGTATGTTATTTCAGAATACTGTGATTAGGTGAAATTCTACTAGCAAAATAAAAAGAGTTGAAATACTACAAAATTGCTATAAACAAGTCTCATTTACTTAACCGTAATAATTCCATGAATGAATTTAATGATATAATGACTACGCGTTTTCAACTTTTATTTTTGATAAAATATTAGAAGTAAAACTTGATTTTGTGTGCTCTTTGTAATTGGGTAGAATTTCACTCAGTTTTTGCTAATATAGAAATTGATTAAATGTTTAAATTTTTTGTGTAACTGGATAAAATATAACTTATTCAAAATTGGTACTTAAGTTATATTTAGTGGAACACACTTATTAAATTTTTTTTGAACTTTTAAATATTTATTACTACAATCTAATAATGTAGGTAATAAGCACGTTTCTTAGAAGTAAATATATTTAAAACAAAATTAACTTAAAAAGAACTATTTATAACTTTATCACAATCGGATAAGCACGCAAATACGTTTTATTGTATAAAAATATCTGGCATTTAAATAAAAACGAAATTTAGGTTATTTTGTAATTTTTTCTAGTATTCGTATAAAGCTAAGTGTAAATGTAATACCTAACGTTTTAGAGTCGCTTGGAAGATACGCCAAGGATCAAAAGGACGATATATCAAGAAGTCATTTTATAAAGTGGCAGATTATTCATGATATCATCAGCACTTTGCGTAATAACCTCATTTTTCACATTTTTGAGTGCATAATGTTTGTAATAAAAAATTTGTCGAAATATTTCTTTGCTCATAGAATAGAACAGGGGATTTTTCAATGGTATCAAAATGCAATGTGCATATAACTAATCCTAGAAAATTGTGTTATCATTCAATGTTTAAATAAAACTTTTAAAATAATTTATAATTCTAAAGCAATGCAACGCTAAATTTTAATTAATCGTAAACTTAAAATAGGGGTTTCCTAATTAAATAAATAATTGTTTAAAGCCTGCTAAGAATTTTTTTAAGTATCGTATATTGTCGAGTTTAAAAGCGCTAAATCAGAAGTTTACTTCTTGGTAGAAGTACGGTGCTGTAATATTTAATTAAACATTTTTAGAATGTAAATGAATAATTATAGATTGTGTAGAAAGCGACTTGTGCAATTCGAGCTGAAAGTGGTACATTTCCGATCTCGGTAAAATAAAGCTCGTCGCGCTTTATTTGCTTCCCTCACGCAGATATGTGCCACTTCTTGCTCTAATATGCACCTACCTTATCAGGAGAGAATGCAACATACAAGAAATTGCAAAGAGCCAGCGCCTCTTAGGTCAATTTTTGGCCTACCGAACGGAAAAATTACTGACCAGGCTCAAATTGTAGAGGGCAAAAAACTGATTAATCGTGTATAATTCCTGGAACATGGAGTTTTAGCGACTTGCAAAATGAGCTGCGCTTGAACGGTTGAATAAGTTTTTATCGTAATTTTAACGAGTTTTTTTAATTGTCACCAATTATTTAAGCTAGATATTGATGAAAAAGGTTCTAAACGATCCGAAAATTTTTTATAAAAAATGTTTTTTGATTTGAGCTTTCAGAAACTAATTCTGATGGGTCAATTTTCATTTGAGTTTTTCTCAATGTTCCCAAACTTTTTTTAAACATTTTTTCCATAAATCAATATTATTTTCATGATCTTTCTAATGACGGTAGTCAGTAATTTTTCCATCCACTCATTCGCATTTAGGTCAACTTGTGATCAAAGAGGCGCTGGCTCTATGTAAAAGAAAGAAGAAAATCATGGAACTCCGATGATGACAGAATGCAGCCTAGAATAGCAAAATCGCAAATTCCACATGGAAGAAGACAAGTGGGAAGACCACCACAGAAATGGACAAAAATTTGGATATTGTCTTCTTTGGAAAGACCACCAAGAAGAAGAAACGACTACTGTCAATGAGAAACAGGCGAAGCCTAAAGAAAGAAGAAGAAGAAGCAGCTATCATACTTATTGGATTTATCTATATAAATATTCTATTGTCTATTACCAAGCACTAGCAGTGGTTGCAGGCAACTTTATTGCCATGGGCCATTTTGTATTATTATTTAAAAATGATGAATCAAAGTTATAAATTATATATTGATGCTAATGCGTTATTGAATAATCAATTAACTTTTTAAATGTTTTAATTAAAAACGACAAAAACAATGATTATTGGGATCTATCCCCTTATTATTTTTTTGAAGCGCTTTCAATCTGCAATTTGAAAATAAGTAGCGCCAGCTACTGTCCGCTAAACGTAATAACCGGGGGTACACTTCTACGTCAAGCGTTAGCCCAGCAGTGCTAAACAGTAACGCCGGCCCTGTCCATAATAATTAAAACTTAATATTCAGAACTCCATCATAAGTGGAAAACGATTCGGCACAATAAATTAACGAACAGTGAAGATACAACAGAAATTGTGGTAAAAAAAGTCTGCAATAACTCAAACGGTTATCAAACAAAAATGATCGTATTTTATGGTGAAGACGACGCACTTTAAATATTATTCCATCTACTCAATTTACAACTTTAAATTTATTCGCGTTTTTATTTAGAAATTTCTAAAACATACAATTCTCATAAAAATACTGTAAAGTTCAAGTTGGGTCAGTCGCCTTCTAATGGACAAGTCCCCATTAGATCAACAAATCCTACGATCTGGTGGTAATCGTTGATTCATGAAAATCAGTTTTTTTTATACGCTATAATATGTTAAAAACTCCGGTACGATTTCACATACAATTACCGATTTATAGTCGCGCAGCCACACTGTAAATCGTAATTTACATTTTTTTTTCTTATAAAATATGGTCGAACTAAGTTTCTATTAGTAGGAAAGACGTTTCAAAATGGCAAAACGTACGTTTTTATTGGGTAGGTACAACAATTAAATAAATTGTCAGGAAATTACGTCGGTCGATGTTATGCTTCTAATAACAAATTCGAGTTTTGGTAAACATACAGTGCTGCGAATAAGTTTTTAGAAATGCTTTCTAGAACAATAAAATCATATTATTTTATTTTATATTTCGCACTAAACAGTGCTTTTTTGCTTTGTTGATTTTAAGATAATGTGCGACTGTTTTATTTAGTAATTAATATTTGTTGTGTTTTTTGTAAACATACCTATACCTAACAATTTGACCAATTTTTTCCTGTTAAAACGGGACGCTTTGTAATTGTGCTTAAAACCGAGTGTGCACATTCGAGCTCAAAGTGGCACATTCCGATCTCGGGAAAATGAAGCGCGCCGCTCCGCGTCGCGCTTCATTTGCCTCCCTCGCTCGGAAATGTGCCACTTTGAGCTCGAATGCGCACATCCTCGTGTTTATTATATTAGTATAATTTACCGTGCGCTCCTTCAAATCAAAAATTTTAATTTAATTTATTAAATATCGATTTTATATTCGAAAAACGTATTTACCATAGCAATAAGTGGAAGGGAGCGAGAAGATACGATAATCTTGTCAATGCAAGTGAGAGGGACCGATTAAAATTATTCAATTAATTTTTCGTGTAATTTATTGGTCTAAATATTATTAAAATATATTTCTTATCATTGAACTGTCATAAAGGGCAATTTGGTGTATTTTATATCATTTTATTTTTGAGGTATGGCAAACCCCACCTAGTATGGCATGTGACATTGAGTTACCTCGTATGCGGAAACTTAAAAAATAATATTTAATATGTAATATATTTTTTTCTGCGAAGTGAAACTATAGCTAAGAAAGATGTAGAATGGCTGTCGCATTTTAAAACCCAACCACATCCAAATTTTCAGAAAAATAATTTTTTTGTATATTTGCTCTTAATAGGGTCTCTTACACCCCGCCACGTCTGTATTTTATCGAAATTAATTTTTTTTCCAATAGTAATTAATGTATCATTAAAAAATTGATCCCATTATCCCCTCCCAACACCATATTTCAAAAAATACTGTTAAAATATATTAATATGAACAATATTTCTGGAATATTCAAATATTTTTTCAATTTTAATATTGCAGACAAATATTGTTGAAATTTTATTTGAATATTAAAATATTCAAATAAAATATATTAATTAAAATTAATATATTGTATAATATTTTAATATATTAGAAAAAAATAAAATAGTAAAGAAAATTAATACAATTTATTTTATTATTGTTTAAATTACTTTGGAGTAACTAATTTTGAATTAGATACAGTCATAATTTTTTATTTCGCCTAATTTTATTAAAATTGAGACAAAAAAAATATGCGTCCCTCGCTCGGAAATGTGCCACTTTTCGCTCGAATTCGCACATCCTCGTATTTATTGGATTTGCCTATATTAATCTTCTAATCTTCAATTCAAAAAAATTAATGTCGAATAAATTTAGATTTATTTTTTTTGAAAAGGTTATAAAGTTTATTCCTTTTGATAAGTTATCATGTTGCTCTTCTGCACGGCTAATTGCAGCAAGCCTGATAAAAATATTTTCAGGTGTACTTTCGAGTGTTTACGAATTTGTATTTTTGATCAATTCAAATTGTACCTATATGGAATGTATCGTGTTATGTAAAAACCTGCAGTTCAATATTTTAGTGAATACATTTAGGAAATTCTAATAATAAATAAAACTTCCCTGCGATTTGTTGTATTTAATTTAACCATTCAAAAATCTTCCAATCAAGTTTAGGATTATTTAACGTTTGACAATAATGCAATATTAAGGTTCAAATTGGGGATGTCTCAACCAATCTTTTTTTTTAAATCAAATAATCCAATAAAGCTGACTAAAATATTTTTTTATTTGATACATTGGTTATTAACATAGAGAAATTCTACGAATGCAAGGTATGTGCACGTTCGAGCGAAAAGTGGCACATTTCCGAGCGAGGAAGGCAAATGATCCTGAGAGCGGTATGTGTCACTTTTCGCTCGAATGTGTACACTCCGCTTTTCGCCACGATTAACAGTAATCAATTTACTTTCAAAAAATTCAAGTAATTCTAAAACCGTAGTTGCGCTCTCAAAATGTGTTCTTCGCTTATTTTTCATAATTGTTTACTTTTTTCATTAAAAAATTGCCGTGAAATTAATTTGTATTTAAATAAGGAGGCAAGAATGAAATTACTGTTAGGATTTCTTAATATTCGGTATCGTAATTGACAATTTTTTGAAAACGGGACATTTTGGCGTCCTGAATGATTGCTGGAGACAACGGGACAAATGATCTGAAAACGAAACAGTCTTATTCAAAAGACAAAGTATGATCACTTTATATAGAGCTAAAATTCGTTTTTTTTCTATACATTCAATTAACTGAATTTTGATTATCCGAATTATCCGCAACAATTATTTGTCAGGATAACCGAGTTTCGACTGTATTGTAATATGTTTAATATTGTTCACTTTTAAATAATGCTGTAAAAAATGCACGTTTCTCAATGCAAAATTATCTCTAGAATACATTTCCGAAAAGAAAAATCGATTATTTCCAAAAATAATAAAGTTATGGCCCTATTCACAAGTTGACATCACCAGCACAATTTGTAAATAGGAGGTGGGGGTGTCGCCTAATTTGTTTTACTTAATATTATAAAAATAACGTTTTCCTTCTAGAAAACATTTCTGGAGAGAAAAATTGATTATTTTAAATAATAAAAAAGTTATAGCCTGTATTACAATTCTACACTCCCAATTAAATCACTAATTAATAAAATTCATTTGTTATCAGTATTACTATAAAAAATGAATATATAATAAGAATGGTTTTTTTATATTTTTAAATTATTTTATTATTTACGGTTTTCTAGCTGGATTTGTAATTTCTATTTACTTATTTACAGCACTGTACATACATTGAGTTGGCGAATATTAATTTTATAATCTTCAAAATGACAATGTGGAAGATAATTTCTAACCGTGCCATTTGAATGTCGGAACATGTATCTTAGATTATATAAATTATTCTCTTCGCAGACCTTGCTATTAATTCCGAGAAGATCGCTATAGATACTAGTTATTCTAATGAAAAGTAACCTTAGCAGATTTAAAATAATGCCCTCAAGCAGATGCAGTTGTTAGCTATTACAGTAGAAACATATTGGACTTCCGGTCTCTTTGGCACAACACATGCTCTTCTAATGGAATACGATATTCGGCATGCCCATTGCAGACTTCTTCGCTAACTAGCCTTTTCTATATTTTCGAAACTAAAGCTAAATATTGTGTCGGAATATAGAATAGCAATTACCGAGCGGTTCGCATTTGTAGATGCGAAGTCGCCTCATGGGATAAAACCAGCTATATTAATAATTCGTCTAAAGATCAAGTACTAAATTATTCTCTGTCTAGAAATTACGTGGAATTTATTTGTTAATTCGACTTTATAACAGCGTAACGGTAATTTTTAATACCACATACATAAATAATTGTTTTTTAGTTTGCATTATCGAAACGGATAGCGAATTCAGCGTTCGCCTGCCTACGTAACAAATTTAAATAATTTTACTTGCGGTCCCCCGAAACAAACGTTTCACAAAAATTTCCGTAATTTCAAATAAAGATGTTTGTAATAATAATTTAAATTTTAAATTGCCTCATAATTAGTTTCTTCTTTATTAAAATCAAATAAAAACTAATGAAATTTGGCCGTCTGCTACCTTCTAATGCAAATTGCGCAATTGCTAATTAATTTTAATGTTTAATTACTTTAATTAAAAGTGCTATTTCGGTTTTTGATTTACTGCTAATGTTAATTTTGTTGCAATTATTTCGGACATTTCTCTTCGCTTTACTTTTACTCTAATCGAGTTGAAGTTGAACGGAAGTGCATATTTGTAATTTTTATTTTGTTTTATAGCAAAGATTGGACATGGTTAAAACACTTTTTATAGTTTTGGTAGTTAAATTTCACCGGTCAACAAAATTTTATAACAAAAAACTGTGCACTGATTTTATTATAGGTTTGCACTCAATTTTTTTAACCATCGCTCGTGCCAATATTTTAATTATTTGATTGTATTACTGTTCGACACTTCACGTCCCCAAGCAAAGTAAAAATTATAAATAAATAACTTTAAAAAAAAATTTGGATAAAAATATACAAATTTTGATTGAATACAAAAAATAACAATAAAAATCACGTAAAAATTGTTAAGTTATTTTTTTCTTAAAATGCATTTACTACCAAAAGCCACTTAAATTTTGTTGACCTGTGTTATTGTCTAATAATATTTTTAAACATTGAGACAAACGCTTAATGGTTATGAAGTTTGAAAAGCAAAAATATTGTGCTGTTTAATGAATGGTGTTACATAAAAAGTTCCCTGTTGTCAGATTTTATTTTTATAATATTATAAAATCTTAAAAATATGTATCGGTTTGACAAAAAGTAATTTCGATTTTATGGTTTGAAACAAAACTCAATTTTTTTGTACAATCAATGAATTTTAAACAATTACAAACCTACAATTTTGATCAATGGAGTTTTGCCATCTTTCTGAAAACATCATGATTCCACGAGAGTAGAACTCCTGATCTTTATTAGGAAAAAAACTGAACCAAGTGCAATTTCAGGTTATCATCATTGGTATAATTTTGTAAAGATCGATACGAGACAAATTTTTAACCCAATTTTGACACGTTCGTTTTTGCACTTCATGTTAAATTTAGCACTGATGAAGGAACCACAAAACATTACAGTGAACCAAGTCTGGTGTTATTGGTAGTCCCATGAGCTCTGGTGATGATCCTAGAAGCATTTTTGGCGGAAATGAGCCATAGTGGCACAAAATAACTTCAAAGTCATAAATCAAGTGTGAAATGTCACTCGTAGATGGCTCTCACAACAGATTTGTATAAAGCTTTATGTAAGCATGAGTTTACTTATTATATTTGGTCAGTGATATCATCCAAAAATACAAATATTTTAACGGAAAAATGGTATTTATGTTATTCACTGTTACTGTTGATATCACAACTTCATCAGAAAATTACAAAAATTGACGAATGGGTTGTGAGCGCCATCTACGAGTGACATTTTACAGTTGATTTATGACTTTGAAGTTATCTTGTGCCACTATGGCTCATTTCCGCCAAAAATGCTTCTAGGGTTATGACCAGGGCTCATGGGGCTATTGACTGATACCAATAACAGCAGAATTGGTTCACTATAATGTTTTGTGGTTCTCTTATGAGCTAACAAATGTAAACCAAATACCGCTTTGTTTCTAAAGTAAGTTAAACGTCACTATTGTCGACTGTCAAACGGAAAAAAAAATTGACATTGACCGAAGTGATCCAAAAAAATTGTAACGCCATCGATTTGTAAAAACCGAAAGTACAGTCTTGCCAACCCAATACAATGAAAAAATTTATGCAATTAAGTTGTAATACCTGTTATTATAAAGAACTTTCAGTTACAATGGTTATCTAACTTGCTCCTATGAAACCGCTATTGAATAGTCTTTAAATCGATTCTTATAATGAATTAATTCTGATGGCAAGAGACTTCTAGAGCCGTGGTTCCCAACGTGGGGCGAGCACCCTACAGGGGAGAAAATTTGATTTTAAGACAGCAATTTGAAAAAAAAGTTACTTTTATTTTGTTGTGCAGTAATAATAAAATATTACAAAAAAAGTTTGTATTGATATCTGTTTACATTTATGCATTTTAATCCGCTATCGTATGTTAAATGTTTTTTTATATAAATTCTATAGAAGGTATTATTGTTATTTAATTAACAATTTCTTAGTGAATTCTTGCTCGGTCTTTTAACTGCCTTTTCTTACTTTTATTTGTTTCTTTCGTGAATGCTATTTCCTTTCGAACCTTATTTGGATCAAATTTATTATATTTTCTTCACTTTCATATGAGATCAATTATTTGACAAAAATTTTATTGCCGTTGTGGGGAGCCACGAGCCACTTACTTAGGACATGGACAAAAAGGATTGGGAACCACTGTTCTATAGAGTAACAAGTACCTGTGTAATTACATATTCAACCATCTAATAAAATTTATTTGTTTGTGATAAATAAATTATAATTCCAAGAAATTATTTAAACTTTTATTCAACTGAAATCTAACGAAAACATTGCTAAATAAATCTTATCTTTTAGGCCTGTAATTCGAAAACTAACAACGCATAACTAATAAGATAAAAATAAACCGATAAGTATCATAATTTCTCTGACTGTATATTTTCAATTGAAAAACTAAAACGAAAAATGTGGAGGAAGTTTTTCTTACACGCGGAAGTCAAGCTAAATGATACAATTCTATTTAATTTTGGAGGAACTAAAGCTTTGTAACTCTTACGGATGTGGTGCCACTGAATTATTCACTAACTAGCTCTTTTTAAAAAATGGGAATTTCTCCCAAACGGGTATAAAGACCGTTCTACGCTTGATACAAAATAAAATTACATGATACATAAGATTAGTGTTACTTTCAGTTTGTCACGCTTTATGCCGTTCCATCAAATTATATTTCTGAATTTTTCAAATTATCCCAGCCTCGCTTTTCTTAAACAACAACCTGTTTCACTTTATGTAAAGTAAATCAAATGTAAATTAGCACTTTTAAAAATCTGAACTTTTTTCAGAACTTTTAAATTATTGATTATTTTGAGTACCACATGAGTTACAATAATTATTAAATTTATGCAATACTTTATCATCTTGACACTATAAATTAAATCCAGAATATTGTTGATAAAAGATTTTTTTAAATAATATAATTTCCCCGCCAAAACATTATTCAAAGGTTTGAATAGATGAAAATCCGAGTGGGCAAAATCTGCATGGATTTTTGAAGAAATTAAAAAAATACTTGTTAATCAAGAAAAAAGGTAAGATACCGTTGTAATCCCGCCAATAGACAAGCAATAAAATTGCGACACTTATTGGGAAAGTTGATCGCCGGATTCGTGTAAACAAATCTTGACACTTTTACAATTTTGCACTCGGATATAAGTTGCCCGCAATAACTTGCCCCGATTATTGCTTCAGTAAAAACAGATATGCAATTTTATTGTGCAATAAGTGAAATAACTTTATTGCTCATCCATTCCAGGCACAAGACTACTTCAAGAAACTTAACAATAACTACTGCCACGCTAGAATAAATATCTCAACGTTTATCGAGATTATGTCGATAAATATAGAAAATTATGTAGTTTTTTTGTGAAACCTATTAATTAAAGATTTTCTTTAAATATAAATGTTATACTGGGTTTTTTCGGGAAAAGCGTTTTAAATTTGACGCGCTAAAAAACTAAGCCACCATTGGCTAATAACGAAACCGACTCAAAACAGTGAATTTATTCGTCAACTGCTTCCTAGCAACCATTACCGTACCTGTCAGCTGTTAGTTTTGTAATGTGCAATTTTACTTTATTTTTATACAATAGATAATTACTATCGTTTATTGTTTTAAATTTTATTAAAAGAAGTGTCTTTTGCGCAATATAGAAAATGAGGTATTAATCTGAACAGATTCGATTTTGCTTATGCAAAAGAAAAAATAGGTTATGTTTGAATTTGACTTTTAAATTTGCCGCTAAATGTCAATCAGTCAGAAATATTTGCATGGTGTAAATGGGACATGTCAAATTGCTCCCCTGTAACAAAACGTGGTATAGTGTAATTTGGAATTGTACCTTTAATATCGAACTCCCCTCGTATATTCAAAATATTCAATATATTGCGGAAATACACATTTTTTTTAATTTTAAGTAAATTTTAGAAAGTTCCTACTAAGGAATAAGCAAAAATATTAACGTCTGGCATTTAATGCTTTTTTTTTGTTTAAAATCAGCAATAAATAAAGTTTTTGTTACCGTAAAACGCGAAAGACATAAATCTAAAAGTAGGTAGAAATTTCACGCCATCATATTACCATTATTGTTAAGGATATACCTACATAAATATAATTTTTGTAGTGTCGAATTCCGGAACACAACGTTTAAATGTAGAAATAGGAATAGGAAGGTACAATATACCTTCACGCACCCACTCTAAAGCGAAATGTGATTTTAACATATGGATAGCGTTTGTGAACTTATTGCAGATACTCAAGATATTCAGTTACAACTACCCTACATGTATCTCGACAAAACCCTTGTTAAAATTACTGCTGTCGTAGTTGTTTGAACTTCCGATTTTGCGGAAAAAGTTAGTTTGACAAGCAACGGTTTATAACATGAAGTTCCCTTAAATATTCCCGACTTTTGTATATAAAAGTCGCAAACTTAACAAGCGAAATAATTCCAGAAGCGTTTTTATATTAAATTTTAAACTAATTATTTTCGGCAAGAAAACGTAGCTAGTCATAAATTCGGCAATTATTTGCGGATCGAATCGATAAGTTGACGCAATAATATGATTAGAAAATGTGATACGATTACTGTATTTGCTATAGTTCATTAAATTGAACGAAAAGCCTTTGAGGAGTAGATACCTAATGTTGCCTTCGCTGATTAGTTGATAATCTTGGCAAACACAGGTGAGGTATGAATATGATGTGGTTTTGTGCTGGGAACTGTAAAAGGCGGTAGCTTTTTAGTTCAAGTGGGATACGAAGCACCTCCTTCACTAAATTTTACAATGTTACTACTGTATTTTAAACAAATTTCTAATACGCTCGCCAAAAATTTATTTTGAACTTAATTCATTTTCTTATGCAAAATGAAATGTTTTAATTACTCAAATAAATTATATTTAGGCACAGACAAGTTGATGAACATTTGTTTGTACAGTAAAACTTCTCTACTACGACCAGAGTCGGTTCTTGCTCAAATTGGTCTTTTGTACGGGTGGTGGTCTTAGAGAGAAAGACAAAGGTAGACAATATACAAATACTATATTAGATTAAATGCAGTTATTATTTATCAGAATCATATTGTTATCAAATTAAAGTTATTATAAATAAAGTAGTATTATATCGGAAATAAGTTAATTATTGTGAATCGCGCTTAAATCGAGTGCATTCGAGTCAGTGGCACATTTCGATCTGAATGAACGCGCCGCCCGCGTCGCGCTTCATTTGCATCCCTCGCTCGGAAATGTGCCACTTTTCGCTCGAACGCGCACATCCTCGTATTTATTGAATTTTATAAATTAAACTTTTTTCCGATCAACAAATTTAATTTAGTTCAATCAATATATCGATTATATGTTGGAAAAACGTATTTCTACCATAGCAATGAGTGGGAGAGAGCGAAAAGATACGACAATCTCATAAGTACGAATGAGAGGAATGATAAAAATTATTTAACTAACCTTTGTTCAATTTGATTGGCCAAATAATTGTGAATTGTGCTTAAAATCGAGTGTGCGCATTAGAGCTCAAAGTGGCACATTCCGATCTCGGGAAAATGAAACGCGCCGCTCCGCGTCGCGCTTTATTTGCCTCCCTCGCTCGGAAATGTGCCACTTTTCGCTCGAATGCGCACATCTTCGTATTTATTAGGTTTGTCTACTTTATCCTATGCTCTTTCAAATCAAAAAATTGTAATTTAGTTTGGTAAATATCGATTTTATGTTAGTAATATATATTTACCATAGCAATGAGTGAAAGGGAGCGAAAAGATACTACAATCTCATCAGTGCGAGCGAGAAGAAACGATTAAAATTATTCAACTGCTTTTTCGTCTAACTTATTGACCTAAATTGTTGTGAATCGTGCTTAAAACCGAGTGTGCACATTCGAGCTCAAAGTGGCACATTCCGATCTCGGGAAAATGAAGCGCGCCGCTCCGCGTCGCGCTTCATTTGCCTCCCTCGTTCGGAAATGTGCCACTTTTCGCTCGAATGCGCACATCTTCGTATTTATTAGGTTTGTCTACTTTATCCTATGCTCTTTCAAATCAAAAAATTGTAATTTAGTTTGGTAAATATCGATTTTATGTTAGTAATATATATTTACCATAGCAATGAGTGGAAGGGAGCGAAAAGATACTACAATCTCATCAGTGCGAGCGAGAGGAAACGATTAAAATTATTCAACTGCTTTTTCGTCTAACTTATTGACCTAAATTGTTGTGAATCGTGCTTAAAACCGAGTGTGCACATTCGAGCTCAAAGTGGCACATTCCGATCTCGGGAAAATGAAGCGCGCCGCTCCGCGTCGCGCTTCATTTGCTTCCCTCGCTCGGAAATGTGCCACTTTTCGCTCGAATGCGCACATACCCCGTATTCACAGAATTTTTCTTTTTTTTCCTTCGCTCTTTCAAATTGTAAATTTAAATTTCGTTTAGTATAGGGGAAACGATATAGTTATTGACCCCTATACAGTTATTGGCCATTTCAACTTTGATGTTAAAAAACTAGCAACACCCTAGATAAATGGTAGATTTAAAACAACATCAATGGCAACACTTTTATTATCTGTCAAAAAGTTTCAACAAAATTCTGCTAGGTGGATTGGTTCTTTTCCGATGTGTGATTTTTTGCCCGAGGAACAAACGATGAGCTTTCTGATTTTATATGCCATAACTGTTTATCGTTAAATGATGATTCTGAACCTTCTAAAGATGAACATTATCACGAAGACATGTTTTAGTGATTATAGTATTTCAAGTTTTTGTTCAAGTTTAATTTTATATTTTAGTTTTTGGTTTGGCCAATAATTGCAATAATATGGCCAATTACTATAACTTTATGTTTTATATTTTTATGTTAATTTTATTCGTAATATGTTTATCAAAAGTGTATGTAAAGTGTCTTAACTAATAAATATATGCATATGGCATAACTTTTATTCATTTCTAACTGTTATATTTATTTTTACTTGATATTTTCGATATTAAGGTCGCTTAACTGGCCAATAACTATACTGTTTCTTCTATATCGATTTTATGTTGGAAAAATATATTTACTATAGCAATGAGTGGAAGGGAGCAAAAAGATACGACAATCTTGTCAGTGCGAGCGAGAGGGAACGATTAAAATTATTCACTTGCTTTTTTGTCTAATTTATTGGCATAAATTATTGTATAAACTGAGTGTGTTCTATTATTCTAGAGCTTTCTTATAAAGAATCAATTTGCAAAGAACCTGACAGTATGTAAAATTACAAATGTTCCAAAAACGCGTGCAGATTATTTTACTTTACAGATTAAGAAAGAATTAAAATGTCAATCGGGCTTAGAATCATAAATAATGCAGATAAATACTCGCTTTTATATCTATTATCTATACAAAAATTTTCCAAGTTTAAGTAATATTGAAAAAAAACGGTCTCACAATTAACGATCGCGGACGGCTTAGAGAGTGGTCGTCTTCGAGAGAAATTTATAACAAGAATTCAATTACGGTATATCTATTCTGAAACATACTCCACGCTTTTAGAGGTGGTCTCCTTGTAGAGTTGGTCGCCACCAGAGGTTTTACTGTATATATTTTCAATTTGCAATAAAGCTTTAAAATTTCAAATAATGCTAAAACTAGCAAATAAAAACTGCGAATAAGATGACAATTATTTTTTTAGTTATAAATTCAAAAACGAAATACAAGCGTAGCCAGATATAACCAATACGTTTAATTTAGAAAAAAAAAATACACTTCTTTTAGTGTTTCCAATATGTTCTCGTGAATCTTCAAAGTTCTAATTTTAATGCGACACGCAACGGTATACCACTGCCATCTTACGGGCTTAAAGCGTTACATTGGACAGGAAGTTTTATCTTTTCACTCTAATTTTTTGATTTTTAAATGTTTAATTGTTTATCTTTGAATTAGTTTACGATTATTTTAACGTTTTTAGTATGTTTTAAAATTAATTGATTAAAATTTAGTATTAGAGCTCAACCTAAACATTTTCGCACGAAAAAATACTAAAAAGAAAATCGATCGTTGTTGAAATATTTAAAAACAATACAATCAATTGGAAAGAGAAAAAATATTTTGAAATTAAAGATTAAAAAAATAGTTCTACGTATGGGCTGCCTATATTTTCTCGTAGCATTGTTAAACAACCCTTATTATACAAAATTTCAAATTACGTTGATAAAAAGAACGAATTGCAGATAAATACTCGCTTTTATATCTATTATCTATACAAAATTTTCCAAGTTTAAGTAATATTGAAAAAAAACGGTCTCACAATTAACGATCGCGGACGGCTTAGAGAGTGGTCGTCTTCGAGAGAAATTTATAACAAGAATTCAATTACGGTATATCTATTCTGAAACATACTCCACGCTTTTAGAGGTGGTCTCCTTGTAGAGTTGGTCGCCACCAGAGGTTTTACTGTATATATTTTCAATTTGCAATAAAGCTTTAAAATTTGAAATAATGCTAAAACTAGCAAATAAAAACTGCGAATAAGATGACAATTATTTTTTTAGTTATAAATTTAAAAACGAAATACAAGCGTAGCCAGATATAACCAATACGTTTAATTTAGAAAAAAAAATACACTTCTTTTAGTGTTTCCAATATGTTCTCGTGAATCTTCAAAGTTCTAATTTTAATGCGACACGCAACGGTATACCACTGCCATCTTACGGGCTTAAAGCGTTACATTGGACAGGAAGTTTTATCTTTTCACTCTAATTTTTTGATTTTTAAATGTTTAATTGTTTATCTTTGAATTAGTTTACGATTATTTTAACGTTTTTAGTATGTTTTAAAATTAATTGATTAAAATTTAGTATTAGAGCTCAACCTAAACATTTTCGCACGAAAAAATACTAAAAAGAAAATCGATCGTTGTTGAAATATTTAAAAACAATACAATCAATTGGAAAGAGAAAAAATATTTTGAAATTAAAGATTAAAAAAATAGTTCTACGTATGGGCTGCCTATATTTTCTCGTAGCATTGTTAAACAACCCTTATTATACAAAATTTCAAATTACGTTGATAAAAAGAACGAATTTTAAGTTCATTCTTGATGTAGGTATACAACTTTATAGAATTACTAATGGGTTTATTTTTATAAAAGAAATATTTTATGTTAAATTGTTTTTGGTGACGTTCGAATTTGAATACGAAAGTGTATTGAACTGAAGCATCGAGCTTTTATTTAAATTTCGCTTTTGCATTTGAGAAAACAATTAATCTGGAAGAACTTCATTATTGACCTAGTTGTTCAAAATTTTTCTTTTATTTGCGGCGCAATAATAAAATACACACCATTACTGCTGACGTGCTAGGTCTATTATTTTTAGCAAGAGTGCTAGATGGAAATAGATGGACTGTTCTAAGTTGTAAGTTTGAAAGAACGTGTTTCAAATCGGTGTACAGTTTTTGTGTAAATCATTAACCAAAATGAAGGTTACAGTTAAAAAGAAAGGTATCGCAGTTGATAGAACCAGAACTTCTCTGTACTCATCGTAAATTATTTTGGTTTATTTTCGGTGCGTATGTACTTATTCATCGATCAGCTGTTGAAGATTTATTTTTATATTTCGGAACTCGGTAGAAAATTTTAAAATTGATCGAAAATGTCGCACCGTCACCGAGTAGTTTTGAAGAAGCATAATCATGGGCACCATCACCACAAACCGTCAGCCAAAGACTTTTATAATATTATGCCCTTCAGAAAAAATAATCACCATAGAAGGGTAACGCTATTTTTATTTATAGATTATATTAAAATAGTTTGCCACTTTTCTAACAGAGTTGGTGTTCAAGATTGATTAACACGTTTACTTTTAATTTAAACACTAGATTTTAATTCGACCAATTAATGTTTATCTTAAGTTTCAATATAAAATTAGTACCATTAACTAAATTTCTGATTTGAATTGAGATTATCTCGGAAAACGGGCCGCATTGTTGGCGAAATTAAACAGTTTGAATATTTGTTTTGCTTAAGTACTTGATTTGATGTGTAAATAAAGAGTAATTTCATTTCCTGCTACATTAATAATTATTATATTTTATTTACTATTAAATGATAGGGTACGGTAAAGTACAGAAAATAATATAAGTGATAAGAGCTTGGGCAATATTAAAAAATTCTAATATAGATAGTAAATGAATCAATTCAATTTTGTACTGGATTGTTTCGGTAGCTTTATAAACCAGAGCTTTTAGTTCTTGTTGCATGAAGATGACATATTTGCATTTAATTGACATTTAATAAAAAGCTAATAAGAAATTTGAAACGTTCATTAAAAAAATTAGAATTTTAAACAGGTCAAACTTTACTACAGTGGAACTTGGATAACTCAAAGCTCGTTAAGTCGTAAGCTTCAATAAGACGAAAGAAAAAGCCATTCCCTTCCATTGAAGGCCTAAATACGCGGTACCCAAAATTATTTAAACTTGGTAATGTAATGTAATATATACATTTATGGTTTAAACGAACTATTTTTATATATATATACTATATATACATTGGTTTTTCGAAAACGGGTCTAACGATTAGGATGGAATTTTGTATTTAGATAGATAATATTTTACTTGCCCAGTTTATCTACATAGGGGTGTAACATATTACGGTAAAAAATACTTTATAATTTTACAAATCGATCAATAGAAATTAAATTTGTTATAAAGATATTTGTTATACCGGGTATCAGACGAATAAGTACTGGAACTTAAGCCACTTATAAATGCCAATTTGCAAACAAGCACGTACTAAATAACTTTACTCTTTTTTAATAGTATATGCTGTGTTGCCATTTACTGGAAAATGAAATTGCATTTTTCTTAAAATTCTTTATATTTACGACATATTATATAAAAACTTTTATTGTTTAAATTGGTATCAGTTATCACCCAGTTAAGATTCAGTACCTATTCGTCTGACACTCTGTATAGAAGTCCGCAATACATATAAAAATCTTGATTATAGGTATATTGGAACTTTGCCAGTAATAATTAATTGCATCTACCGAATAAACTTATTACAATAAATATTTACAACTTAAAAATATTAAACTTTAAAATTGTTTATTTCCACCTCCAACTGAATTTATTTTTAAACGGTTGTTTATAATTATAATAAAATGCTCTGAAATGAACCAGTTTCTGCAAACCCTATGCGTAGCTTAGCTGTGAGTCCATTGATTAAATAAATATGCTCTAATTAGTGCCGGAGATCAATTTTGAATGGGAAATTCAATAGTTCATCACTCGAAAAGCAATAGTAAGCTGTGCTTAACTTTCTACCGGTAAAAGTTTAAATTCTGGAGAGGTAATCTATTTGAAATTATTGATACAAATGTTGTTTGTTTAAAAGTGTATTGGTTTTGGATTTTTCTCTTGCAACGCTAGTTAATTGAAAAGGTTATTGCCTAGTGGAAAAATGAAAAGGGAAAATAATTGACGTGGTGGAAAAAGGACACACCTCCGTATACAGTCAGTTGTTGAAATCGATAGTTGCACATGCGCAAAAGCAACCAATCCTTCTCGTGGTGTACAGTCAGAGAGCTTAAAGCTCCTATTCGATGAAGTGTCAGAATATGAAACCCGAAAGCTCTATTCACCCCTGATTGTACTTCACCTAGCGGAGCTTGCCCGCATTACAAGGCAAATGTTTAAGCAAAACATTATATTTTCATATAAAAATGTGCTGAATGTAATATGTAAATTGAATACGTAGTGTATAATAAGTTGTGTATTTCTTCGATTTTTTACATAGATTGGTGTTTCGGTGCGCGGATTGTGTTACTTTGTCGTTGATTTCATCAAGCGTTTAATGGATTTTCGTGTGTTCTAGCAGTTTCCGTTCTATTCATTACGTTTTCATACCAAATTATAAATTTAGCTTTTAGTATTTTAAATAGGGTAGTGGTTTATTTTTAATCGCTTCTTTAATTGTATGTAAATTACATGCAATTTAAAATGATGACCTCATTAATAATATTTGCTATAAATCTACCCAAGTCGTTTATTGACTGTGGTATGTTTCCACGTAATGTGCTCGCTTTGAGAAAAAAACTATTAATCTAACATCGTATTGTGCTCACTTATTTTTCATTAATTTTAATCGTTTCCATTGATGAGAAAATCGGACCAGTGGTTAAAAAAAGTGGTGGTTATATATTTTATTTACGTTTTATTGGTGAAAATTGTACGTTGCGTCACCATTACATGAATGGTGCACAAAGCCACGCCTGGGACATGTTGCAATATGATGGGCTATAGCAATTACAATAATCAGGGATACAATAAGCTTTTTACACAGGTGAGATATTAGCATATTTTACACATTTAAGTAAACTGCTTTACATACCACTTATCTGATACATTTAACGTTATTCTGTACTAATTTTCTTACTGCATAATTATATAGGTATATATTGTAAAATATCCGCATAATTATAATTTTTTTTAATCCATAATTCTTGAAATTCTATAAGCAGTCACGTCAATCAGCAAATGCAACACGCACTCTTTTCTAACATGCGTCATTTTGACGTCATGCATAGTTTGCTTGATTCTTTATTTTCGTGACAGAAATTTTTTAGTAGGCTTTTTATGTGGGTAATTACTAGGGTTTACATCAAGAAATGTAAATAAGCAAGTTAAACGTACGCCTAACAACTTTAAACCATAGTCAAATGCATAAATTTGAGTAACGTGGCGGTGTTGATACCAATGACGTAATAAGCGCGTTGATTATTTTGTTGACATTTAAAAGACGTTCTATTTCTTATTTCTGAGCGTCCGATATTTTGATTAAACACTACAAGATTACCTCTCACAACTTATTCTGAATGTAAACATACTACCTATATAACATTTTGAAGAAACCAGAAAAGGTTTTAGTGCCTGTGCTTAGGTGCCCAACTCACCACAGGGTCTAGTGTTTTTGACGAGAGAATTGTATGTATGTCAAAAGACTATTTTGCAATTGAATGTCTCGTGCATTCGTTAAAAAAGATTAAAGAAATGATATTTAAACTGCTTTTAAATAAATATATACATTAGGGTGTCTGTTATTTCTCAAAATCACATTAAAAAGTGTAAAACTTGCTATCAAGCAGTAAAACAATGTTATTTTAATGCTTTTCAAAAAAATTTTCTTTTTTTCATCCGGTTTCAACAACGTAAACAATATTTTTATATAAACTTTGATTTTGACATATAAATTTTTTATCGCTAATATCAAAATTTGTCTATTAGGCACATCATTTGAGAACGAAAATCAGCAATAACTTTTAAAATAGTTGATAAAATGACTGGAAAAAATATATCGTGTTAAATGAATGTGAAAAGTAATGTGATTTTGGTACAATTTAAACGCATTGAAATTTTTTTTTCAGTCTAAAACTTAGTTTGGGGTATAAACATACGTTAGGGAGCGCTACGGTATAAAAAATAATTTTTGGAAATAACGGACACCCTAATACAGTAGACGCCAATTAATATGATTACTTTGGGACCTAGATAAAGTGATTACATTAACCGATTGATAATAATAAGCTGAAGACACCAGCGAAGAAAACAAAACTTACGTTTTGGAAGTTTTAAACGGTTTTTTCTCCCAAACTTAACATTAAGCCATGTAGATTTTTTTAACTGATCTTACGCTCCAATAAATGGGCTTTCAGAATCTGAAAAGTTTTTAAAGATTTGTTGACAAATAATCCAGTTACGATTTTTTAAAGTGCAACTTTAGAAAAAAATAATTATAGATCGGACTTTTCTAACCCATTTTTCTCAAGAATTTCTAATAGTACGGCTATGGTTTTTTAAACCTATCTGAAGTCAAAAAGTCTGGCAAATCCGAATCTGTATAGTTTTTAAAGATCCGTCCACAAAGAATGGCGCTACAATTTTTTTAACGTAGACTTTTGTATTAAAAAAAAGATTCTAAGACTTCAACCCTCAATTACTCGCAAAATTAACATTGCGCCTTATGCAGATTTTGCACGGGTCATATGGAACAAAACCCCAGAATTCTGAATTCGGGTCGTTTTTGACGATTGGGTCGAAAATGAGCTCCCTACGTTTGTTTTTGTGAGTCGAAGTGTATTTTTTTCGATTTATTTAGATTTCTCGAAAATTTTGGGGTTTCAAGGGAAGCAGGAAAGAATGGCTCCGGTTATGTCGGTTTGGGATCCATATTAACGTCCCACAAAAATTTAAAGCAAATCCATTACCTAAAATTTTTTTTCCTCAAAAATACGCAAGGGGTTAATTCAAGTTTTTTGCCAATTTTTGGCGATTTTGGGGGTTTTGAGTTAGGATCGGATTTTGACGTTTAGGGGTTGGAAACGTTTAGAAATGAAAGGATTTGACGAAATTCGCAAAGACGGCGGAATTACAGCATTTTGAATATTAAAAATTTTAGCAAAATTTACATTTTGAAAGCTTCGAACGCGTTTTTCTCTTAGACTTAACATTGGACCCTGCTGATTTTTGTAAATGATCTTACGCTCCGATAAACGGGCTTTCAGAATCTGAAAAGTCTTTAAGGATCAGTTTACAAATAATTGAGCTACGATTTTTCAAAGTAGAAATTTAGAAAAAAATAATTACACGTCAGACTCTTTCAACCCGTTTTTCTCGAAATTTTCAAATGTTACGTCTAGGGTTTTTTGCACCTATCCGAAGCCAAAAAGTCTGGTGAATTCGAATCTGTATCGTTTTTAAAGATCTGTTTACAAATAACGGCGCTCCAATTCTTTTAGCGTAATAAAGGAACAAATTTTAATGATTTTGTATTGGATGGGCCGGTTCCAAGTCAGTTTGATCACACTAAACGGTTGGTAACATTAACCGTGATCACATTAGGCGGCGTCTACTGTAGATATAGGTTTTGAAGAGTTGAAAAATGGATTTTAAACGGACTTTGCATGAACATTTTAAATATCAGTCAGTTTTTTAATTTAATTCTACCTAGTCACTTTAGACTTTATGTTCGGAAAAAGTTATTTTTTATAAATTTATATTGAATTATTTCCGTTATTTAAAAAAAAAATTGCAAAGATTATCGCTGTGAAAAGTGAAAAAAATCAGAGATTTGGTTCTTGGTACAAATAACTACATATAATGTTTAATTCACTGTATTCCAAACTGTATAATACTGTGCCTCTCCTAAATAGTATTATTTTGGCGCCTTTTTACTGTACACCTATTCTCAGATTTACGCGGTACATATGTAGGTTGCAGAGAAAACCTTGTAAATACAAATCAGAATAGTTTGATGAAAAACAAAGCAAAATATGTATAAATTGGGCAGTTACTTTTAGAAATTAATTAATTTTTCTTTACCGATAACAGGTGACATTTTTTTAGTGTATCCCTTCGTCAAAAATATACTACGTATCCATAATATAAAAGGTGGTATATCTAATTCTAATTTCCAAAATTTTCATTTTTATAAATCGCGCAAAAATGAAATCGTGTAAAACCAGAAGGCTGAAAACGGAGGAATAAAATCATATACCGCATTTCTAAATGGCAAAAAATCTATTAATAGCAAAAATTATATTTTTGCTAAACATTTGGCGCCCTTTTTTATAGTAATCCGCGACTCCCCAGGAGGCCGCACTTCCCATTTTAGAAAACACTGGTTTCATTAAAAAATACATAGATATAGAATTGTACGCAAGTATCAGAAATGTATGGAAAAATATATAACAGATTTAGTTTTTTTTTCTAAGTTAAGTTCTACACATATGTGTCCAGAAGTATATACAATAATATGTAATAATCACTACCTATTAGAAATTAAAGTTTTACTATCTGCCTTTCTGGCCGTATAAGCTAATCCCCAAAACTACAATAAGGATTTTGATACGGTTTCCAGTAATCGATTCACTAAGACGGTATGCGTATATAATTTATAACCATTTCATGTAAAATGGCTGAGGTATGACGATATTTGTCGATCAAGATCACTACCGTAGTTTCTGAGATTAGCATATACAGACAGACGGGACGACAGAAAAACGCGTTGGGAGACTTTAATTTATAATAAGGTCTCCGGCGTTAGATAAGTACTTAGTGCTACCTGTGCAAAGCCTAGGTGGCTTGCTAGTACATAATAAAATAATATTCAACAGTAAAAATTCTTAGCAAGAAGTAAATATTTTGTACATATCGTCGCTGCGCCTGACAAGTTCCATATATGATTTTTGTAATGTTTTGGGAAACAGCAAAAACGTGTTATTGTATAAAATAATAGAAACACTGCTAAATTTTTAATGCAATATCAAAGACATTTATTAAATATCTTTGATATTGCATTAACAACAATTTAGCAGTGTTTCTATTATTTTATTCAATAACACGTTTTCTGTTGTTTCCCAAAACCTTACAAAAATCACATATGGAACTTGTCAGGCGCAGCGACGATATTAGATTTGTTTAACCGGCGATATCTAAAAATCGCCAAAAGGCTGGTTTTGATGCTTCACAATTGATAAGAACAAATTACTATTGCACATAGCTAAACATTTCAATGCTTTAAAGGTCAAATGAATGATACCGCCAAAGCCAGGTAGAAAGTGCGATAAAGCCTGTTCGAATATAGCCCGAGCGCGATTTTGAGACGTATTAAAAATTAGAACAAAGGAAATTGATTTTGGGCTTTGTAATTCATATTTGCTAAAGCCATTATGACCAAAACAAAGTTTACTTTGTACGAGCACGGTTGCATAAAATTTTTTATGGTGCATAGAAAAATGGAAAATAAATTTAAGAAAAAACTTACAGTTTTGATTTTCATAGAAGGGGTGCTTCTGGCTGGTGGAAACACTTTGGTAAACATCAGTTCAACGCACTCTTACACTACCGCTAATTAAAATTACAATTTCAAGGAGCGTCTTTAACACTTCAACATATATTTGACAAGTGAGGAGTGTAGGGAACTACTTATGCAGCTTGTGATAAGGCAACTCGGTTATCGTTACCGCTTTATTTGAATTGGAATTTTCGGTAATTCTCCAACATTTAATTTATGTTTGAATTTTTAAAAGCTGCCAAAACGGCCGTTTTGATGTATCTTAATTATTTACAATGAATTAACAAAAAACTAACGAAATACAATAATGGGCTAATGTTATACAAAAGAACAGTACCATGCCATTGTGTAATTATTTCTACACCAAACTCGTTAACCACCGAGGTCCATATTAAGTAGGTATTATAGTGGAAACTCTGTTATCCGGACTAATTAATGTTGCAGCTCGTCCGGATAATCAAAAATCCGGATAACTGAAAAAAAACAATTTTACCTTGTTAGGTATTTATTTACAAAAAAAAACGAAACAAATAATTATTAATTATAAAATCAACAGTAAAAAATACCAAATAGAATCATAAAATGTTTAGGTAAAATTAAAAGTAAATTGATCATTGTTAATCGTGGCGAAAGCGGAGTGTGCATTCGAGCTCAAAGTGGCACATTCCGATCTCGGAAAATGAAGCGCGCCGCCCGCGTCGCGCTTCATTTGCCTCCTCGCTCGGAAATGTGCCACTTTTCGCTCGAATGCGCACATCCTTGTATTTATTACATTAATATAAGTTATCTTTCCCTTTTTCAAATCGAAATTTTTAATTTGGTGTAGTAAATATCGATTTCACGTTCGAAAAATGTATTTACCATAGCAATGAGTGGAAGGGAGCAAAAACATACGAAAATCATATCAATGCAAGTGAGAGGGAACGATTAAAATAATTCAATTAATTTATTGGCATGAAATTGTTGTGAATCATGCTTAAAATCGAGTGTGCACATTCGAGCTCAAAGTGGCACATTCCGATCTCGGGAAAATGAAGCGCGCCGCTTCGCGTCGCGCTTCATTTGCCTCCCTCGCTCGGAATTGTGCCACTTTTCGCTCGAATGCGCACATCCTCCTGTTAATTGGATTCGACTATATCAATAACAAATCCAGATTTTCTATTCGGAGAAAGTTTTCGCTTGAAAGTGCACATACTCCTTAATAATTGAATTTGCCTATCTTATTCTTCTCTCTTACAAATAATATTAATTAAATCAAACTGAACTAAATGCACCACATCTCGCTTTTCTTTTAATTAAAAATTACAGTAGGGTATTTTTACCAAAAACCACATTTCTAATTTAGTAGGGGAAGTTAACCGGTTGTGGGCACAGTTAGCTATTTAGGCCATAACTTTTGACGAACTCAATATTTATACAGAATGACCTTAGCTAACTACTGGCAAAGGAATTAATTTTATATCAATTTAAAAAAACATTTTTAACTTTTCATAAAGTAGTCATTTTTCATCATGCATTTTTTTAACCGGTTGTGGGCACATCAGGAAAATACCCTCAAAATGGGAAAATATGGAGTAAAACGCCACTATATAGAGAAAAAACACAATTTATTCATATTCAAAATCTTCAGCTATGAAAATAGATGAAAATAGGCTTTCTCAGTGGACTTCACGGGATCATCGTCAAATGGCTCCAATGTATGCATCAAAATTGATTTTTGAAATCGACATGGCTAAAAATGCACTAAAAAATCCGCAACAATTTCGTAAATATATTATTTACAATTTTCAAGTCATATGAATTGGTCTGTCAAAGATGCTCGACAATCGAAAATCCGATTTTCAATAGTCGAGTTGTGAAAAGAAGTCTGTTTGAAATCCAAAACCAAAAATGTTTAATTTTTTTTTTAATTATTGTGAAAAAGTTTTCATATCTTTACATTTTTGTCGTACATGATAATCGAGCGGGGTCTTTGCCCGCCCCCCTCGAAATCAGGCCGCGGCTACAGCCCTAGACTCCGCACGGGGGTTATGTTAACATGAACAACAATATTCGACAAATTGTCAGCAAAATACAAGGTTTAAATGGCAAAAACTTAAGTGGCCACAACTAGTAAAATGTAGGTGCCCACAACTGGAAAATTCATAGCTGTCGACAAATGACTGGCAAATTCATTTCGCGAAGATTTTGATTGAATCGAAATTAAAATTATAAAATATATTTAATTTCCTGCATATATTTACATTAGACCGACCTTTTGCAATAAGTTACTTTTATTTATCGCACTTTAAACACAATAAACGATTACATCGCGGTACATTTTTAGAGATGAAAACATGGAATAACGCGTAGCTACTACGCATATGCGTCTGTTCGTTTTATATTAGCAATAAAACATAGTGCTGGCATTGCGAACAAATGACGATCGCGAAAACACCTGTATCTGCTCATGATCAAAAGTTATTCGGGGGTGTCCACAACCGGACAATGCCCACAACCGGTTAACTTCCCTTACTTTTAAGCTAGACTAGATGGGAGACTTCATCGTACATGAAAAAAAATACTTTAACTCTTTCCGAATTTTGACTCTTGTTTTTTAACATATCCCACCCAAGTCATTCTAAAATTGTGATGCACCACCTATGTAACATAAATATTTTTTCATATTTAAAAATTGAATTAATCCATAAATGAAGTCTAATTAAACAGTGTATACAAAATGCGCCTTAAAACTAATTTGTTTATAATTTTCAGAAAAATGAAAATTACCCAAAAATATTTGGAGACATATAAACCCTCAACAATCTACAAAAGATGATATAAAAATCAACTAGTTGATTTTCAGTGGCCCACTTTCGAAAATTTGACTCATATACAATTTTAAATAATCAAAAATGCGAATTAGTAAACATTCGAAAGTACACCCGTAAAAATATTTTTATTAAGCTTGCTATAATTAGGCGTACGGAAGAGCACCACGATAACTTATCAAAAGGAATAAAATATCTAACCTTTTTCAAACAAAAAATAGATCTAATTTATTCGACTTGAAATTTTTTCAATTGAAGAATAAAATAATAATATAGGCAAATCCGATAAATACGAGAATGTGCGCATTCGAGCGAAAAGTGGCACATTTCCGAGCGAGGGAGGCAAATGAAGCGCGACGCGGAGCGGCGCGCTTCATTTTCCCGAGATCGGAATGTGCCACTTTGAGCTCGAATGCGCACACTCGGTTTTAAGCACGATTACGAAGTGTCCCGTTTTAACAGGAAAAAACGAACGCGGTTGACAATCCGGAGTAGTGATGAGCAAATCAAGAACAAGACCAAGTCTTGCTAGCATAAAGACAATGTTGGCCTTGGTCTTGGTTTTGCAAAAATGCAAGAACAAGACCAATTTTGTTCATCACTAATCCAGATAATCGCGAATCCGTATAACTGAGTTCCGGATAATCGAGGTTTTACTGTATATGGCAAATCACAGCCGCAAAACAAAAAAAACCTGGTGCGTGTACTTATGTACGCGCGTTTGAAGTTATACTTCTTTAGCGCCTTTTTTTTATTAAATTAATCATAATGTACAGGACCATATCTCTGATTTAGTGCCATTAAACTCAATAATACATTAAGACTTAAAAAAATTCTCGCGTGAGACTTATCTTTTTAGAATTCACGAATTAAAATAAAATAATATTGAGTTTTTAGGTTTTTTTAAGTTATTTGCTTACTGAGGACATGCTAATATAAAAATTGCTTGACCGATCTGTGCTGAAGGATATGACGGATTATTGTTTAATTTCTAGCTTTGGCAAATAGGATTAATATGCATAGATATACAAAGTAAATTTGCATTTTGTTATTAATTTAGCTACAATACTAAATAGTTTCGCTAAACACATCACACAAACTCAACACAATAGCCACATAATACACAAAGACTTAATTGTTGCATTTGGTATTCTACTAACTGACTAAGCATTTACTTTCCATCTATTTCTAATGATTATAATTATTTGATACATTTTTAAGTTGATTCTCAATAAAACTATAAATAGTTTATAACGTTTTTTTTTTATTTTTTGAAAATAATCTACAATTAAGTACCTACACTTATACAATTACACACTTTAGCTTAGCAAAACTTTGTATTATAATATTGTTTGCATGCTCTCCAGTGGTTTTCTACTAACTAATGTCCAAGTACACATCTCTGGTAAGCCATAGTGATTGCTGCAGTTTTAAGTAGATTTTATTAATCGTAGACTTTGCAGGAAACTAAGTTATTTAGATATATACAAAGCTGCTTTTAAAATTAAAATATAACATGAATATAAGCAACTTTGATTAATAAATTACAAAACAGCTTTTTATAGAAGAAAATGCTGTAGCAGTTTACAACATCAGATACTTTAGTCTTTCTCAATTCGATTTTACATTGAATTCATTTTAAATAAAATATTACCATTTAATGAATACAATACCACGATATGTAATTTTTGAGTGTTTTAGTACTGAATAGCTATACCTACTAAGAAGCATTTTTGTAGCATTAGTTTGGATGGTTTTAAGGTTTAAATAGATTTGTAGTCATGTAGCAAGTACTTAGAGACTACTTGGATACAATAAAATGCTTTTGACTTGAAAAAGGGAATGGATGTAGAACATATTGCATGCTGCTTTTTTATTAAATTTTTCATGTCTTATAGTTTCTGTTACAAGTTACATATTTAATTTTGTAGATGTAACTTGAATAACTCTTAAATGACTCGAAAACTGTAATACAAACAGAAGTAGATTATACATCTATTTACTTTTAACTTAAGAGTAATTTGAGCAAAAGAAATGTATTAGTTTGAATTAACATGTCCACGTTATTAACTTCAATTATTTAAATACTTTTATGCATAAAAAATAAATTGCTTGAGATGCTCACAGGAGATTTACACTAGTTTATTACTAGAGATATCCAGAAAGTATATTTCAATAAATTTTTACAAATAGTGGTAAAGTAATCCTAAAATATTGCCAATTGAGGTTTGTGAAAAAATTCAGTAGACCTATTTTTTGTGATTAGTCTGGATATTTCTCATATAAGTCTTAAGAGGCTGTGAAAATGTAATATTGATTTTTAAATTGATGTACTAAAGTAACTATAACTTATAGATAATGTTTTAAGATGGAACTGCCTTTTAATTAATTTTAACTGAAGTGTTATCATTCCGCAACTTAATAATGTTATAAAGCTTCCAAGCACTTATTGTTTACCTTCTATTAATAGTGGCCTTAGCTGTATTTTCATTCATCATAAAAACGTTTATGTAACAAACTTGAAGTAACGCATTCAACTAATTTACATTGATAGCAATCATTAGTCTGCTCTAGTAAAGTTATTAAAACTGCTTAATTATTTTTGGATTAAGTATTAATTAGCAATGTTTATTATAGGGCTCAGCTGATTCAAACTACTCACAACCCTCTTCGGATCTGTCGTTAGACGAGGAAAAGGAAACTCTTCGTAGGGAAAAAGAGCGCCAGGCGCTTAGCCAGTTGGAAAAAGCAAGGGTTGGTTTTTATTATACATACATATCTCGTTAGGCTAAAAAGATAGATAATTTCGTTCATATTAGGTCCAAATAACTAAAAAATTATTTATAAAACGGTAAGCAAATTTAGCATTTAATTGAAGATTGGTAGATACCTATATAATTTAAGATAATAACAAAATTAATTGAAATTGCAGTCCTCTTCGTTTCCTTATTTGTCTGAACATTACACAAAATCAGCTAAAATAAAATGAATGATAAACAATAAAATAAACAGTGTTTAATTCTTCAAAACCAATGGCATTGAAATACATAAAAAGGGAGGTTTGATTTTCCATATGAGAAAGATTAAAATTATTGATGGTGATTAAACCTCCCCCTTCGAGTTATTAAATGTAACTTAATATTGAAGACGTTATTAATATAGATGAAATAGTCATTTGTAAAATTTTATTTTATTGCAGACGAAACCAGTTGCTTTTGCTGTGAGAACCAATGTCGCATACGATGGAGCACTAGATGATGATTCGCCAGTACACGGTTATGCCATATCTTTTGATGTTAGAGATTTTTTGCACATAAAAGTATGTATGAGTACTATGTATAAATTGTTAAAGAAATACGATGTTTTATCCAATTTTAATTTAGGAAAAATATGACAACAGTTGGTGGATTGGTCGACTCGTTAAAGAAGGGTGCGACGTTGGTTTCATTCCATCCCCAGTGAAATTAGAAAATTTAAGGATTCAAGCATCTCAAACACGAAGTACTAAACTATACTCCAGTAAGACTAGTTCCAGTTCTAATATAGGGGCCACTGGTAACGATGTTTCCAGAGGTAGCACCCCTCCTACGCCTGGTATGTCCTTTCCACCTTTTATTATTGTGTTTCTGTGTTTCATAATTTGATACGCGAATAATTTTCTAAGTGTGTTTATTTAATTTTTGAAATGATTTGTATTTTCAGGTGCAAGTTGAGTTTTTATTATATGTCTAAGTACTTCTACTAATAACTTTTGCATTTTAGCGCTCAATGTAAATTCGTACTGGGTATACATGTACGGTGTTTTAAATGCTCGTTGAAATTATAAAAGTTTTCTAATTTAATCCAGTTTCTTTTTTTGTTTCATTCAGTTTTTTTGGATAAGAGTTTCTGTTCAAAATGTTATTTGTTTATTTTACTTGTAATTTCTATGGTTTATTTTGAGTTATCCAAAGATTTTTAACTCAAATCCTTTTCTCCTTCCTGTGATAATCTCATGTAGTTACAGCAATTTAGACAGTCAATGAAAGAATATGATATGATATAATCAATCGTATTAATCACACAGCTGTAACACAAAAAATTTAAGGAAATATACCTTCAATCTGTACCCAAAAAATCACATGCCAACACGTTTAACACAACTGTAAATATATATCTACAGACTGCTATTTTGAGGATGTTAGAAGCCGTTTATTATGTTCCATTACTTTCATTTCATACTGATTTTTATGCTATTAACTGTTCGAGTAGATATATCCATTTTTTTGAAAATTAAGAAACATAAACAGTTCTTTAAGAATAGTTTATAATAACCCAACAACCGAAAATGTATTGAATCGAATTTCCAATTGCTTACCTACAGCCCATTTATTTCCATTCGGTTTTGGAGATATTTTGAATATTTAATTATCACATTTTTAATCTGTACCTACTTATAGGAAAAATATTTCAAAATATTACGTTCTGAATGTGCGATATCAGATTTTTATTCCATTTTAATTCTTTTCAATGCAGTATTCCTAAAAAACGGTATTAGTTCGAATTGGTCTTTTTCAATCCGTTTCCAGTTGTTGAGAACTTATAATTTTCTAAATTAAAGTCTAGCCGGCTTTTAGACACACATTTGTATTTATAGAGTTTTACCCGGACTTACCTGACACACCCTACTACATGGAGCTTCTTATATTTTTATTTCACTTAATTTCTATTATACATAATGTGCAAAAGTTATAAAAAAATTAATTCAAATTTTAAGTACTTATAAATGAGCTTTTTTTAAGAGACAGACACTATGACTAGATTATTTGTTAATTATTCTATAAAATTTTAGCTTACTTAAAGAGTCACAAAGGACCTCAAAATTAATTTATGTGGGATAAATGTCATATCATATTTTTGAATTTGGGTATCTTTCTGCAAATATATAAGTAATTTAGTAAGAAGCTGAAAGTTGTAGATTGCAATTTAGGATAGATGCTTTTTTAACAGACTTTGGACGCACGAAACGCTTGTCTTGAATGTATTTATTGAATTAGCAATAGTTAATGTAATCGATTTCTTTTAGGAGACGAATCAGATTCTATTGCTAATGCAAGAACTGGAAAGTCGCTTACTACTCCACCCGCGAAGGATAAGAAGAAACCATTTTTTAAGAAACAAGAAGCCACTGCTCCTTACGATGTAGTGCCGTCGATGAGACCTGTTGTTTTAGTGGGCCCTTCGTTAAAAGGATATGAAGTAACTGATATGATGCAGAAAGCGCTGTTTGATTTTTTAAAGCATAGATTTGAAGGAAAGTGAGTAGAGATAAGCTAAAATCAAATTATTAAATTAATCAGTGTATCATTTTTAGAATTATTATCACTAGGGTAATGGCAGATATTTCTTTAGCCAAACGTTCTTTATTAAATAATCCATCAAAGCGAGCAATAATGGAACGATCTAATACTCGTTCCACTTGTTTAGCCGAAGTCCAAGCGGAAATAGAAAGGATATTTGAATTAGCTAGAACACTTCAGTTGGTCGTTTTAGATTGCGACACAATCAACCATCCTTCACAATTAGCCAAAACATCTTTAGCACCAATCATTGTATATCTTAAAATTACTAGTCCTAAAGTAAATCGAACTTAAATCATTTCAATCGATAAATGTAATTAATAAAAACTTTTTCTAGGTATTACAAAGATTAATAAAATCAAGAGGTAAAAGTCAAGTGCGCCATTTAAATGTCCAAATGGTCGCCGCCGATAAATTAGCACAATGTCCTCCAGAAATGTTTGATGTGATTCTAGATGAAAATCAATTAGAAGATGCTTGTGAACACATAGCCGAATATTTAGAGGTACGCCATCGTTCTTCCAAAAAATGACGATTTAATGAAGTTTCATCTGAAAAAAAAACAATTTTGAGTAAATCTGAAGAGAATAGTAGTTATTGTTATGGTTCAATTATTTTTTGTCTATGAATCGGACTTTAAAGCGAATTTAATATTTAGAATTCTCTGGGTCTTGGAAGGAAATCATATTTTATTTTTAGTTTTGATCTTTGCGTTGTTTTTATATCTTCTAACATAAGCTATATGATGTATATATTGTATTAGTATTGATTTCCATAATCTAAAAATATTTTTAAAGGCTTATTGGAGAGCAACTCATCCAGAAATAGTTCAAAACGTAGCAAGGCAAATTGGAGGTAATTCACCTCAGGCATCACCAAGTGGAGAACCAATAAAAGCTACCTTACCTGGTGAGTAATCAATATATTTACCATATTTCCTTTTTTAAATTATAGCATAAGTAATTTTCTAAGTTTAAATATTATTTTATTTAAGTTTAATTAGAAACTTGGACACGTTAATAAAGCAGTATAGTTTAAAGAGTTTTACAATAATTAGTAGTTACAAATCATCGATTTTTATATTACCTTTCTTTTATAAATATATGAAATTGTAGTAAGCAAAGCCTCTGATACCACAACAGATTTTTAAGAGTAGTAAAATCTAATTTAGGCACTTTAAAGTTGCAATAGGTATGGCAAAATTTAAATTTAAATCAGAACTAATCTCAATTTTTTTTTTAAATGGCTTTGGTATTAAGACCCAGAGTAGTAATACAAAAACAATTACTTAATTGTTGTGAGTTTTACTAATCCAAAATAATGCTTATTGTAAAGGCAAATCTTTTGTAATATTTACTAATCACGTTCAAAAGCTATGAGCAATAATGTATGATTAAATATTAACAAGAAGTAGTTAGTCTATTGGTAATAATCATCTGTAAATGTGTCCTGCTTCTAATTTAAGTACTAACAAATTACTAACTTGTTGCAGCCCACCATGACGTGTACGGATATTCACATGACTCTAGAGGTACTTATGCAGGTGTTAAATATATAGGCCTGCAAAGTTGGGATTCAGTAGATTCTTTAGAGTCGCTATCTTTTTTATAAGCACTGCATGACTGTTTGTGGAATATGCAATATTTATGATCATTTTACTTGAATCATCTTTATAGAAGCATTAACGATTTTAATTTAAATGCATTTTGAAGCCACAGTAAGGTAACTTTTTGAAACGCATATTTTTAGTTGCTAAATAAGTTACTCCTGCAAATTTAATTTTGATCATGTAGATGTAGTGATTTTTTTATTTTGAAATGATAGTATTCATTAAATGATAGTATTATCTATAAAGTATGTACACTTTGGGTCCAATCTAAACTTAATAAAATTATTTACAATATTTTTTTCTTATTTATTGGTTTGCTTTTAACGATTTTTCAGATTTTACTGGCTCAATGACACCAATTCCGCCTGCGTATTAGTGTATGAATATTATAAAAGCAGGTTTAATTAAATTTTTTGCACGATTTTAATATAGATTTTTATTTTCATTTTTCTTTGGCTTGGCTACGCACGAACATATTGCTGTGCTTGTGCTAATGCGTATGACAAAACTCTCAGCTGAGGTATCACCAACTCCTGGTAGAATTTGGCGAGCTGGCTCAACTGATTTATTTGCTTGATGCCAATTTATTTAAATTGCTTTAGTAAGTAACATGGTTTTTCGCTTATTACCAGTTTTCCAATAACGGTTATGCCGCTAAAGAGTGTTTCATTTGGATTTTTACTAACGACATGATGGTTAGGGCTGTGAACTGATTCGATTGGTTTTATTTAAAAACAGAAAGTTTAACCAGCTCATGAAAAATCCTTTGTTATCCGCTGTGTTTCCATATATCCACTTAATATAAAAATATATCATATTGAACAACTTCATTACATCAATTTTTTTTTGGAATCATTTTGCAAGCAGCCATACTAGCTTTTTTCTTAATATTTGATTTTTGTGAATTGTTATACCTACATTTTTATACATACATTTCAATTTCAAATAGTATATGCATGTTTGCACAGATTACATAACACACTACAATTACTGTTACAATACAATAAAAACACTTCAAGCTTTTTTTGTTGTAATTATAATTTAAAGAATTTTGTTTATGTCATTTTTGTGTAATAAACTTTTATTTATAAACAATTAATTTCAATTGAGATATATTCGGCTCGGGAGTTGCGTTTTGGATATACAGACATGGGTAATTTATAAATAACATTACACTACTCTTTAAACATTTAAAATTTCAAAGTCAAAACTTTTCAGATAAAAATTAATTTACATTACAATTTGATACAAGATCATTAAGCAAAAACATGCTTGTAAATATATTGTAAATATGTTTAATATTTCGTTTTAAAATTAGCAATTTTGCTTCATTATTTTTTAAACCGATTTTTAAGAAGACGTTAATTAATCTCAGAAAGAAAAGTGACCAAACTCAGAAATATACTGATCTTAAAGCATAATAAACCTTTATACATAGTTAACAATCGTTTTTTTTTTAATAAAACATAAATGTAATCTTAAAACAGTTAAAAGTGTTTTATTTTAATTTAAACAGAATTTACACTTTAAATACATATCTTCTATTTCCTTACCATAACTCCTGTTTGAATTTTTGAATGACTAATATAGAATACGTTTGTTGGCACAGCCCTAATTGAAATAACAAGACTTATTTGTTAATAATGAAACTTATAAAAAACAGGTGCGCCAATGTTTCATTCTGGACATGCTCGTGGCAGATCACGTTTAGAACGCGATCGTGAATATGAGGATTTCAATGAAAGAGATCCTCATTCGCAGAGTCATGGACATGGAGTGCCTTCTCATTTAACAGGAGGACAGGATTACAGAGAGCATAATTTAGATAGTAGAACTATTGAAAGACTACCTTCTCGAGATCATCGAGGAGTTAGAGAAGATGAATTTCCATCGCATAGAACTTCTTCGAGAAGGGCAGTCAATGTTATCTAGTGGAGGCTTTCTACGGAACAGCCCATTGAAGAAGAAATTCATGATGACCTTAGCTCCGGGGTGGATGTTTGTTATAAACCTCAAATACCTAAAGAGTATAGAGACGAAAGGATCCCTGATGATCGAAAACAAGACCGAAGATTCCTCGATAGACGTTATGACGAAAGAAGATTCGTTAAACGCCACGAAAATAGATTGGACGAAGAGCTGGCTTCAGACGAACAATTAGAAGAAAGATATGTAAGAGGTGACGATGTCCGATTAGACGATAGGCGAAGGGAAGACAGGCAGTACGTTAGCGATCGAAAATCTGATAATTGCAACTATCGAAGCGAAGGAAGAAACTATAGGCAAGAACTTTTAGATCGATTTTCAGAAATGGAGCTGGAAGATCATCATGAATATTACGACCATCAAAAGTATTTTGAGTAGCTATGCAGGTGGTTTTAAGCCAATATAAAATATGCTTTCTTCTGATGAAGGATTACTATTTGATGGTTTCCTACAATGAGGTGTTCCGTAAGTGTTATAAAAAAAAACTTTATGAAATAAACTTTTAAATTTTGACCAGTTTGGTGCCACATTTGAGTATTTAAGCTCAATTTTTAATCACTATGTAAACTAAAATTGTATAGTTATCCAAGCTTTAAAGTAGTACTATTAGGATTTTTAAACTCATTTGTAAGGAATGATATTGTTGAAAGCTGTATAAATTTACGTATTTTGTATATTGTAAGATAGTCTACTAAAAGGACTGAGAAAAACTTTGCATACACAGTACTTACTTTATTTCGTATAAACATATGGCTGAGATTATTTTAATTTAGAATTTCGATTTTAATTTTTTATGTAGTTTTGCTTTTTTCTATATTAAAAAAAAACGGTCTACAAAACTAGATTAAAAACCGTTTAGGTAAATAATGATGCACGGAACTAAGTTGTGTTTAAATTAATTTTATATAAGTTCATTGTCCATTTACAAAAGAAGCTTTAAGAATTGCAATTTGTATCCAAACGTATCGGTTTGTTCCTATCTCAGCAAACACACCGTGTGTACTTAATTATTTTTAGTAGTTCTAAACTAACGTGATATTATTGCATATTCAAATTTATTGTCATGCAATGACTGAACTTACTAGTGAATTATAGAAAATTAAAGGTTTGCACTGCTAATAGGTACCTTCATTTTATGTAAAAAAATTATATATATAGTTAATCTGCATGGAAATATTATAATGCTACAAGATTTAAGTTTTGTCTAGAAATTATTGCAAAAAAATTCACAATTTTTATTAACTACTAAATATCAATAAGTTTTCATATTGTATAAATATGAACGACAATCAATTAAATTAATTTTGTAACTTTAGGTGTCTTATTTTTGGTAGTTTTGCTAAAAAAATTGATTAACCTATTAGCAAATAGATTATTAAATTTCTTTTTATGTTTATTTGGTGATGATAATAAAAGAAAACAAACATTACTACTTCTAATAAAATAACACCACATGACGATGTGTTCACTGTATATAAATAATACAAATATACTGAATGTTTTTCGATTAAAATTTTAGTAGATAATAAAAATTGTGTTTTAGAATTTAATTCCAGATTTTAAAAAGTATAATTGATTATATCTTTTTTGGCATTACCACTGACCAATGAAGAACTAAAATATTCTATAGTAAATTAATCAGGAAATTATATTGAGAATGTAAAGCGGTTATTGATTTTTTTTAGTTGTTTAGCGAATTATACAAAAATCAGTGCCATTAAATTGACCAAGTACCTAACAACTCATCTGTACTTATACAAGATTATGTTAAATTAGATAGGACAATTAAATGCTAATTTATATTAACTTTAGTTTTATTTTAGCACTTTAAAAGTAGTGCCCAATGTAAAGATTTTTTACAAACCTATGTACATTCATTTTGAGGCAGTATAGTGTTTAAATCTACAGGTGCCTAAAAGTTATTGTTATGTGATTTAGATTACTAAATCTTCTAGTTAATACACACTACTTCTAAAATGCTTGCAATAAGCTACAGTTTATTATCTGTGCAATTATGTCAAAAAGCAACATTGTAAAAAATATAATTCAGAGCCCTTTGTTAAATTGTAAATAATAGTTAATCCAAGTTAAAATTCTGTATCTTCATACTTTACATCACCATATTGAAAACTACAATTGTTTAATTTTAAAGAAAGAAAATACCACTTTCGTTCTTTACGGATATAATGAAATTGCAAAATAAATTAATAATTTTTAAAGTAATATTGCGTTTTCTCTTCAAACAATAACGTATAAACTTTTTACAAGTTTTTAATACTTGATCAAAAACAATTTAAGAAATTCTAAAAATGTCATAAAGTTCCTTTTGGAGTGATTATTAAAGAATGGTCTGTGAGATAATTTGTATACGATAAAGGAATGGGTAAATTTTGTTGAATATATATTTTTAGTACCATTATTCTCTTTACTGCATAGCCATAGAGATATGGTCTCTTATTCTGTATACTATTGTAAGATCAACCAGACATATAATGGCAAGATAGTGCATAACTGTTGGATAATACATTTAAAGGTAAGTTTTCTCAACAACAGTTAAGTACATACCCACCTTTTTCCTTTCAAATTCTGCAACAAAATTTGTCTCAAACTTTTTTTCATTACCACGTTGTAAATAAAACATTTATGAATTGCAAATGTAGGTACCATAATGAAAATTGTTTAAAAGAACTTATATAAGTAAGTGCTTTATTAATTCAGTATAGTCCGCCCAGTTGTAAATATTACATCCAACAATTCTATTAATTATAATAATTATAAATCCTTTTTTAGTCCACCGTTCACCTCGCAATGTAGTTTCAATTTTCAATTTTTTTTTAGTTGTATCAAAACAAACGTATATTTTGTGCTGTATAAATATTTTAGGAAAATTTAAATTAAAATTGAACAGCAACACAAGGTCTAACTTTTATAAACAATATACAAACTTACCTTCTTCACTTTAAAATAAGAAATTCGCGATCTAAGAAGTTTTCTTACTGTTTTTTATGTATTCTAATTCGAATAGATAATATAATTTTAGGAGCATTATTAGTTTAGTTTAATTAAAAGTATCCAGTATAAAACATAAGAAATAAAATGTAATAACTGTTTCAAAAATGTACAAAAGGATCTAAAATATTGTTAAAGAAAAAATTAAAATAGAATTTTGTAAAATGAATTAACTGAAATTAAAACCAGTTCAATTAACTACATTTTATATACCTATAGATATTATTAATAATTGCAGACAATCTAAATAAAATTAGTATATTTTAAACAATTTGATTTAAACAAACAATTTACAAAAAGGCATGTGAATTATGGAAAGTGTTTATATTGAATAATGAATATATTTTATTAATATACTCTGCTACTGAATATAAACACTTTAGTACTCACAAAATACTTTAAAATTCTCACTTTTAAAATAACTAAATCTAAAATTTATTCATACTTTTGAATAATTTTAATTTCTAAAATAAGTTATCACTTAATAAATTTGGTCAGATTTTAAATTTCAATAATTTAATTAAACTGATCAAACCTTCATATATTGTTACGAATAACTTATTTTGAAATTAGTCACAGCAACTATTTGTCTTTCGAATAGAAAAGTGCACCTCAAAATATTAGATATGGAAGAATATTTGCTGCTAATTAATAAAATAATAAATAGTTACAAAGATTTAAAATTTGCAAATATTTTAAAGATTGTGCAAAATAAATATTTAAAAAGCCACTAATAATACTTGCAGTTAAAGCACTTGAAATTTGAACATTGAAAATTTTACATTAAATAGTTGAAAACATTTTTTTTAAACTTTATACTACCATGGACCTTATATTTTTTCAGATCTAAGCTGGAAATATTAATTTATAGGTATCAACAACGTCGTTTTGTATTCCATATCTCATTAATCACACATACGGTTTTTAAAAGCTGACCAACTTTAGATATTTTAATCTAAGGAAGAATGAGTGAAGTCAAATTATAAAGTACTTTAAAAATGATTAAAACTTACGTCACGTTTTCCTAGGAGGTGGTGGAGGAGGAGGTGCAATACAAACCAAAGTATTTCCAGTAGGACCAGATAACTTTCTTTCATTCATTAAAATATTTTCGTATATGGTGGGTCGGGGCAAATCTTCAGGAGGCCTACAATTAACATTACTACTAAAACTTTTATTCATTAATCACAAGTAAATTACTACCTAGGTAACTGGGTATCAGATATAACTCTTGGATGTTTCTTGCTTTCAGATCTAAGTGTTACGGGTGGTGTAACAATAGATGGGCTATACGGTAAACTAAGAACAGAACGATTTAACGAAGTTGTGCTTCCTAAACTATTTGAATTTGAACATAAGTTGCTGTTGGAAAAATTGTTTATATCACTGCTGTATCTAATATTTGTATATTCTCTTCCCAATTGTATTGATTTCTAAAACACAATGCCATGGCATTACACAAATATAAGAAACTGTTTCGATTCTTTACAAAGCAACGTTTATATTATAGTTCTAAAGAAAAACTATAAAATTATATAAAGGGCACACCATAAAAAGGCACAAGCGAATTGATATCCTATTGAAAAAGCTGTCCTAAAAGTTGAATTCAAGTATTACCAAAATGCACTTTTAAAATTTATAAATAAGTGTATTAACTATTCCATAGAACACTCTATTGAAGGCACGTTCAAGGTAAAAAGTAAGTCATCACTATAATTTTCAATAGTTTTATTACAAAAATTGGATCAAAAAGATTCTACCATTATAATTATATATTTTAAATTAATAATTGACAAAAAAAGGCTAATAAATGTTTGAAGAAATAAATGAAACTTGTGTTCAGGAAAAATCAATAATCATTCTTGATTGATAGAATATAATAATAAATGTTTACTTCTAAAGTTTATGATTAAAGTAGACCAAGATTTACTGGTAGGTATAAATTAGACTGCTTGTAAAGTTGACGAATAACAATAAACAATTAAAACACAACAATTACATCTAAAAATTCTTGAAATAAGTTTAACTATTGAATAAAATATGTTCATACCTGTTCAGCTCGCATTCTCTCCGTAATAGTTTCTATATGATGTTGAACAGCTAAGTAAACAAATTTATACTGAGCTTCTGTTTGTACCATTCCAGACCTTTGAGATCGAACCATTTGTATTGTACGTTGAATATCAATTTCACAATCCAAACCTAGTATAATATATTTTATATAAGTGGGAATGTAGCATTTTATATTATACATTACCATTTTTTTTTATTTGGTCTAAGATCATATCTACAACTATAAATGTTCCAGTACGACCAATACCAGCTGAGCAGTGAACTAAAATAGCACCAGGAGGTTGATCAGCAGGCAATTCTTGTGCTAAAGTTTCTTGACGCTTATTAACTTCGTGAAGAAAGTTTAACACGCAACCAGGATCCGAGGGCACACCATGATCCGGCCAAGCCTGATACAAAACTTTTGAATCAAGCACTTTTAAATAAAATTTTGTTAAACTCACTTGAAAATGGTATTGATACACTTTTCTTTCGTCGCCTGTTTTATTGTTTTTAATCACAAATTCTCGCAATGTATAGTGTGCAGTAGAAGATTCTGCTAAATTTTTTACCATAATTTTGCCAAATTCTTTTGTGGTGTTCGGTTCCGCCCAGTATCTTGCACATTTATTCTAAAACCATTATCTATGTTGAAATACTCCTGTTGTTTTATTCAGATAAAAATCTACTACTCAAATTACATGTAGTTCAATGTTTGGAATAAGCTGATTGAAATCAGCAAAACAATAATAAAAATATTTATTACCTTTCCTCTTTCAATTTCTTTGGTAGTCATAACAATAACTCGTGAATTTTCTTGCCATACCATTTTCCAAAAATCTTCTACAGTTGATGGTAAGCATCCTAAAATACATTTCAATATAAGTTTTAATTTATTTTTAACTCTACAGAATTTATGAATATTCAATGCACCTGCCTGAACTATCTCATATAATTTTGTATTATAGAATTTTAGACAAAAATCTACATACTGCAATAAAAATCAAATTGTTGTACCTTGTGTGGCTATATAAAATTTTCCACTTGTATCATTTGGGATATCATTTCCACTGTGACTATCATCCCACTTAATATAATTTGCATTTATATAATCAGTTCCTGGAATGTTTGGATCAGCATCTGTCAACTTCACCCTAGTATGGTCAACTAAAAAAAGATGACTGTACCATAAATAACTATTACTCAGAAAAATACATACATGGTAATATGTTTTTATATCTATTTTTATTCCTATTTTCTGCCTTTATACCCTCCTTCCTAGAATATAAATGTCTAAACTCTTGTTGTTGGAGAGACTCAAATTCTTCCCAAAATCCTGCTTTTCCAAAGTGATTTGGTCCATTTTCCTTCTATACGCAATTTTAAAAAGCATAACAAATACCAAATCCGACATCTCAACAATTACCTGTAACTGCTTAACTCTACTGTGAATACCAGATGCACTTATGCGAGTTGCATTAAATGGTTGTTTTAAATGAACAACAGTTCCCGAAGTTTCGACCATAGGGTTCTTTTTATAATGCTCAATGAGATCAGCTAAAGTTTTAAATTTTTCACCACCTCCAACATCGTATAGATTATCCTGACAACGAATCATCACATGAGTTACGCGATCATCGGTTCGCACAGACAACACAAAATCTCCTGGCTTCGATTGACTTTCGCGAACTAAAAAACTACCATTCTTTCCCCGTTCCAAGATTAACTTTTCGGCTTCTTTTCCACTTAAATGGCCATGGAACCACCTAAAGAAAGAAGGAATGTGTTGTAATCATTAAATATATATAACATAAAAAAGATGAATCACACATCACATTATAAATATTGAACAATTCAATGACCTACTGAAATAGTGCTATGATAATTTAATTATGAGAAAACATTTAACTAAACGAAAATGCTTTGTTATATTAATACACCTGCAATTAAATTTAAAACGTTTTCAAGAGAAAAAGCTTATAAAAATGCCTTTGTAAATTTTATTACACTTAATTTCGCATGTGAAGATTTATATAAGGCATTTCTTTATTCAAATTAATTATAAAGATATACTTACATTAGTAATACAATGGTAACTTATTTAAATAATTGATGAACCTTAATCATATGAAACGCACCACTATAAACGTTTTGCATTATAATCCGTAATTATTCCTCAATGCGTTAATCATATGCATTTTCATGTGGCAAGCATAGAGTAAATACATAAATATACGCATTATTAGTTCTAAAGGATATGTATTTAAAAATAGTTCTTATAAATCGTATTAGATCTTTAAGCTTCTATGTGTAATTCAAGATTACCAAAAAATTCTAATATAATAATAAACAATAGGTAATTAGTGCTTCCTGAGATTTGCATAATGACTGATTGTTTGCATTCGAAATCAAAATAAGGATAAAGGATGCGCTGAGATACTTTTTAGATAGACAGTAACATCAAATGATTCATTATAAATATATTAAGAAAAGCGTTGATATTTTTTTAAAATTAAACAAATTAGAAACTTACTTAAAATAAATCAAAGCTCTTCTAATCTCGTGCACCGCTGTCGAAATAATAATCTGAGCTGCAGGTATTGCTAAAATAGAAGCATCCACAGGTAAACGATATCGCGTCATTTCAAAATTAACAATTAGCTAAGACGTTCTTTAATACTTGAACTTCATTTTGCACAATTTGCTTTATTAGTCTAAATCTAATTGTTTAAAAATAATCTTAACACAGATAATAATCTCGACTTTGAATATACAAAAGTTAGTCACACACTGATATATAAAAATTTCTATTGCAAACATCCAGGTACATACATCGCACCTTCTCACGTGCTAATTAGTGGGGGCACCTTGACTTAAACCTATCAATGTCGCATTCAAAAATAAAATAGTTCTTCACAAACACAGGTATTTTTGTATTTTTAATGTATGGCAAAAAATAAATTTAGTAAATTTACATATAAAAATAATAAATACATATTATATGTAAAGATGTATATCGAGTAATCCAGAATAAAGATATTTCAACCTTGTACATAGTAATTCCCCATTGTTACTCTCTATACCTTGATGTTGACATTGAAAGCAGTCATGAAATAATGCAATGCAAATTTAAAACTAGACATATCATCTAATGTAAGTATAAATTTGTTTTTTTATCAATGCATTGGTTCCAGTCGAATACACCCATATATAAAAAAATGAGCTATCAAACAGCCTGCAGGTTACAGACAAAAAAAAATTAGATATACAAATTAAAATTTTTACGCATTATAGATATATAGGGACGCAGACCATTCATATCTTCTAAAAGATACATGCTCAAAAGAAAGTAATTATCAAATAAACCTGGTATGCTAATAGAAAGACAATTATATTTTCAATAACTGCATGTTAATCAATATATTCTATTTAAAGTAATTATCAGATTGGTATTACTTGCCGCAAGAGTGCATTTGGGGCAAAGCTATGGCGTTTTGGACCGTTCACTGCATAGCTGCGGTAAAGATAACAAATATGTACATTCTAAAATACACTTACTGGGATAAAATATTTTATATTAAAGCTTAGAATAACGCGTACTTCATTAAAAATTATAAAAATAATACATTAGGCAGTTTGGTAAAATTTAATTGAGATTTAATATATTATGTTAAAGTATAACAAGTTAATAATAAATATATAGAGCAGTTTAAATAAATTATAGCTGTATTAATAAAAGAAGAAATAAATTGACAAAAAGGTAGACATACCATTGTTTAAACTACACATATTTACAAAACTAAAGTTTTACTGATACAAAATAGTATTTAATATAAAAAATTAAAAACAAACATGAAATAAAAGGAATTTATTCAACCTGTTTTACTACGTTTGTTTTTTGAGATATGGATAATATTCCATTATGTATATTTATTGAAATTAAAAATTAAAAGATAAAATATGTGACTATGAAATCTTTTGAAAATTAATTAGTACTTCTTTTCAAACTATCCTAATAATACAATCTAATCATGACTTTTCACTGATCCTGATTGTTTCAATTCTAATTTTACAGTCAAATTTCCACTTAATTAACCAAAACTCTGGAAATTAAAAGTCTTTTATTATTAAATACCCATTACAATTAAAATAACTGAAAATAATTAAAAGGTCAAACCAAGTAGCACTATAATTTGCTAAAAGGTGTTATATCGATTCTATGTGTGTTACCTATTAAGCACCTATAAAAAATAGGACTGTAAATAAACAAATAAGTACCTTACTTACGAAAAATATACCTCCCAAACTCATCTCCTTAAAAGTATTTACATACGTACGTAAATATTTCTGACCTTGTCTCCAAATTGGGCTATTTAAAAAGTAGGAGTTTGCTTATGTGGTCAGAAAGTGTAGGTGAATAATTTTTTTCAAAAATATATGTCGCAGCCTATTAAAATTTAGTAGAGCTCATTATTTTTGTTACATTTTAACTAGCTTCCCAATCTACATCAAAAAAGTATGTATATGAATTTACAGTATTCTATAATAATAATATTGCTGTGATTTTTTTAATACATACTTATACATTTACAAATAATAAATATTAATTGAAGGGGTCTATTAGAAAATATAGATTTTTAAAATAGAAAACGTTTTAAATAGTTGCACAACGAAAACGTACAGAAAAACATCGTAATTTTTATTTTATATAATCTAAATGAAGCTCTCAAGGATGTCCAGGTCGTTTAATAATGTTAATTTAATTAATAGAAACGACATACAACCATAACAATGTGACCATATTGTATTTTAAAAACATTTTTTTTTAATTCTATTGTAAGTTGTTAAGAGAACCGGAAAATGACTAAAAATAAATCTAATCTTATGTTTTGCATTTATGTGACCATAAAATCTATTGTAAAATACTTAGAATATTACATTTTATTTATTTTTAAAATATTTGAAATAAATTTATTATGATTCCACACACATAGGGTAGAAGCACCGGTTTTGTACACTGTACCAGTTGTGGACATTTTCCACTTTATTTTCACAAATGTGAAATATAAAAATTATGGATATTACGAAATGGGAACTACGAAAGAAACATCAATGATGTTTTTTTCGTATTGTTCATGTTATTTTATCAAAATTACTCAAGTGTCTAATACTGAGCCTAACTTGTCCAAAACCTATACTTTTACCCTATATAGAGGCAAGTCTCAAAAACTGAAAAAAAAGTGAAAAAGTGAAAAAGAAAAAGTGAAATATTCCAACTAAGTCTTAACTCCATGATTTTAAAAGTTATTGTCACTTCTATTTAGATTTTGTGTTAAACATACTTCAATGTATGATTATAAAATAAGTATTAAGCAAACTAAAATGAAAAGCCGCGTCAATAAAAAAAGACAATCAATATAGAATGGTAACAGGATAAGAAATCAATCGTAATACCAATATTATAAAATAGGTATTAATAGCTTTAAAAACGTGATGTATTGCACATATACTATCCGTATGTGGTTAATAATTTAATATGCTAGACTGCATCTTTACCAAGACAAATTATGCATAATAAGTAATTTAAAGTTTGCCAGAAATTAAACAAGGCTGGTCTCAATGAAATGACAAGCATGCTATAAAAGTTAATCCCATTAACATGGTAAACCTACAATAAGATTTCAATTTGTTAAAAAAAATTCAAAATATAAGAAATATAAATTCGAGTATTTTTAATATAAATCAATGTCAATTAAATATGCTGAAGTTTGAAGAGAACATATCAATGATATTTTTAACATATTGCATGGCATAATACTCTTGTCTATCTTCCTTTTTTTTAAGTTTTCGTTTGTTTGATTTCTAAGGTGTCCAATATTAAACATTATTGATAAAGTTCCATTTGAATTTTAAGCAGATTTGACAACAATTTGTAAAATTACGTAATAGTGTAAACTCTTTACAACGAACTCCTTTATAATGAAAAACTCTATAGCATAGATATTGCTCTAGATTAGTTAGTTTACATTATTCCTCTATAACGAAACAATACGTTATGTTTACATATCGTTTAATAACTTTTTGTTTACAAATTAATCATAATGTTAACGTCCAATATCTTTTAATTAGAATTGGACACTGTCAATAAAAATCAAATCTTGTTAAAGATTTGATTTTTATTGACAGTGTCCAATTCCTGTTCACTTTAATTAATATTTTTGTTTACATTTTCTAAGAATTGTTTGCCATTATTGTCCTAAAACGCATTGATGCGTTATGAGAAGTTTTGGCTGAAATACCAAACTCAAGATGTGAATTGATTTGAATTGTAAACATATCTGGTAAAAGAAAAACTTTGTCCGTTAGCGAAAAAGTTTCTTTTATTCGTGCAAACTTGACAAAAGTACTTGTACTTTGTAGACATGGATAAAATTTATAGAAATATATAAACCAAGTATTGGCTTAGTAAAACAACGTTAGGTAAAAATAACGGACTATATAAAATAATAGAGATTTTAAAAATTGACGTATAACCAGTTAGTAAAATAAAGTGCATTTGTGCCCTCATACTGTCTTTTTTGTTCAAATCTTCACATAGCAAAACTCTTTATAACAAAAGAAAACACACAGTCCCTCCAGTTTCCTTATACAGAGATTACACCATTTATTTTCCTATACTGTTCTTAATAAAAATATTGTTCCTTCGTAATTTGTTAATTACTGTATATCTTTAACAAGACTTGTTTATTTACTTTAAAAACCATTATTAATAAGAAAATGCAAATGATAAGCAATATTGTTTCAATGCAATATTAAAATCAATATTTATTGAAGATGTAATAACATTTAAAAAATTGTTATTCAAAATGATTTAAATACAATGCAGATATAAGTTTATATTATCATACTAACTAATATTAATAGAATAAATATACCTATTGCCATCAATGTTAAATGTAGACTACTGCTTACCATATTAAGAGTAAATTAAAACTTGTTGAGAATTAATTAGTAACTCACCTTTCTGTAGTAGGATCTTCACAATTTAAGGGATATTTTAGTTCAATAATTTCACCATTTTTTTCTTTAAGTTGTCCTTGATTTTCCATATAATACTGAACCAATTCAGATAAGGTAGCAAATTTCTCTCCACCATACAAATCATAAAAATCACCGGAATTCTGAATTTTAATATGTGTGACTTGTCCGTTACGTCTGTAAAATAATTGCATAATAAGGCCCACAATTAATAAAAATTTTTAGAAAATATTTACCTAACAGATAGCGTAAAATCTCCTTTATTTGAAGAACTGGGTCGTGCTAAAAAGCTGCAGTCGACACCTCTTTCCATAAGAACTTTTTCTGCATCAATCCCTGTTATGGTAGGCCAAAACCATCTAAAAACATGTACAGGAAAATATTATTTACTATTTAGAGACCCCTTATTTTTATTAATTAGTGAATTTTAGAATGTAGTTTCTGTGGACAAGCCTTTAGGAGTAGAACTGATATTCACATATTTATACAAAAGACACAATTTATGTGGCTGTTTCAAATGAAAATTAAACGTACTTCAGATGTACAGAAATAAATCCTACCTTCTAGAACTCATCCTTGTAAACGATTTATAAAAAAACTAAAAAAATATATTTGCTTTACAGTAAAAACTCTTTTCTACATAACACGCCATCTTGGTTTTATCATTGATGTGAAATGACCTTCAGTATACTTTCATGATTTGCACATAACCTTACTTAAGGTACACTTATTAGTTATTTTATGAATAGTGGTGTTTAAAAAACATATAAATGCAATAATAAGCTTTAAATATATCAGGTATAATTAAGTAATATACTACAACAGCTATACAATCTATACGAATTAAAACTGCAAGATTTAGGAAGAATCGGAAAATCTCTCAGAAGAACCTTCGTGCAGTAATTGTTGTTTTTCTTTCAGCTCCCTTTTCTTTTGCTCTGGTCGCAGAACGGTAAAATAACGATACCATCGCAATCCCAGGTGTCCTGTACCATATAATGTAATACCTATACAGGCTATAACTAAACCCCTATGTAAACGATCAAAAAATAAACTGCGTGCTATTTTTTTCATAATAAATAGTTTATGTTTAGAAATTTGTTGTGTATTATGTAGTATTAAGATAATCTGAAGAACAACTATGTAACCTAACCAAGTTTATTGACGTCATAAGAGATATTTAAACAAGGTCATATATTGCCTGTTTATACATCAATATTTACCCCTTCTTTTCATAGGTCAGATAGTTTAAATTTTTTAAAAGAAAAATAAAATTCTCTGTTTATTATCGTTACGTTTAAATACCTTAGTAGAAAAATAAATTGAATGAGAAATTGTTTTCGGTTCTTGAAGCATTCACTATATCCGCATTCCACTGAATACAGAATTTTGGTTTTTATAATATAAATAAATACTCAATCAGTCAAATACATTTACATTTTAACGAGAATAATTAATATTAAAAACAGTTCACATTTCATAAAAGTACACAAGTTACTTTTGTTGCGATTGTTTAAAATTATACCAAAACTTGTTTAAAACAATGATTTAAAAAAAATTATATTAATGTACAACTGCAACAACAATCATCATCTGCATAATCTCTGTTTGGCGGATTAAAAGTATTATTCTTGTCATTTTCCATATATCTTGATTGATTAACAGTTGAAGAATTTGGCACTACATACTCATCCTTAGAAAGCGCTACTATAACAGCTTCTTTGAAAACATCGTTTACGTTTTCCTAAAATCGGAAAATAGATAACCGAGATATATAATTAACGATAAACACACCTTTGTTAATGCCGAACATTCCATATATTTCACAGCTTTTATCTCCTTAGCTAATTTCTCTCCTTGTTCTCTTGTAATTAAAGTTTTGCCCCTTCTAGAAAGCTTTTCAATAGCTTCTTGGTCAGTTCGCAAATCAATTTTGGTTGCTACCAATATGAATGGTACACCTTGACAATATTGAGTAATTTCTGGTATCCACTATAATAAACTTCATTCTGTCCTACTTTGTTATATTTGCCAAAAATAAGACTTACCACATCACGAACATTCTCATATGATGAGAAGTAGTCTACAGAAAAGCATACTAATAATACATCTGTATCCGAAAATGCTAATTTTCGTAACTGATCGTAATCTTCCTGGCCTAAAACCAGAAAAAAAATTTGGAATAAGTAGTTGTTTTTATATCTCAATTTTACCTGCAGTATCAAATAAATGCAATTCGTATGAGTCGTCACCAACTGGTAAAGAAACAGCATAACTATCAAAAACTGTTGGAATGTACCCATCAGGATATTCATTCTTTGCGTACCGTATTAGTAAGCAAGTTTTTCCTACTGCACCATCGCCAACAACAACACATTTTAGAGTTTCTGTTGACATTTTACTTACAATAGGTGTAATTTCTAATAAGGTACACGCCAAGGAATACTGTACCTAACAATTACCGTTTAGTTTTATCTATTATCTTATCTGAATTATTCACAGGGCAAGATATCATTTTAAAATAAATAGGAATTGATGTAAAAATACATGTTAATACTATATATTCTATCTCAGTCTAATAGTAGTACAGACATTAACAACTAAGTTTTAGTATTTGTTTTCAACCCAATTAGTTAAATAATCAGCATGATGTATAAATAAACGCCTATTTATTTCATTTTATTAACAGTGATTAAAGTATTAGTTTTTGATACAGAAACTCTTTTTTTTGTTTATGTATATTAAATATTATTACATTAGAATAGTTTTCCTAACTATTCAGTCACTCAACTCGATTATCACTGACAAAATTAAATACTAATCCATCATATAAACAAACATTTCATTATTCATTATAAAAAAAATTTAATATTTCCATACTGTGTTGCAATCACTTCATTTATTCAAGTTATACAAACGAAGCCTATAAAGTATGTAGGTTTAAGATACAAGCGCTATCGGCATGTCTTCTGACTAATAAAATAGGGAAAATGAAAAATGAAAAAAATCATTAGTGATATTAAATATGACATAGATAAATGATCATCAAATTTACAATTTTCCTTTATATTGTGACAAAGTAGACATGCTAGGCTTATTATATATAAAATATATAAATGCAAGATTAGTTATTTTGTTAATACAAATATCAGATTCATGTTAACTTATATACAATGTTTCTTATACCTCATATAAAAGTTCATACTATTCAGTTAATTTACATTCAAATACTAGATGACAATATTATCAATACTTGGACATAATTAGGTAGTTTTTAGAAGATAAATAGTATTAAAATAATACACACACCTACAGCATGTATTTAGCACCATTTGTTTAGCTAAAAGCAAATGCTGTTAAAAAATAAAAACAGTGATTTCAATTAAATAAGTTATATATTTCTATTAATTCATAACTAAAAATGAAAATTTGTATATCTAAAATGATTAAATAAATTAGTTAATTTTTTGTACGATATTATAAATAATTGCAGAATGCCGTTTATAAAAAAATCCAAAATTATCCACTAATTACAAATATAATGCTATGACTAAATGCACAAATGTTCAATTGAGATTTACTGTTATATAAAAATATTTCAACAGGTCGAATTTAACATTATTGCTATGGTTGATGATAATTAAGTGACTTTTAATTTAATTAATTTATTTATACTAAAAGTAATTTCAAAATATTTTAATTTGATGAAAAAATGAGCTTCACATGAAGCAATATAACATCTAATCATAAGTTTGTGCAAAAATGTCTTTAAAGAGGAAGATATTTTTGGTGTTCTGTTAAAATCCTATCAAACACCAGAAGAAGTATTCCAAAAGTTACAAAATTATTAAATATAAAAATGTATCTGATTCAGTATCAATTGCTTATATTAGTTGTAAAGTTTACGAATAAGCTTTAGATATCTACAAGATCACACACTTTCTACGTTTTACTGGTTCTGGTGGTTCTAATGCTGCCAAGATCGCTTCGTCGAATACATTCTTTAAACCTTTTTGTGTGAGTGCAGAACATTCAACATATTTAACAGCTTTTAATTCTTTTGCTAATTTCTCCCCTTGTTCAACTGAAATAGGTTTTTGTTTATTTTTGGCTAATTTTTCAATAGTTGTAACGTCATCTCTTAGATCTACTTGTGTTCCAACTAGTAGAAATGGCGTTTTTTGACAATGATGTGTTATTTCTGGTACCCACTACAAAATAATTTTAAATATTAATTGTTCAGGAACAAACCATGGATTATTTTTACATGTAAATATCTTTAATTATTTAATTAAATCTAATCTAGATATACTTACTTTTTCCTTTACATTTTCAAAAGATGATGGACTAACAACTGAAAAACATACTAAGAAAACATCAGTTTGAGGATAACTGAGTGGCCGAAGTCTATCATAATCTTCTTGACCTAAAACAGAAAATCAATAATTAGTGCCTATATCTATATAAATTGAAGGCTTCAATTCTTTTATAATAAAACTATGGTTATAAGCATATAATTTTTAAGATACAAATAAAAAGCCTGTGTTGTTATGAACTTGTAGAACTTCATTGTTAAATTAGTAAACTTAATTTAGCTTTAGAATTGAGCCTTTATAAATAGAAAAAGCCTTGATGTGACATAGCATTGTAATTAAAAGAAAACTTAAAGAATAATAACAAAAAATAATATAATAGCAAATCATACCTGCTGTATCAAAAAGACCTAGAGTATAAGGCTCTCCACCTATCATTACAGTAACGGCATAATTATCGAACACAGTTGGAACATATTCTGAAGGAAACTTATTTGTGGTATAGCTACAAATCACAGAAACTTAATACACAATTTTACAAATCATAAATATACATACCTTATCAATAAACATGTTTTACCTACAGCACCATCACCCACAACCACACATTTAATGGTTTGCATTTTGCTGCAAGTGTACAATGTTATTAGTTTATCAAATTATCAAGCACAACGTGAATTGTTTATAATCATTAACATATAAAAATAAAGTAGTACAGTGTGCTAAAAAAGTACCGCTAAATCAACGAATTCTTTAGTCTTCGTTAACATAGTTAAATTATACATGAATTTTATCATATGCTGCCATTTTACAAGATCAGCGTCACTAATGTGATTCACCCGGAAGTAAACTAACTGAGGGCTATAATTTTCGAAAAAATGTTTTGTACTTATGCTAGTATTAAGTGCCGTTTGAACTATGATTTAGAATAAATGTTAAACTCAACTTAAATTAACAAAATTAATAAAAAATTACCTGTGCTGGGTTGGGTTCACGTACTCACAACCACAATGTCACAATACTAGCGCCATCTAAGTACTTCACCAATAACAGTTTGAAATTTATAAATTAGTTTTTAGTTTTCGGAATCAACAACATAACTAACTTTTTTAAAATATAACAAACTAACTACAAGCATTGTACAATATATGTAGAGAAATGAAACGTGCTTAAAAAAAACAATTTGTGACAAAAAAGTTTTTTTTTAATATCCTGAAGTGTCGCAACAAATTTTAAAATTCATAATGCATTAAATGTACGTGCTGAATAACTGAGCGCAATTTTATGCCATCCTTTTCTGCAACCCCAAACTCGATTAAAGATCTTTCTCAAAAAAAAAATTGTTCAAATCTCGTCAAGAGTTGCAGAAAAACCCATATGAGAAAGGTGCCCCAATGTCCAACCAAGGTGACAAGATGCAAAATATTATAAATAATATAATAATAGGTTCCCCAAATGAAATCCTCTTAATAATTTGAAAAATATTATCTCACACTTTAGACACAATATAAACAAATATTAATTTATATTAAAATATTCAAAGGTTAATAAGAAATTTTGTATTCTTTTTAAACACTTTTTCAGTGATTTTAGTAAATTTCGGTGATATGTAGTGGTACAACATGCAAGAAAATATTCCACGTAATGACAGTATTTTAAAATTTTGTGGTTAGCAGAAGTGTTATTAATTATTAGATTTTACTGATTATTAAGCAATATGTAAAGTTTTATACAATTTAATATTTGATATAAAGTATAGAATCAGTTATTAAATAGTATTTCTGAAAATGGAGACTTTGTACCATCAAACCAATAAAATAGTTCAACAAGTTCAAGAATGTTTCCAAAGGCTGGAATTAAAAGGAATTAATCATGATGAAGTAGAGGCTGAAATACAAGAAAAGATTAATTTAATTAACAGGTATGTTACAAACATTCTTTTAGATTAATTGTATATCATACATTAAATGCTGTTTTTTAGTAATTGTGAGAAATTAGACATATTATTATTTAAAGTAGCACCCGCACATAGACAAAATGCTAAAATGAATTGTGATCAGTTAAAATACGATGTTCGACATTTACAAGCTGCGCTTACAGCATGGAAGCAAAGAAGGGTAAGGAAACAAGCCGCAGTATCAGAAAGAGAACAATTATTAGGTCAAAAATTTGTTCCTAATCCTGAATTAACTATGATTAATATGGATTATGCTATACAACAACAGGGCTCTTTAAACAATGCTCACAAGGGTGTTGATGAAATGTTGCACACTGGTGCTGGTACACTGGAATCTTTAAAGCTTCAAAGAGATACCTTAAAAGGAGCACATCGACGAATAGTTGACATGGCAAATACTTTGGGTTTAAGTAATCACACAATGAGACTTATAGAAAGACGTGTACTTGAGGACAAGTATATTTTAATGGCTGGAATGTTAATTACTATTCTTGTTATTATTTTAGTAATATATTATTTTACATAAAGTATATTATCAAAGCAAATATCTATATAAAGTAAATTTTTAATAAAATTATATTTAAAGAATGAATTCTTCATGTTTGATTTGTTCATAAGACAAAAAATAATACAATTTTGAATACTTTTAATTCCAATCTACATTGCAGTCTAAAATACGTAATGTACATACAAAACTTATTGTTTTTTAATTTTACTGTTGGATATTTCATATAAGCATTGTATTCATGATTATCAAAATTATATACACAATGGTTTAAGTAGCATAACTGAAATAGATCCTAATTTTTTTAAATTTCACTTCATAATACATACATAAAAATCTATAAATATAAATACGTACTTGTTTTTGTTTCCATTTCATAATTAATTACATAAGCAATATGCGATCTGGTATTTACAATAGTACAAGAATTATATAATGATTGTGTCTTTGTGGTAACACTACTTTTTTGTAGAATTCAGATTCATAAAACTTTACAAAAATTAATAGTATCTAAATTAAACGCGCTGCTGTAATAATTCTTCGGGAAGATTGTATAAATTAAGGACTGGATAAAAAGGTGGAGGAGTATCTGGAAATCCATCTGTAATAGTTGTTACAGATGTTGGCACAGCAGTTAGCATTGTTACAGTAGCTGGTTGAGGTGGTGCAAGTACTGTTCCAGGAGGATTTCTTTGTGGCATACCAGTTGGTGGTATGGACTGTGGTTTCCTAACTGTAACGCTCGTATTAATTCCGTGTCTTCGTTTCATATGTTTATTATAATTAGGCCAATTTGTAAAGTGATGTTGACATTCTAAACATGAATACGGCCTCTCTCCTGTATGTTGTCGACGATGTGTAGTTAAGACCCCTTTAAATCTAAACGATTTTCCGCAAAACTCGCATGTAAATGGCATTGCACCTGTGTGTATACGGTGATGTTCCTTTAAAGTTCCACGTTCCCGAAATTGTCTACCACAGACATCACATTGATGAGGCTTTAAATCTGAGTGTACCGAGCTATGCTTTCTTAAACGAACTGCAGTCTTAAACGCCTTTCCACAAGATAAACAAGTAAAAGGTCGGGCCAATGTATGTGTTAGCATATGGTTGTCCAAATTTCCTTTTTGTACAAAACTTTTTCCACATTGATCACAAGTAAAATCTCTAATACCAGAATGAATTCGTTTGTGGGTCATGAGATTAGGCCTTGTACCAAAACGTTTTGGACATTGATCACATTGATGCTTGTTTTTAATTTCGCTTGGCAAATGAGATCTTGCATGGACCTGCAAAGACGATTGAACACGAAATTTCTTTCCACAAGTTTGGCAAATATGGGGACGTTCTTCACCATGTGTAGCTCTGTGTTGTTCTTGGGCACGACTTGTACCATACCATTTTCCACAAATATCACAACAAAACTTTAAGTGCTCTCTGTGTGACCTGACATGACTTATAAACGTGCTGTACTTTGTGTACATTTTTGGACATTCTGCACAAATATACTTTGGGGGTTGTACATGAACTAATGAATGATGATCGCGAAGATCATCTGCATTACTAAAGGTTTGATGACAATCACAACAAGTCCAAGGATAGGCACTCCATCCTTCTAAACAACGTTGCAATGTTATACTGCCATCATCATGCCACTCGGCATCACTTGCTCCAGATAAAAGTTCCTCAGATTCAGAACTCTGTGAGATCCTCTTCTTACGACAAACCTAAATTACAAGTTCTTAATAAAAAGAAAAAAAAACTGGATGACAATGTGTATGTATATACCTTAACTTTAATTTCAGATTTCTCTTCTGTTACAGTATTGGATAATACACATTCGACAATCCCTATTTTATCTTCAAAGGTTTCAATGCAAGTTTTGGATTTTTCAAGATCATCAATAGAAAGTATTTCCTGTGCCTTTTGAACACGTTCATTAAATTCCCAGGTTGCATTAGTAGTTTCATAACACTTTCTACAGATCGTGGTAGGTAGCTTATCGTTTAAAACAATCTTAACACCAAAAAACTGGAATATCCTGTCAAGTAGTTCTGCTTCTGCCAATGTTTCCACCAACTCCTCATAACTTTCGGCACACAAACGGCACCTCGCCCCCATACCATTCTACATTTATTGAGGTCCCTTTGGTTATCGAATTTTTATGAACATTTTTCTACAGCATTTTCTTTTTCCTATGTCAAAATGTGTACCTTAAAGTGTTAATACTAAACTATCCATTACTAAATGAATTGTTAAACACAGATGTTTAAATTGTAGGTTCTTAGTTTGTTTATATCTGCACAATGCTCGTAAATGTCAAAATTTTTAATTGTCAATATTTAGTAAATGAATATTTTACTTTCTAATGTTGAGGACACTGTTTTCTTATGAAATGCTGCTTTTTAGGTTTTAATCTTTGTTTATCTACTCAAAAATTTAACATTATGACTGAAACAATAAGTGATGAAGTTATTGAATATAACAATTGTGAATTAGAGACGCTTTCAATTGATAGAAGAACTTTAGAAGGTAAAGCAAACTGAAAGTTATCAATTAATACAAAATACATCTTTCCAAACTATGTAGTTTTTAAAATTCTTCTTTTTTCAGAAATACCTCAATTTACATTAATGGGATTAAGTGAAAAACAACTTATAGAGGCTATATCACGTAAATTTTCTATGAAAAATATTATAAGATTGTTTATAAGTTACATATTAGATGCAACCTATCATAATACCATAGAAAAGTGCTTTTTACTTGGAAATCATTGTTTCAAAAGAATTATGATTAGAGGAGTTGTAGTTGGATTAAAGCTAAGGCCAGAAACTTATAAGAAATCTTTACTTTTAGTAGGTTTGTATGGCATATAATTATATATGTTGTTTTGTATAACTATTTTATTTTGGTTTGCAGTTGATGATGGCACAGGTGCTCTTGATTGTTTTCTAGATATACACAATAACGAATGTGAAATTTTAAATAACAAAATTAATAATTCCTTAAAGTTGGTAAATGATTCAGAACAAGAAAATTACAGTCACATGCTTGATGTAAGACGTTTTAGATTTTTAATTATTGTTTAATTGAATTTATTATTTAAGGCTGCCTCTATGATGTTAACAAACGCTAAAGAATACCTACAAGCTATATCTCACAAAAATTATAAAGTGGGAGATACTGTAAGTGATTATTTATTTATTTTATTTCTTGTCTAAAATTGTACATACTAATTTAGGTGAAATTAACGGGCTCTTTATCCGAATACAAAGGAAAACGATATTGCTTTGTTTCCAAAATTATAAAAGAGACTTGTATGAGAAATAGTGGCTATTTTGAAGATGTCTATGGATTTTGTAAGCAAATTAATTGTAGTGAAACAGGAAAGAATTCTTATTAAATATAATTGAGATATCTTTTTGGAATTTTATATGTATTTTTATCAATAATTTTATTTGTTTGAAAAACTCTGTCTAACAATATATTTTCAAATGTTTACTTAAAAGATGTGCATCCTTTGAGGTATTCTTCAGTATAAAATGATTCACTATTACTTACATCGTTTTGCATAAGTGGTCCAAATTGTAATAGCATTAATTCAAAAGTAACTATGGTTCCAGCTATCTGAAATGGAAGTAAAAAGTCAGAAATGCTAACATATAAAGTGTTTGATACCTGTAATAAAAAACTTCTTGTTATTAGAAAGAAATTAGATCCTGTTATACCAACTGGATTGGTATGAATTTGTTGTATCAACCTCTCAATCTACAAAAAATATATTAATTATTAATTTTAGTATTTAGAAATTTATATACATCTATGCAGTAATGTTCTGATGATACTGAATGTAATATTTTCAGAGGTTTTTTGCTTTCATCATTTATCCAAGCTGCATATAGAGAAACTGCTACGGTTCTTGTGAGCACAAACCCAAATGAATAAAAAAAGTAAACTGTCGGTAAAATACCATATCTAGGTCTAAAACACATTCTCATTGATATAGAAACATTTAAATATTTAGTTTAAGACATACTTAAGACTGTTGTACAATTGTACACAAATAAAGAATAAGTTGCTAATAAATGATATAGTTACTAAAGGACCAATGTAATTATCTGTTAAAGCACACAAACTTGCAAGCTTGTCATAATCTTCACGAATTTGTTTCCAAAATGTATCATAAAATACCTGAAATTGTTAAAAATTTTCAAGAAAATTATTTGATTATTTTACATACTTTTGTGTTCTTCATTTTTTTGGATATCTGTTTAAAACGAACAGCTAAAGCAGAACTTATCAATATTATAAAAAGATCTAAAAAGTTCCAACAAAATGTTGAAAGAATATTTGCGATCTAAAAACAAAATCATGTTTTTAATATGATAAATAATTTAAATAAAATTTATACTTCAACTAATGGTGCTTTCCAATGCTTGTAAGCCGTTATTCTAAAAATTTGAGGAAATGCAAACGTATAATACACTTTAACATCTCTTTGGTTACAACTCCACACAGAATTCATTGCATTAAAAATAAACAATAAGTGTTCTACTGCAAAAAAAAGATATACATTTAATTTCAATACTACAAAAAAAAAATTTTTGTAGACTAATGGCAGTAATGTAAAAGTATAACTTACTTAATGCGAACGATAAAATAGTTACGGTAGTTATTTTAAAATTACGTTTCAATTTAGACGGATATCCGTAACCACTCATTGAATTTTCAACCTTTATCCATTCTCGAATTAAACTGGTCCAATTAAGTCCAAGTTTTGCAAAATATAAAGTAGCGAAAAAATTGCAAATGTAAAACGATAATGTACCTGAAACATATAATTAACTTTTGCAAAATTTTAGTATTTATTTACCTGTTTCGCTTATAGAAATCCCCGTCTTAGCAAATTGTATACAACCAAATATTGCACAAGTAAAGCCTCCCGACATGTTAAAAACTGTATAGCAGAACCTTAACGATTTCCATCGAAATTTTACATTTCTATAATCTTTATTTGTTATTCCATACAGAGGCATTATCCCAAAATATTGAGAAACAAGCAAGACAAAGGACATTGTATTATGAAAAGAATTTGGATGAAAAACGACGGGTTTACTTTCAATTATTACAGACACACGGGATTTTTGCATTATAGAATCAGTCATGGTTTAATACACTTTTTTAAAATCTGCAGCAGAATTTCATCGCGATTTAGGATTGACTGAAAAAGGAAAGAATAGGTTTAAAATCCTTATCTTGTGGATTAATTGTAATATCCACTTGTTTTCAATCTACTTCCACTCTTTCAGTTTTTATCATTCTCTTCATAAAAATAGGCAAACAAGGATATGCAGTCAATAGCAGGTTCTATCAACAATCTGAATCAGTGAAAAATGCTTGTATTGGTTTATAAGTTTTTCATTTTCACTAAAAGCTTTCAAAGTTCTTGTTTCAATTTGGTTTCGATTTTTTTAGAATTATATATGCACATACATATACTTGGATAGATACCTGCCAATGTAAGAATATATCTTATTTATTCTTCTATACTAATGACAAGCAAGAAAGTGTTTACATATAAATATTGTTCTTCATCACAATAAAAATGAATATTAAATATTAATTGTAGTATTCACATGGTTTTCAACCAAAATTAAAGTCTGAGAATTGAACTAATACAAGTTCGTATGTTAAAATAACGCCACCGATCTGAAATATTAGAAAAAAAAGGTGTCTTTCATTTTTATCTTGTTTTTGATATGAAATTCATATAACGTACATTCAAAATTAGAGATCTTGTTACTCTAAACATTTTATTTCCTGTAAAAGCTACGTCGTCCAAACTGATTTGTAGCAAAAACCTTTGGATCTGAAAATCAGAAATTGATTTAAATTGTTTGACATGTTATCAATTTCATTAAATTTTACCTCGGTGTTATATTGATTGGTTGAAACAGAATTCAATACAAAGGTTGGTTCTTTGCTTTCGTCGTTTATCCAGGAAATATAAATGGAAACAACAAAAATTCTAATTGTATAACTGGTAAAACATACTAAACTATAGATTTTCTGAAGATTAAATCTAAAATAGTAAATATACTATAAATTCTTTACATCATACGTTTTTCTTGTTTATCAGTTGTTTTATAACAGGTTTTAATAGAAAATACAAATTAAATTTTGTTACTCCATATTTATGATTTCCAAAATGCATATCTTACTAATCTCACATGTTCAAGTGTTCGACATAAAAGTTCTTTGATAGTTTTAAATCGATTTAATGATAAAGACGTAGGTATTACTTACTCTTCCACCACAGTGCAATTTCTCAAGTAGACTAATAGTAATATTAAGTTGCTGGTGTAAGATACAAAAATGATATTGGATATTACATCGTCCGCATATCTGCATAAATAGCAAATTCTATCATAATCCTCTCGCACTTCTTTCCAAAATGCAATACTCCTTTTCTTAAATAATTATAAGAACTGATATTTATATAATTCATAACATGATCTGTCTTTACTTTATTCAGGGCTGCTTTAAGTCTTGCAGTAATTTGCTGAAATCTAAGGCTTAAATATGAACTTATTAATGCTATAAATAAATCTGTGAAAGCCATACGACCTAGAGCGAAGATGTAGTTTAACTAAAAAATATCAGATTAAATAAAATCTAAAACCAAAAGTATTTTTTACTTGACTTAATATGAAAATCCATAATGAATACGGAACCAAAACATGAACTTGAGGAAATATTGTTTTATACAAAAGACTTTTGTTCAAAGTTATATTTTGTTTATAAGCTACTCGTTCTGTTAGTTCGTAATTATATATGAAGAAAATAAGTATTTGGCCTAAAATATATAATAGATGTTATCGGCTTAAAAAATATTTATTATCATATTTGGATTTGTTGTTTAACTTAATACCAAGATTTAAATCATAATAAACCTTTGTTAATTTTGTTGTTATACAATTATCATAAAATATATAACTTAGGAGAGACGTGCCATGAAAGAGACAATTTCTTGGCGGCGTATTAATGATACCTAAAAAGCAATTAGGGAAATTGTAACCACATTTATTAGATTTAATAAAATCTTTTTTGTTTGTAGCAATAGCAAAAGAAAAACTTAAAAAAAAAATTTTAATGTCCTATTTATAACTGTTTGGACATAGTTTTCTGGTGCTTTCTATGCTTTTGAAACAAATGCAGCTAAATGAGATTTGCTGATAATAACCATGTGATACAGTTCTTAAAAGTATTTAACAATATACATCCGAAAGCTTTGTATCATTGTTAACAATTACATGAACCTGCATTACCTAAACCGTAAATAATTGTAACAATTATAGTAATCTTAGTTCTTTTTATAATATTCTTTGGAAATCCATAATTTGTTTCCATTATTTTGTCAAGTTTAATCCATTCTTTCATTAATTTAGGCCAGTTTCTCGAAACTTGGAACAGAGATAAGGCATTCCAAAGTGCACTACCATAAAACAACGTCTTAACTGCAAAAGTACATTTATTTATAAAGCATTTATTTAATTAAGCTTTAAAATAATATTGGGTTGTTTCATATGAAATCTCCAATTATTAATGTTTTGTTTTTCAGGTCATTTATTCTTTAAATATAATGTATACGGTATTAATTTTTTTGAATTTTTGTGATTTTTGTCTTTTTTTGTAAGAATGGAAACTCAATCATTGTGGTGCTTTATCAGGTCGAAATATTAACGCATTTGGTGATAATACTGTTAATTATCGCACAATTCGAAAATGGTACAACAAATTTGAAGATGGTGACCAAAGCCTTGTCAATGAGCCAAGTGGGTAAGCTGAAATCTCGGGTACATCTGATAACACAAAAAAGCTTTTTTTGCAGAAAATAGTCATGTTCACCTGTGAACTCACGGCCGCACAGTAACCCTTTTGTTAGTTTACTGGTGAACTCATGGCACTCAATGTGTTAAGAAGTGAAAGAGAATCATTTTTAAATGGGTTATCACTTGTGATAAAAAATGGGTGCTATATGACAATCGACGGTGATCTGGTCAATAGTTAGACGAAGATGAGAAACCAAACATGATGCCAAAACCAAGTTTGAATCTAAAGAATGTAATAGTGACAATTTGGTGGACGTAATTCATATGAGTTTCCTCAATTCTAGTGAAACGATTGCGGCAAACAAATATTGCGCTGAAATTTAAACTCAGAATCGCCTTGCTTTAGTGAATCCAACAGGGCCCATTTTGCCCCACGGCAATGCACGTCTACATGTTTCGCAAATAGTTGTAAATATATTGAATGAATTGAAATACGAAGTTCTCCTTCATCCGACTTATTCGCCTGTCTTGTCTCCCATATTATCTTCGCAATAAAAGATTCTCAAACCGAGATACTGGTTTTTATTTTGGTTAATAAAACTTTGTTCAAAAAAAGTTAGGCTCATCTAAAGTTTTGCAAAAAAATGGGACATTTCATATGGACCAACCTGATACATTACTTACCTGCATGGCGGTAGTTAAACCCGGTACTTGAGATATTTGCAGTATAAAAGCAACAAAACATCATTAATATTAACAAAGTTATATGAAAAAGAGTGTAAATAGTTTTATAAGATGCCCATCTAAATCTTATTACGCTATTTTCACTAAAATCTACGAATTCTAAAGGAATAGTTCCGAAACATTGCCCACAAATAAATATTAACGAAAAAACTTTTTGTGTGATAGTTTTCTGAGGTATAATATAAGTCATTCTGTAATACGTATTTTCTTATTTAAAAACGAAATTGATCTACTCTTATTTTTTTAACAATGTTTATTAAGCAATGGCAACAAACAACGTTCAATTACATCACTCCAGTTTTTCGATATGAATTATTAACACGCAACATTGTATTTTGAAAAACAGTTTAAAGGTGTTTAATGCATACTAAAGGCTTTATGAGCCATAATTGTTATTTACCGATTCAAATCCAATTGCAGGTTTTTATTTTTTTATGAAAGTGTAAGTACATTGTAAATGAAATTTCACAATTTTAAATAGAATCGAAATTATCTAATTGCAGTGAAAGCTTTAAAATTTGTTATTGTGTAGATTTCTTTAGGTTTTATTTATAATTAACATATAGATCCAGATCCATTCGAAGCTTGCACTGTTTCACTAAGCAAATTTTGATTAAATTGCATAATAACCAATTCGTAGGTAACAATCGCTCCAGTCATCTACAATTATATTTTATTAGGAATAAAAAACCTATTATATTTTTAATTATGTACGCTTAATATAATTCCTCTGGTTACATAAAAGAATCGTTTTCCTGTTAAAGCTATTGTGTCAAATTTAATTTGTTCAATAAATCGTTTCACCTATAAAAAATAAATATTAATAGAAAGATTTTCGGTAAAGAAAAAGGAAGCAGGTACAAAGCAAAATTTTAATTACTTCTATGTTGTATATTTCTGATGGTACCGAATTTAAAAGGCTTATAGGTTCTTTACTTTCGTCATATATCCAAGCTCCATATAATGACACACAAATAGTTCGAAATATTAAAAATCCAAAAGAAAAATAAAAATATACTTTATCCAAAGTGTCTTTTCTTGGCCTAAAATGAAACTTGTTAATTAATAATTCAAACTTCAAATTGGTCTATTAAACCGTAAGCTATTAAATAATTGCACCAGAATGAAGTACAGATTGCTAATAAAAGATGTTAACACGTTATAAGACAATGCTTCGTCTAAATCACGAGTTATTCGACAGAGTTTGTTGTAATCTTCTCTAATTTGTCTCCAAATATTTATATTACTGCCCTAAAAATCGTATTGAATTAATTGAAAATTTAATTTTTATTACTGCACGAATAGTACCTTTGTGTTATTATACAGACAACGTAGTCTTTTTGTTATTTGTTGAAATCGCAGAGAAATAGCTGTACTTATAAGCATTATAAAAAGATCATTATAAGTCCACGCAAATGTAGTTAATACGTTTATTAGCTAAAATAATTTAAGAGCATTTTTTTCCACGCGCCCCTATTTCTTATCTTATTTCGTTACCTGCAAAGCAAACCCTTTCCAGGCAGAATATTTTACAAAAGAAAAAATGTGGGGATACAAAGTTACTGTAAAATAATATTCCATTGTTTCTTGCTGCTTATTTTTGCATCTTTGAGCCAATAATACTTTTGTTATTTTAACCATTGTATACTCCACTGAAATAATTAGTTTATTTTCCTCTGCACACATTTCATCAATGAAGTGAAAAGTATACCTACTGCCGCTAACAGTATTATTGCGCTCATTAAATTGATTCGTAGAAGTAAATGTTGAGGCCATCCGTAAGTCTGCATGTTATTTTCTAAGTTGTGCCATTTCTTCATGAGTTGAGGCCACTCAGTAGCGAGTTTCATAAACAACATCGTTATAGTTAATGCACATAAATGAAATGCTATAGAGCCTAAAATAGTTTATCCATATGTTTAAATTACTCGATTAACCATTAGAAAATTTACCAAATAAGTACAAATCTAAACCATCTAATGCAGCAAAGTAGATGTAAGTAAGAGTCAAAAAGCCAGCACTCAGAGCATTAATTACGCTATAGAAATTTCTCCAAGATTTCCATGTGTATTTTAAAGATCGTGATTCAGGTTTCATAATTCCAATAACTGGAAATTGACCAAAACATTGGGCTATCAGTAGTACCCATTTTAGCGTTTTGTGTAAGCTTTGATTATTTTTTAAAGGTGTATTAGTAATATCACCTATTTTTTTGGAATTAATAATATACATTCTTCGTAACTTCTTCATGGAGGAAATGATTTTATTATGAAATTACAGTTAACTGAATTAATAAAAGTCATTCGCTTGCAATCTAAACTTTATGTGGTGCATTTAAAGCACTATTTGTGCTTGTCATCGTATTGAAGAATCGTTGCTATTAGCACCCTTTTATAAGTGCAAGCATTAGTATTTTTCAAAGGTGTTATTTATTGAATATTTTTGTAAGCATTTGATTTGCGGAATCGATATTAGAAAATCCATTAATGTTACGTTTTCCACTGATAAACGTGATATTAATTGTGTTTTCCATGAACTATAAACAAGAAGTAGTAATAATTGGGTAGCACTTCATAAAGTGTGGCAGCGTTTATCTAACATATCATTTATAAAATGTCAACATCGTTATTACATATTAGTTTTTATTATGAAAATTTTTACAGCATAACTACTATACAGGTATTAAAATAATAACAAATGTGACACTCAAAGGCTCTTATTATTAATTACATTGTGATATTAAATTGTATTAAAACCAATTCGTAGGTCACAATTGCTCCTGTAATCTGAAACAGATAAAAATTAATAAAATATACACTTTGATTTACTATATATTTGTTGTTTCCTATTGTTGAAACAGCTGTTATTTGAAATAATTCTGATGTTAACGATAGTAAAGTAAAGACCACATGCCTTAAAACGTCTTGTGTTTTTCAATAATGTTAAATTACTTAAGGACGTTATAAATCAATTTTAAACAATTAAATAATTATAAGGGTTTAGTTTAGAACAAGAAACAAATATCCGTGAAAAATTTTAACCATGCATAGGTGTATATAGGTATACACCATGAGTACTGTTTATAAGAAATATGCTTACACTCAACAGCAAAGATTTTGTAATATTAAAAAGCTTTTTTCCTGTTAAAGCTGGTGGATCAGTTTGAATCCTATACAGCAATCTCTCCATCTGAAATAAAAATGGTACCAATATCAATTGATTGCTATGGATGTATAATTTTCATTCTTACTTCTACGTTGTAGTTTTCTGATGGAGCTGATAATAATAATGGAGTTGGTTCTTTACTATTTTCATGAATTTTAGAAGCGAATAGTGCCACTGCCGCTGTTCTCGAAATGAGAAATGTAAACGAGTACATAAAATACATTCTATCCACAATATTCTTGCTTCTGGGTCTGTTAGTAATTAATAATTTAAGTAAAACAAACACACAAAATTAATGTTACTCAACTTTAAACTGTATAATAATTGCACAAGAATTACGAAAAGATTATTGGCAAATGAAAGTACTACTATGTTCGAAATGATTTTGTCTACATCGTTGCAAAGGCTTGACACTGCATCATAGTCATTTCTTAACTTATGCCAAAAACTGATTTGTCGATACTGGAATAAGAAAGTGTGACAAAGTTTATGTTTTAAGAATATTGTTACATACTTTGCTTGCAAGAGCCACTCGCACTCGACCCGAGATTTGCTTAAATCTGTACGCTAATGTTGTACTAATCAACATTATATATAAGTCCATATAATTCCAAGTAAAGGTACACATTAAATTTACAACCTATTCAAATATTGTAAAAAGGTACATAACTAGGTACTTTAAGTATATTATACACACCCAAAGTAGAGCTCCTTTCCACAAAGCGAAAGATATCAATTTGAATATAAACAAAAAATTATTCTCCAAAAAATGAGATATAATGTCCCATTTTCCCTCTAATTTAATATTTGTTATCGCGGAAGATAAATACATACCATGTTCAACTAAAATTTAAAAAAATAGACAACGTTAACTCTTAAGAAATAAAAACTATGTACTTACTTATTGCTGCTAATAATACAACAATCGTAATTGTTGCTAAATTACAAGAAAGATTTTTATAAAGGCTGTAAGTACGCATACGATAATCAACTTCAGACCATTTTCGCATTAATTGTCGCCATTTCTTAGCTACTCCGATAAATAATATAGTAGTAAGGAAAGAACATGAATAAAATAGAAGAGTTACTAAAATATATAATGAATATTTGAAAATATTTATTACATTGCCTTTTACCAAAATACCCAAATTTTAACTCAGTAACGCAAGTTATGTCGTATATTTGAAACGTTATAATAAATAACAATCCTCCGAGATAACTAAACGTGTAAAATGTACACCAGGAGATCCATTTAAATTGGACTAAACGACCATTATTATGTAAAAGACCAGAAAGGGGAAATATTGCAAATATTTGACCTATAAACAAAAACAACTTTAAATGATTATGAGTTGATCTTGCGAATGTTCTATGATGCTTTTTATTCAAGTCAATTATTATATCTTTTTTATTCGGTCCCATTTTACAGCAACAGTGTACGTTTTATAAATGCCTACAATATGAATTCATATTATTCTAACAATAAGTACTTATTTTAATGGGTAATATCGTTTTGTTCCAACTGATATCTTAAAGATACGAATTTATAAAAGCTTTCATATGCCTATTATATTTTTGACACTATCTTATGATTTATGTCTCACCAATCAACAATTTTTTTTAAAGACAACAAATAACACTTTAATATATATTTGAAATCATAAATACGATGTGTTGATAACCAGGATCAATTAGAACCATGACCATCCGAATTCAGAAATGATAAATCTAGACTATATAAATAGTTTATTTTATTTGCAATTATTTATTGTAAGAAAGTAAATTAAATCTTTGTATTAACGTATTGCGCTATCTAACGATGTCTATTAGAAACAGCTCCGCATCTTTTCTATGCTGTTTATTTACCTTTTGGTTAGAGTTCACACCATGAGGCCGCCCTTGAATCGTACCGAAATGTATGTAGGGCGTTAATTTTGTATTCCAGGTTAGTAAATTAGATAATATCAAGTGTCCAAACCATTCAAATCAAAAGATATAACAGTTTTAATTTCGTTGTTTCCGAGCTAAAATTGGCCATCTTAGTCAAATAGTTGGGCTGACGTAGGTTAGATGGCGCTTTGAAATCAGCTGGAAATTTGAAAGTGCCGAACGAGTAAAGATGCGAAAAGTAAATTGGAGACATAAAAATAATTATTCTAAGTTATTAATGATGCATTGTTATTTTCTATATTAACTCCAGGTTATACTCTTTTGATGTCTGTGAAGACATGTTGCAACATATTACCTGGAGAGCGATTAAAATTTTTAAGAAACATCTTGCGATATAAAAAATCCGCGATATATAAATTAGCCGCGTTGTTTTCTCTACTTCTTATACAACTCCGACAACATTTAATACTTTTTTTCAGTTTTCGCCACTGTCTTTCCTCTTTGTAGTACACACTATTTCCATACCTTCTCGAATGATTAATTACGAAATGATTCCCCATTCCGCATCAGAATCTGGTGATGGGATCAAATTCTTCCTCGATACCATTGTATCCACCCCAAGAATCAGAGTGTATGAAAGTAAGAGGCTCAACATATGTTCTAATAAGCCTATGCAATTCTGCACGATTTCTTTGTTGAATGGGCACTATAAACATATCATCCGTTTCTCTGCAAATACCACCGAAACATCATAATTGTTAGCGATAGATGGGTCTTCGGTGGTATTTGCAGTAAATATGCATGCAGAATTGCATGCATTACCCAGTGTGTTTATTTCGAATTCTTGTAATTAAATATAGTTTTAATTTTTTGTCATTCTTTATTATTTACAGAAAGCATGCCTTCGGGTTGTAGCAATGGAACTGTAGCATTTCTCAAAGGATATAATTGTAAAAAAGGGTACTTGTGCCTTGTAATGATTCATGAAACGCGCATTTGCGCGCTTCTCAATTTCTCGTTTAGGCAACTCCTACTAACAGTTGACCAATAAAGTAGTCAACGATTCTATTTGTTTACAAATAATACGCGTTAGATGATGCTGTAGTGTAAAATTTTGTGAGTATATGCTACCCAAAATACGCCTCAATAGAAGTAGTTATATATATTCTATTTTATTAATGCCACCTCTTTTATTATAAGCGCGCAATTCAATTTTCAATGATTTGAGTTATGCACTTTTAACAACTCTAAATTCATAATTATATTTTGTTGAAATAAGTATATAAATGTTCTTAGTCGTCATAGACTCCCCATCTATATTCTTTGTGGCTTGCCTTTCTGCCTTCATACTTTTGCTATTATTTTTTCTTGGCCATTTGAATCTAGTCTTTGATTTGTAAATACCTTCTTGGTCCATCCTTTTTAATCCAAAAAGATATTCCTGCAATATACTTGTCATTTATTATTGTGGTTTTTAAAATATACATATATACATAAATTTCATCATAATTAGTGTAACGTTTTACCTGTAGTCTTCTTTAATTAATAGGATACAACTTGTTTAATTAGTAATATTCTTGCACGATCTGATTCAAATGAATGATACATAAAAATTGCCAGAATTATTGTAGGAGTTTATAACTTGGAAGTATTGCTGTTCATCTAAAATTAACGTAACATAATATTAGTAAATTTTATTTAAAATTGATCTCTTCAATATTAATACGTGTGAAGATAAAGTAATTCTTTAATAAAACAAAATAATACATACCTTATACTTTCAAAATCAACTTTTTAGGTTAAACTCAAAATACAGATGTATTTCACTGACTTACAATATCCGAGCCATAAAATCGATAAAACTTTCGTTGACGCGCATAAATTCAAAATTGTTTCATTCCAAGGCACAAGTACCTAAAAAAGTAAACTCTGGGGGTCTTAGAAGTGCTCACCAAGAAGTACAAATTCTAAATGGTCTTGGAAATATTTAGGTTTTATCATTTATGATTTCCCTTTTTAAACATTTGCTGATGGTTTTCTTTGAGAATGGCACAGGACGGAACTACAAACCTGAGAATTCATTAAAGTTATATAGATGTCAAAAACCTGATGGAAGCAAGAAGAGTTCGTTCTTCTAGCAACATAATTACAATTTTTTTTATCTCTGTGATCTTCAAAATTTTGTAAATAGATAATAATTTATTTAAGGTTTGCTTTTGATTAATTTATTAATTTTGTTGTGTTAATTTTATGTCTGTTCCTAACTTAAATTATGTTTCAGTAAGCTACAACAGAAGATTAATGAATATGAAAGGATATATGATATTTACTTGTGTTTCTAACAATTTTAATTCTTTGGACAAATAATATTAGTAATAATATCAGTAATGCGATTGCGAGCTCCAAATATGCTTTATAACTTATTCGAATTTAAATTATGAAATGCATTTAGTTTATTGATTTTTAAAACGATTCTAACATATTTGCGCCATTAAATATCGTATTACTCTGTAAATTTGTTCGTTTCTGTTTAACAGTTATTTAACAAAGAATATTTTCTTTTTTTTAGCTATAAATTGGCAACTTAGAACTTCATTAATAATCAAAAGGATCTTGGCTACTTTTTACCTTCACTTTTAAGCAGCCTTACATCTCAGAATTGTAGTGCCGACCAAAGAACACCCCTTGAAGAACAACAGCTTGCTTTATTATTTTGGGGTGAGTTTTCTTTTTTAACTACTATTTTCTTTGCGATTTATCTCACATAGAGAACAACAAATTAAAGCTTGTGGGGGTAATGTTAATTTTTATAACGATTAAGAGTTAAAATTATTGAATCGTTTTTGTACCACAAAAATTACGGTTATTTGTCGACAGATCTTTGAGAACTTTGTAGATTTCAAACTTATGGACTTTTTGGCTGCGGATTGGTCTATAGGTATTTAATAATAAATTTTTCTTTTTTAAAATGTAAATTTGAACACCTGATTGTTAGGCAACCGCGTATACTCCACTTTGAAAGTATTTAGAATTGCCTATCTTTTGTGGACATATACATCGGCCATCTTGGTTATCTAACGTCAATTTAATCAATACAAGAACATTTTTCCAATATTATTAATTAAATTGATTAAATTCTTGGTGTTTTTTATATTGAACAAATGTAAAACTACAATTTTAATAACTAAATGTGATAAAATCGATGCTATAATCATGTTCACTAAAAACTATTAGAATAGGATACCAAGTCTATTTACTTCATGTGGTTATTAGATGATTGGAAATATTTATGTACAAATGATATATCAGTGAGTACACTCTTGTAAGTTTAAGCATAAACTTATTCTGTTTTGTTTTAGTTTATATCGGTGGTCGAAGCCAGGTTCAACTGTCGCAAACACTAAGTCACTCTGAAAGAATGTTTTTACAGTACAAGAAGATGTACAAATTAACAGCTTACTCACCACAGAGAACTTTTATAGCAGGAGTCCTTGGTGAGATTTATGGCTATCATTGGAATGCTCTAAGCACAATATCTTCTTCTGAACTAACTGGGATGGTTGTGTCTACATATTGCAGATTTTGAGATCCTCTGACCATCTATCGATGTCATCATTCCAATTCTCTATTGCTTTACGAATACTCCATTTTCTGTAGATTTTAAATAGAATATAAAAAGGACACAGTCTGGTCGCACTTCTTTGCTGATGGTAAAGCTCTATGATGTCCTTATGTTAATAGGTATGAAGGTATTGTTTGAATAGTACACCCAAACCATACTTTACGTTCCGAAAAAAGTTGTCAATAAAGCAAAAAGCGGTATAACAAATCAATTTAAGACTTTGTTAAAAATAGCAACTGTCCATGAATGGGGGATTGCTTTTAAGTACCAATAAACTAGTCTTTGACTTCTAAAAGGGTTTTAATATATCTTAAAAGATATTTGGTTCCCCAAAAGTGTATTTCTATTAAATAGTTTGTTTGTAGGTAGTATTAAACAAATTCGTTTATTTCTTTAACTTTTCGTTGCGTTTTGGAAAATTTTGTTACAGCTTTTAAGGGCCAAAGGACTAGTTTTTTTGCTCATGAAAGGGTTTTTCTTAACTCTTAAAATTAATAGAGATACAGGGCTGTAAAGTATATGTTTTCTTCTTACAAATAATAAGAATGGTTATTTTGCTAATTCTGAAAATGTTCTTGTTTAATTGATTTCTTTTCTTTCATAAACTAAAAATGAGTGCTTTAAAATAAAGTAGGAGCCAATATTTATGTATTACTCTGTATTTGTTCTTTCTTTTAAATTATTTATCGCTTTTGATACCTGGAAATTTTGCTTTGGGGTAAATGCGATAGCGTATATCGGCTTTTACATAAATTTCGTTTACTGACTCATTTGTGAGTGTACAGCGAAGGCAAACCGTTGTGTATTTGTAAGAATAAGTGCTCCTAATTTTAATTACAAACCTTAATCTGAGGTAAATATTTATTATAACAATTTCTCTTTCATTCTACAGCAGGGCTGCCCAAAGTACGGGAAATTTTTTTTCTACATAGGCTTCTACGTAGGCTTGAGAATGTAATAAATTTAATGGGTTTAAGTTGAATGGTAATCGATATTTACTGTTTTTAACTGACATTGTGGAAGTGCATGATTTTCCCAGTAAGAACAATTTTATTTAGAGTAAACTGAGTTAATTGATATCGATCATTATACCAAAAGAAAAATCACACTACGACCTTTATGTTTGTTACAGATTTGCCCTTTTGAGAGCTGCGAGTCACAAAGCAATTATAGTTAAATAGAAGATGACACGAAACTGATGGAAGCAAGAAAAGAGTCCATTGTTCAAGCAACAAAAATACAATTTTCATCTGTGTGACCTTCAAATCTTGGTAAATACATAATGAAGTATTTAAGGTTGACTTTTGACTACATTATTAATTTTCTTTGTATAATTTTATGTATGTTTTCATAACTGAATTGTTTAATTTATGTGTAAGTGTGTATCTGTAACTGTTTTTGTGATTGTGGAATAATTATGTATAATTTGTAGTTATAAACAAAGCTTATGGCCTATTTTTAATTCTTCTTTATTTCAGGGATTAGGCTGTACACCGTTCTGACACCCATCCCTTTCTTGGCCTTCCAACATCCCTTTTGGTTTATAATGTGTTGAAGCTAACGGAAGCCCTATCTCTTAAAATTTTGCTTTGTAATAAAACCCAGTGTTTATTTCAATTCTTGTAATTAAATATAGTATTAAGTTTTTGTCATTCTTTATTATTTATAAAAAGCTAGCCTTTGGGTTGTAGCAATGGAACTGTAGCATTTTCAAAGGATATAATTGTAAAAAGTAAACTCTGGGGGCCTTAGAAGTGCTCACCAAGAAGTACAAATTCTAAATTCTAAATGGTCTTGGAAATATTTAGGTTTTGTCATTTATGATCTTTTCAAACATTTGCTGATGGTTTTTTTTTGAGAAGAGCACAGGACGAAACTACAAACCGGAGAATTAATTAAAGTTATATAGATGTCAAAAACCCGATGGAAACAAGAAGAGTTCGTTCTTCTAGCAACGTAATTACAATTTTTTTTATCTCTGTGATCTTCAAAGTTTTATAAATACATAATAATGTATTTAAGGTTTGCTTTTGATTAATTTATTAATATTGTTGTGTTAATTTTATGTATGAATATTTTAATTTCAGTGTACATGTGTGTTCGTCCTTGTCTTTGTGATCGTGGAATGATTATCTTTAATTTGAAGGTACAAACAAAGCTATGGCCTATTTTTAGTTTTGTAATAAAATGCATTGGGTTCATATTGAATCATTATAATTAAACAGAACTTTGTGTCAATTATTGTTATTTATAAGACATGCGTTCGATATGTAGCATTTCTCAAAGGATATAATTTTAACAAATTCAGAGAAGAAGTGGTAGTGATTCTGGGGGTCTAGAGGTACTCATTCACTTACAGTTCGCCTGCAGTCCAGAACTGCAGATTAGATAAGGTCAATTACATATACAGGCTATCGACACGAGTCTATTGTAAGATTCACTTAAACTGAAGGCTGTAATCTATCAATGGCATGTATATGTAATTGCCCTTGACTGATCTGCAATTCTGGACTGCAGGCGACCTGTAACTGAATAGGTACCTTAAAAAGTGCTCCCTCGGAGATACAAAATACATATCCTAAATTGTTTTCGAACTATGTAGGTTTTATCATTTATGATCCTTTTCAAACATTTGCTGATGGCTTTTCTTTGAGAAGAGCACAGGACGGAACTACAAATCTGAGAATTAATTTAATTATCATTTATGTTTTGAAAATTATTAATCCGACACTGATTAAATTTTATTTGATTTCATTGGAGCGTACAAAATTCTTGTAAATTAATAGAATTCAAGCGCATGTTCTCAATTAAATTAGACATCAAGAATTATAAAATTACAATCACTTTTTCCATTTTAATCAAGTCTCGAAATAGCACATAAATTAAAATCCTGAATAAGGGCCGACATTTTATAAGCTAAAAATGACAACAAATTAATTTGATACTTGAGGTGACATCTGCTGCTGTTTTCCAGAACTCATTACAGGAATTTATAATGGTTTTAAAAAGAAGGGTTGGTTTTTAACTTAACTATTAAAGTGTAGCCTCTTATTGTTAGATGGCGGAAGCTGTATTATTTGGGTGTAGAAATAATTTTCTTTTATTGACAGATTGATATTGTTTAATTTTACATGTTTAACTTTAAAAATTTTACTGAGAAAAGAGTGCATCCGATGTATGATTTAGGATATTATATCATACTTCAAGCTTCATTTTTGTTACAGATTTGTCCTTTTGAAAACTGTGAAACTCATGAAGTAATTAAAGTTATATAGATGTTAAAAACCTGATGGAAGCAAGAAAAGAGTTTGTTCTTCTAGCAACATAATTACAATAATTTTACATCTATATGATCTTCAAAGTTTTGTAAATACATAATAATGTATTTAAGGTGCTTTTGATTAATTTATTAATTTTGTTGTGTTAATTTTATGTATTAATATTTTAATTTTAGTGTATGTGATCTTGGCTACTTTTTACCTTCACCTTTAAGCAGCCTTACATCTCAGAATTGTAGTGCCGACCAAAGAACACCCCTTGAAGAACAACAGCTTGCTTTATTATTTTGGGGTAAGTTTTCTTTTTTAACTACTATTTTCTTTGCGATTTATCTCACATAGAGAACAACAAATTAAAGCTTGTGGGGGTAATGTTAATTTTTATAACGATTAAGAGTTAAAATTATTGAATCGTTTTTGTACCACAAAAATCACGGTTACTTGTCGACGGATCTTTGAGAACTTTGTAGATTTCAAACTTATGGACTTTTTGGCTGCGGATTGGTCTATAGGTATTTAATAATAAATTTTTCTTTTTTAAAATGTAAATTTGAACACCTGATTGTTAGGCAGCCGCGTATACTCCACTTTGAAAGTATTTAGAATTGCCTATCTTTTGTGGACATATACGTCGGCCATCTTGGTTATCTAACGTCAATTTAATCAATACAAGAACATTTTTCCAATATTATTAATTAAATTGATTAAATTCTTGGTGTTTTTCATATTGAACAAATATAAAACTACAATTTTAATAACTAAATGTGATAAAATCGATGTTACAATCATGTTCAATAAAAACTATTAGAATAGGATATCAAGTCTATTTACTTCATGTAGTTATTATTACATGATTGGAAATATTTATGGACAAATGATATATCAGTAAGTACACTGTTGTAAATTTAAGCATAAACTTAGTCTGTTTTCTTTTAGTTTATATCGGTGGTCGAAGCCTGGTTCAACTGTCGCAAACACTAAGTCACTCTGAAAGAATGTTTTTTACAGTACAAGAAGATGTACAAATTAACAGCTTGCTCACCACAGAGAACTTTTATAGCAGGAGTCCTTAGTGAAATTTATGGCTATGATTGGAATGCTCTAAGCGTAATATCTTCTTCTGAACTAACCAGGATGGTTGTGTCGTCTACATATTGCAGATTTTGAGATCTTCTGACCATATATCGATGTCATCATTCCAATTCTCTATTGCTTTACGAATACTCCATTCTCTGTAGATTTTAAATAGAATATAAGAAAGGACACAGTCTTGTCGCACTTCTTTGCTGATGGTAAAGCTCTACGATGACCTTATGTTAATAGGTATGAAGGTATTGTTTGAATAGTACACCCAAACCACACTTTAACGTTCCGAACAAAGTTGGCTATAAAGCAAAAAGCCGTATAACAAATCAATTTAACACTTTGTTAAAAATAGCAACTGTCCATGAATGGGGGATTGCTTTTAAGTACCAATAAACTAGTCTTTGGCTTCTAAAAGGGTTTTAATATATCTTAAAAGATATTTGGTTCCCCAAAATTGTATTTCTATTAAATAGTTTGTTTGTAGGTAGTATTAAACAAATTCGTTTATTTCTTTAACTTTTCGTTGCGTTTTGGAAAATATTGTTACAGCTTTTAAGGGCCAAAGGACTAGTTTTTTCGCTCATGAAAGGGTTTTTCTTAACTCTTAAAATTAATAGAGATACAGGGCTGTAAAGTATATGTTTTTCTTCTTACAAATAATAAGAATGGTTATTTTGCTAATTCTGAAAATGTTCTTGTTTAATTGATTTCTTTTCTTTCATAAACTAAAAATGAGTGCTTTAAAATAAAGTAGGAGCCAATATTTATGTATTACTCTGTATTTGTTCTTTCTTTTAAATTATTTATCGCTTTTGATACCTGGAAATTTTGCTTTGGGGTAAATGCGATAGCGTATATCGGCTTTTACATTAATTTCGTTTACTGACTCATTTGTGAGTGTATAGCGAAGGCAAACGGTTGTGTATTTGTATAAATAAGTGCTCCTAATTTTAATTACAACCCCTAATCTGAGGTAAATATTAATTCTAACAATTTCTCTTTCATTCTACAGCAGGGGTGCCGAAAGTACGGGAATGTTTTTTCTACATAGGTGTAACCATTATTAAATTAAAGGGTTCTTAGTTTCAAAACTCGATAGTTAATTTAAACATATTTTAGTTGCTGCACTAAATTTCAGAACAGGCGGTTTAATTATATTGCGACGTTACAGGACGTTTAAACTCGTACCGACTGCGAGAATTGATTAGTGTTTATTGCTTATGATAACAAATCGAAATGTAAATTTATTAGTAGTTGAGTATTTTCTAAAAACATCCCGAGTTCTTATTAAAATTATGAAAAAAATATGATTCTTTTAATAGAACCTGCTAAACATTTAAATAATGCTATTCAAATCTTTTGTATATTTTATAAATCTCTTTTGTTCTTAGGAGAAAGCGAGTTTCACCGGTGATCACTCAAGGACTTGCCCAGTAAGCGAGGCACAGATATCAGTCAAAGGCATCTGCTTTTGGTGGTCGGTCTTCTTCTCATCGGATTCCCAATAACGCACGGTAAGTTTCTTTATTGACTTTTATTTGTTATTCTTTATTATTTATAAAAAGCATATCTTTGGGTTGTAGCAATGGTACTGTAGCATTTCTCAAAGGATATAATTGTAAAAAGTAAACTCTGGGGCTCTTAGAAGTGCTCACCAAGAAGTACAAATTAAAAATTCTAAATTGTCTTGAAATATTTCGGTTTTATCATTTATGATCCATTTCAAACATTTGCTGACGGATTTTCTTTGAGAAGGGCACAGGACGGAACTACAAACCTGAGAATTAATTTAATTATCATTTATGTTTTGAACATTAATAATCGGACACTGATTAAATTTTATTTGACTTCATTGGAGCGAACAAAATTATTGTTAATTAATAGAATCCAAGTGGATGTTCTCAATTCAATTAGCCATCAACAATTATAGAATTACATTCACTTTTTCCACTTTAATCAAGTCCCGAAATAGAAAATAAATTAAGATCATGAATAAGGACCGACATTTTATTAGCTACAAAATGACAACAAATTAATTTGATACTTGATGTGACATCTGCTGCTGTTTTCCAGAACTTATTACAGGAATTTATAAATGGTTGGAAAAGAAGGGTTGGTTTTTAACTTAAATATTAAAGTGTAGACTCTAAATATTAGATGGCGGCAGTTGTATTATTTGGGTGCAGAAATTATTTTCTAGTATTGACAGATTGTTATTGTTTAGTTTTACATGTTTAACTTTAAAAATTTTACTGAGAAAATAGTGCATCCAATGTATGATTTAGGATATTATATCATACTTCAAGCTTCACTTTTGTTACGGATTTGTCCTTTTGAAAACTGTGAAACTCATGAAGTAATTAAAGTTATATAGATATTAAAAACCTGATGGAAGTAAGAAAAGAGTTCCTTCTTCTAGCAACATAATTACAATAATTTTACATTTCTGTGATCTTCAAAGTTTTGTAAATACATAATAATGTATTTAAGGTTTGCTTTTGATTAATTTATTAATTTTGTTGTGTTAATTTTATGTATGCATATTTTAATTTCAGTGTATGTGTGGGTCCGTAATGGTCTTTGCGATCGTGGAATGATTATCTTTAATTTGAAGTTACAAACAAAGCTATGGCCTATTTTAGTTTTATAATAAAATGCATTGGGTTCATATCGAATCATTATAATTAAACAGAACTTTGTGTCAATTATTGTTATTTATAAGACACATACTTTCGATATGTAGCAATGGAACTAGCATTTCTCAAAGGATCTAATTGTAACAAATTCAGAAAAGAAGTGGTAGTGATTCTGGGGTCTAGAGGTACTCATTCACTTACAGTTTGCCTGCAGATTAGATAAGGTCAATTACATATACAGGCTATCGACACACGAGTCTATTGTAAGATTCAATTAAACTGAAGGCTGTAATCTATAAATGGCCTTTATGTGTAATTGCCCTTGACTGATCTGCAGGGAACTGTAAGTGAATAGGTACCTTAAAAGTGCTCCTCGGAGATACAAAATACAAATCCTAAATTGTTTTTAAACTACTGATCGTGGAACAATTGTGTTGAATTTGTAGTTATAAACAAAGCTTATGGCATATTTTGAATTCTTCTTTATTTCAGGGATTAGGCTGTACACCCTGTTCCGACTCTCATCCCTTTCTTGGCCTTCCAGCATCCCTTTTGGTTTATAATTTGTTGAAGCTAACGGAAGCCCTATCTCTTAACATTCTGCTTTGTAATAAAACCCAGTGTGTTTATTTCGAATTCTTGTAATTAAACATAGTTTTAATTTTTTGTCATTCTTTATTATTTATAAAATGCATGCCTTTGGGTTGTAGCAATGGAACTGTAGCATTTCTCAAAGGATATCATTGTAAAAAGTAAACTCTGGGGCCTTAGAAGTGCTCATCAAGAAGTTCAAATTAAAAATTCTAAATTGTCTTGGGAAATATTTCGGTTTTATCTTTTATGATCCTTTTCAAACACTTGCTGATGGATTTTCTTTGAGAAGGGCACAGGACGGAACTACAAATCAGAATTAATTTAATTATCATTTTATTCATAATCGAACACTGATTAAATTTTATTTCATTGGAGCGAACAAAATTATTGTAATTTAATAGAATCCAAGTGGATGTTCTCAATTAAATTAGATATCAACAATTATAGAATTACAATCACTTTTCCCACTTTAATCAAGTACCGAAGCAGCAAAAAAATTAAGATCATGAATAAAGGCCGACATTTTATCAGCTAAATATTTCAACAAATTAATTTGATACCTGATGTGACATCTGCTACTGTTTTCCAGAACTTATTACAGGAATTTATAAAAGGTTTTAAAAGTAGGGTTGGTTTTTAACTTAAATATTAAAGTGTGGCCTCTAATTGTTAGATGGCGGCAGTTGTATTATTTGGGTGCAGAAATTATTTTCTATTATTGACAGATTGTTATTGTTTAGTTTTACATGTTTAACTTTAAAAATTTTACTGAGAAAAGAGTGCATCTGATGTATGATTTAGGATATTATATCATACTTCAAGCTTCATTTTTGTTACAGATTTGTCCTTTTGAAAACTGTGAAACTCATGAAGTAATTAAAGTTATATAGATGTTAAAAACCTGATGGAAGCAAGAAAAGAGTTTGTTCTTCTAGCAACATAATTACAATAATTTTGCATCTATGTGATCTTCAAACTTTTGTAAATACATAATAATGTATTTAAGGTGCTTTTGATTAATTTATTAATTTTGTTGTGTTAATTTTATGTATGAATATTTAAATTTTAGTGTATGTGTGTGTCCCTAATTGTTTTTGTGATTGTGGAATGATCATCTTGAATTTGAAGTTACAAACAAAGCTATGGTCTATTTTTAGTTTTATAATAAAATGCAATGGGTCCATAGCGAATTTTTCTAATTAAACAGAGCTTTAACTTTGTGTCAATCGTTATTATTTATAAAACACATGCTTTCAGGATGTAGCAATAGAACTGTAGCATTTCTCAAAGGATCTAATTGTAAAAAAGTAAACTCTGGGGGGCCTTAGAAGTGCTCACCAAGAAGTACAAATTCAAAATTCTAAATGGTCTTGGAAATATTTAGGTTTTGTCATTTATGATCTTTTTCAAACATTTGCTGATGGTTTTTTTTTGAGAAGAGCACAGGACTAAACTACAAACCGGAGAATTAATTAAAGTTATATAGATGTCAAAAATCCGATGGAAACAAGAAGAGTTCGTTCTTCTAGCAACGTAATTACAATTTTTTTTATCTCTGTGATCTTCAAAGTTTTATAAATACATAATAATGTATTTAAGGTTTGCTTTTGATTAATTTTGTTGTGTTAATTTTATGTATGAATATTTTAATTTCAGTGTACATGTGTGTTCGTCCTTGTCTTTGTGATCATGGAATGATTATCTTTAATTTGAAGGTACAAAGCTATGGCCTATTTTTAGTTTTGTAATAAAATGCATTGGGTTCATATCGAATCATTATAATTAAACAGAACTTTGTGTCAATTATTGTTATTTATAAGACATGCGTTCGATATGTAGCATTTCTCAAAGGATATAATTTTAACAAATTCAGAGAAGAAGTGGTAGTGATTCTGGGGGTCTAGAGGTACTCATTCACTTACAGTTCGCCTGCAGTCCAGAACTGCAGATTAGATAAGGTCAATTACATATACAGGCTATCGACACAAGAGTCTATTATAAGATTCACTTAAACTGAAGGCTGTAATCTATCAATGGCATGTATATGTAATTGCCCTTGACTGATCTGCAATTCTGGACTGCAGGCGACCTGTAAGTGAATAGGTACCTTAAAAAGTGCTCCCTCGGAGATACAAAATACAAATCCTAAATTGTTTTCGAACTATTTAGGTTTTATCATTTATGATCCTTTTCAAACATTTGCTGATGGTTTTCTTTGAGAAGGGCACAGGACGGAACTACAAACCTGAGAATTAATTTAATTATCATTTATGTTTTGAAAATTATTAATCGGACACTGATTAAATTTTATTTGATTTCATTGGAGCGAACAAAATTCTTGTAAATTAATAGAATTCAAGCGCATGTTCTCAATTAAATTAGACATCAAGAATTATAAAATTACAATCACTTTTTCCATTTTAATCAAGTCCCGAAATAGCACCTAAATTAAAATCCTGAATAAGGGCCGACATTTTAATAGCTAAAAATGACAACAAATTAATTTGATACTTGAGGTGACATCTGCTGCTGTTTTCCAGAACTTATTACAGGAATTTATAATGGTTTTAAAAAGAAGGGTTGGTTTTTAACTTAACTATTACAATGTAGCCTCTAATTGTTAGATGGCGGAAGCAGTATTATTTGGGTGCAGAAATAATTTTCTTTTATTGACAGATTGTTATTGTTTAATTTTACATGTTTAACCTTAACAATTTTACTGAGAAAAGAGTGCATCCGATGTATGATTTAGGATATTATATCATACTTCAAGCTTCATTTTTGTTACAGATTTGTCCTTTTGAAAACTGTGAAACTCATGAAGTAATTAAAGTTATATAGATGTTAAAAACCTGATGGAAGCAAGAAAAGAGTTTGTTCTTCTAGCAACATAATTACAATAATTTTACATCTATGTGATCTTCAAAGTTTTGTAAATACATAATAATGTATTTAAGGTGCTTTTGATTAATTTATTAATTTTGTTGTGTTAATTTTATATATGAATATTTAATTTTAGTGTATGTGTGTGTCCCTAATTGTTTTTGTGATTGTGGAATGATCATCTTGAATTTGAAGTTACAAACAAAGCTATGGTCTATTTTTAGTTTTATAATAAAATGCAATGGGTCCATAGCGAATTTTTCTAATTAAACAGAGCTTTAACTTTGTGTCAATCGTTATTATTTATAAAACACATGCTTTCAGGATGTAGCAATAGAACTGTAGCATTTCTCAAAGGATCTAATTGTAACAAATTCAGAGAAGAAGTGGTAGTGATTCCGGGGGTCTAAGAAGTGCTTCCTCCGAGATACAAAATACAAATTCGAAATTGTTTTGGAACTGTTTAGGTATTATCATTTATGATCCTTTTCTAACTTTTGCCGAGGGTTTTTCTTTGGGAGGGATGCAAGACAGGATAACCTGGAAATTAATTTAGTTAACATTTCAATTCAATTCATGGGATATATTGTTTTGGAAAATACTAATCTGAGACTGATTAAATTTTAATCTTTTAATAAATATTATTGGGTATACTTTAAATAATATTAATAACAGTTAAAATCTCGATCTTGTATTATATAGGCTTTAGTAATTTATCTTAATTTTGTTTTTTATTTTATTGCAGAGAACAGTCGTGTTGAAAAATACTTTCGGAAGCCAATGTGGATTTGTACATGTACCCTTGGTTCTTCTTCACATAAGGCAATTCAAGAGGCTTTCAAACCTAATCCAGCAGCACCAGCAGAATCATCAATGGAAGACTAAATCTTCAGATTTGTATATTAATTATAGTTAATCTTACAGAACGACCCTCATATTTTTGTCATTTTTTCTACATAGGATTAAGTTAGATAATCCATGTTAGCGTAGTTTTGCTAAACTTTTACTATGTTGTAAATTTATTTTGGGAATTTTAATTACTTTTAAAACACATTTCTTTTTGCCACTTATTTATGTTTAATTATTTATTTATAAATTGTTAATAGAGTTGCAGTCCTATCATATTGATAAGTATATTAATGTTTCGATCAAACTTCCCTTAATTTATATATTTGACACTTTGTTTAATTTGAATAGGGTTTCTTTTGAAATTAAACGACAAAAAGGATGCAGATTTTTATTATTTTTAGGTTTTTAAATTGTAACAAATTGTATATCTTTTTCTGTTAATCTAAGACAACATGTGCTCTGATGCGAAGGGCTTAAGTCTTTGATTAAAACTTTTGCTTTCGTTGGTTTCATACAGTGGTTACCCTTCACATCGGACCACATAATGTTTGTTGAATGATGGGGTGTTCTAAGATTGTATAATCTTAAAACATCCAATCAAGGGCTGTGCTCTATTCTAAACATATTTGAATTTTATGACCAATATTCCTCTGTTAGGCTAATTAGATGTAAAGTGGGATGTAAGGGGGGTTTGGGAAATAAAAAAAACTATTAACTACCTGTTGTTTCTTTTCACACTAAAAATGTAAGGAGAATGTGTCAACTGGTAACAGGGGCATAAAAGAAAAATTGCAAAAATGTGATCGCGATCTACAGTCGTAATATCACAAATCGCGAGTGACGGTCGGCCGAGTCGGCCGAGTCGGCCGAGGGTTTATCTTAGAGATTTTTAAAAATATTTTTCAAATCACGAGTATCCTACAGTCATTCGTCATTCGTCATTCGTCTCGTTCGGCTCGTTGCTCGTTGGATTTTTCTTAGAGATTTTTAAAAATTTAACTTCGACTGGTATCGAACTCGAGACCATTTGAACAAACAACCGATCGTTAACCATCTGAGCTATGGCGTTGTTATACTAAGTAAGTGTTTTAAACCTTATAAAGTACACGTCCTATAATATTAATTTAAAATTTATTTTAAATGTTTAAGTAGTTAGGTGTAAAAGCCCACCTGACTCTTGCTCTTGCTCTTGCTCTTCCAATTAATAATTATTAAAATTCGGGTAACAATAAAGACTCTTTATTATATCTAATAATTTATACAAGTTATTTTACAGAGTTTAAATTTAAAGTTAAGAAGTTTGAATCACACATTTTTAAGTCCGCTTCTTCAAAAATATTTAATTCAAACTTCTTATCTGTTTTAAATTATACATTATTAAAATAATTAATTAATTAAAAACCAAGTTTTAATATAATAAAAGTTGCAACCCTTACGATTTTTTTATTGTAATTAATTAAGAGTGATTTGCACGTCAAACTTGGGATTGCAACTTCTTTTACAATTACATTACATTACAATTACATACTATAAATAAAAGGAAAAGGAAGGTGTTTTAATGTGTGTGAAAAGATAAAATAATAATATGTGGATGGAGTGGGGTTATTTTATAAAAGTAATAATAAATAAAAGTTAAGTGCCCTTCAAAGTGCTACATAAATCAAGGAAGACAACAAAAAGGTAAGTATTAAAAAATAAATAAAGAAGTGAAATATTAAAAAATAATAAATTAAATAAAAAGTATAAGAAGTAGTAATTTTACCAAATTTTGAAAAAAATCTAAGTAAACATGAATTAATTTTGCAATAAAATTCAAAAGTTATAGCAAGTTCGAAACATAAACAAGACGGAAAAATTAATAAGATATAAAATCAAAAATCAAAACGCACGGTCCAATAATTAAATGAAGAGAGGGTGGCTTTAAACTTTTATGAATTATTTAGTTTTATCGAAATTTTTATTTTAGAGGTGTAGCGCGGGGAAATGACACCGGTTATAGTTAGTAGGGGTACGTAGAAACGTCCCTCGCAATATAAAGCAATTCTATTTTTTCATATTTTGCCAAAAGACATGGGTTAAAACCCATCGATTTTGAATTTTCAAAACGTTTTCCCAAAGCTCTGGAATAGCACGCCTATGGTTTCTTAAGCCTATCCGAAGCCAAAAGGCTGCCAAATCCGATTCTGAATAGTTTTAAAGATCCGTCCACAAATAACGGCGCTACAATTTTTGAAAGTTCAAAATTGGCTCAAAATGAGCTCTAAAATCGCAATTTTTATTTTCGAAAAATTAACGTCGCACCCTATACATATTATACATGTATCTTATGTAAAAAGCCTCAGGATTCCGAATCCGTGTCGTTTGTAATGATTGGATCGAAAATAAGGGCGCTACGATTTTTTGTGAATCAAGGGTACGTATTTCTATTCATTTAGTTTGTATCGAAAATTTTTATTTTAGAGGGAAGCGCGGGAAATGACACCGGTTATAGTCACTAGGGTACGTAGGAACGTCCCTCGCAATATAAAGCAATTCTATTTTTTCATATTTTGCCAAAAGACATGGGTTAAAACCCATCGATTTTGAATTTTCAAAACGTTTTCCCAAAGCTCTGGAATAGCACGCCTATGGTTTCTTAAGCCTATCCGAAGCCAAAAGGCTGCCAAATCCGATTCTGAATAGTTTTAAAGATCCGTCCACAAATAACGGCGCTACAATTTTTGAAAGTTCAAAATTGCTCAAAATGAGCTCTAAAAATCGCAATTTTTATTTTCGAAAAATTAACGTCGCACCCTATACATATTATACATGTATCTTATGTAAAAAGCCTCAGGATTCCGAATCCGTGTCGTTTGTAATGATTGGATCGAAAATAAGGGCGCTACGATTTTTTGTGAATCAAGGGTACGTATTTCTATTCATTTAGTTTGTATCGAAAATTTTTATTTTAGAGGAAGCGCGGGAAATGACACCGGTTATAGTCACTAGGGTACGTAGGAACGTCCCTCGCAATATAAAGCAATTCTATTTTTCATATTTTGCCAAAAGACATGGGTTAAAACCCATCGATTTTGAATTTTCAAAACGTTTTCCCAAAGCTCTGGAATAGCACGCCTATGGTTTCTTAAGCCTATCCGAAGCCAAAAGGCTGCCAAATCCGATTCTGAATAGTTTTAAAGATCCGTCCACAAATAACGGCGCTACAATTTTTGAAAGTTCAAAATTCGCTCAAAATGAGCTCTAAAATCGCAATTTTTATTTTCGAAAAAATTTACGTCGCACCCTATACATATTATACATGTATCTTATGTAAAAAGCCTCAGGATTCCGAATCCGTGTCGTTTGTAATGATTGGATCGAAAATAAGGGCGCTACGATTTTTTGTGAATCAAGGGTACGTATTTCTATTCATTTAGTTTGTATCGAAAATTTTTATTTTAGAGGAAGCGCGGGAAATGACACCGGTTATAGTCACTAGGGTACGTAGGAACGTCCCTCGCAATATAAAGCAATTCTATTTTTTCATATTTTGCCAAAAGACATGGGTTAAAACCCATCGATTTTGAATTTTCAAAACGTTTTCCCAAAGCTCTGGAATAGCACGCCTATGGTTTCTTAAGCCTATCCGAAGCCAAAAGGCTGCCAAATCCGATTCTGAATAGTTTTAAAGATCCGTCCACAAATAACGGCGCTACAATTTTTGAAAGTTCAAAATTGGCTCAAAATGAGCTCTAAAATCGCAATTTTTATTTTCGAAAAATTAACGTCGCACCCTATACATATTATACATGTATCTTATGTAAAAAGCCTCAGGATTCCGAATCCGTGTCGTTTGTAATGATTGGATCGAAAATAAGGGCGCTACGATTTTTTGTGAATCAAGGGTACGTATTTCTATTCATTTAGTTTGTATCGAAAATTTTTATTTTAGAGGAAGCGCGGGAAATGACACCGGTTATAGTCACTAGGGTACGTAGGAACGTCCCTCGCAATATAAAGCAATTCTATTTTTTCATATTTTGCCAAAAGACATGGGTTAAAACCCATCGATTTTGAATTTTCAAAACGTTTTCCCAAAGCTCTGGAATAGCACGCCTATGGTTTCTTAAGCCTATCCGAAGCCAAAAGGCTGCCAAATCCGATTCTGAATAGTTTTAAAGATCCGTCCACAAATAACGGCGCTACAATTTTTGAAAGTTCAAAATTGGCTCAAAATGAGCTCTAAAATCGCAATTTTTATTTTCGAAAAATTAACGTCGCACCCTATACATATTATACATGTATCTTATGTAAAAAGCCTCAGGATTCCGAATCCGTGTCGTTTGTAATGATTGGATCGAAAATAAGGGCGCTACGATTTTTTGTGAATCAAGGGTACGTATTTCTATTCATTTAGTTTGTATCGAAAATTTTTATTTTAGAGGGAAGCGCGGGAAATGACACCGGTTATAGTCACTAGGGGTACGTAGGAACGTCCCTCGCAATATAAAGCAATTCTATTTTTTCATATTTTGCCAAAAGACATGGGTTAAAACCCATCGATTTTGAATTTTCAAAACGTTTTCCCAAAGCTCTGGAATAGCACGCCTATGGTTTCTTAAGCCTATCCGAAGCCAAAAGGCTGCCAAATCCGATTCTGAATAGTTTTAAAGATCCGTCCACAAATAACGGCGCTACAATTTTTGAAAGTTCAAAATTGGCTCAAAATGAGCTCTAAAAATCGCAATTTTTATTTTCGAAAAATTAACGTCGCACCCTATACATATTATACATGTATCTTATGTAAAAAGCCTCAGGATTCCGAATCCGTGTCGTTTGTAATGATTGGATCGAAAATAAGGGCGCTACGATTTTTTGTGAATCAAGGGTACGTATTTCTATTCATTTAGTTTGTATCGAAAATTTTTATTTTAGAGGGAAGCGCGGGAAATGACACCGGTTATAGTCACTAGGGGTACGTAGGAACGTCCCTCGCAATATAAAGCAATTCTATTTTTTCATATTTTGCCAAAAGACATGGGTTAAAACCCATCGATTTTGAATTTTCAAAACGTTTTCCCAAAGCTCTGGAATAGCACGCCTATGGTTTCTTAAGCCTATCCGAAGCCAAAAGGCTGCCAAATCCGATTCTGAATAGTTTTAAAGATCCGTCCACAAATAACGGCGCTACAATTTTTGAAAGTTCAAAATTGGCTCAAAATGAGCTCTAAAATCGCAATTTTTATTTTCGAAAAATTAACGTCGCACCCTATACATATTATACATGTATCTTATGTAAAAAGCCTCAGGATTCCGAATCCGTGTCGTTTGTAATGATTGGATCGAAAATAAGGGCGCTACGATTTTTTGTGAATCAAGGGTACGTATTTCTATTCATTTAGTTTGTATCGAAAATTTTTATTTTAGAGGGAAGCGCGGGAAATGACACCGGTTATAGTCACTAGGGTACGTAGGAACGTCCCTCGCAATATAAAGCAATTCTATTTTTTCATATTTTGCCAAAAGACATGGGTTAAAACCCATCGATTTTGAATTTTCAAAACGTTTTCCCAAAGCTCTGGAATAGCACGCCTATGGTTTCTTAAGCCTATCCAAAGCCAAAAAGGCTGCCAAATCCGATTCTGAATAGTTTTAAAGATCCGTCCACAAATAACGGCGCTACAATTTTTTGAAAGTTCAAAATTCGCTCAAAATGAGCTCTAAAATCGCAATTTTTATTTTCGAAAAATTAACGTCGCACCCTATACATATTATACATGTATCTTATGTAAAAAAGCCTCAGGATTCCGAATCCGTGTCGTTTGTAATGATTGGATCGAAAATAAGGGCGCTACGATTTTTTTTGTGAATCAAGGGGTACGTATTTCTATTCATTTAGTTTGTATCGAAAATTTTTATTTTAGAGGGAAGCGCGGGAAATGACACCGGTTATAGTCACTAGGGGGACGTAGGAACGTCCCTCGCAATATAAAGCAATTCTATTTTTTCATATTTTGCCAAAAGACATGGGTTAAAACCCATCGATTTTGAATTTTCAAAACGTTTTCCCAAAGCTCTGGAATAGCACGCCTATGGTTTCTTAAGCCTATCCGAAGCCAAAAGGCTGCCAAATCCGATTCTGAATAGTTTTAAAGATCCGTCCACAAATAACGGCGCTACAATTTTTGAAAGTTCAAAATTGGCTCAAAATGAGCTCTAAAATCGCAATTTTTATTTTCGAAAAATTAACGTCGCACCCTATACATATTATACATGTATCTTATGTAAAAAGCCTCAGGATTCCGAATCCGTGTCGTTTGTAATGATTGGATCGAAAATAAGGGCGCTACGATTTTTTGTGAATCAAGGGGGACGTATTTCTATTCATTTAGTTTGTATCGAAAATTTTTATTTTAGAGGGAAGCGCGGGAAATGACACCGGTTATAGTCACTAGGGGTACGTAGGAACGTCCCTCGCAATATAAAGCAATTCTATTTTTTCATATTTTGCCAAAAGACATGGGTTAAAACCCATCGATTTTGAATTTTCAAAACGTTTTCCCAAAGCTCTGGAATAGCACGCCTATGGTTTCTTAAGCCTATCCGAAGCCAAAAGGCTGCCAAATCCGATTCTGAATAGTTTTAAAGATCCGTCCACAAATAACGGCGCTACAATTTTTGAAAGTTCAAAATTCGCTCAAAATGAGCTCTAAAAATCGCAATTTTTATTTTCGAAAAATTAACGTCGCACCCTATACATATTATACATGTATCTTATGTAAAAAGCCTCAGGATTCCGAATCCGTGTCGTTTGTAATGATTGGATCGAAAATAAGGGCGCTACGATTTTTTGTGAATCAAGGGGTACGTATTTCTATTCATTTAGTTTGTATCGAAAATTTTTATTTTAGAGGAAGCGCGGGGGAAAAGACACCGGTTATAGTCACTAGGGTACGTAGGAACGTCCCTCGCAATATAAAGCAATTCTATTTTTTCATATTTTGCCAAAAGACATGGGTTAAAACCCATCGATTTTGAATTTTCAAAACGTTTTCCCAAAGCTCTGGAATAGCACGCCTATGGTTTCTTAAGCCTATCCGAAGCCAAAAGGCTGCCAAATCCGATTCTGAATAGTTTTAAAGATCCGTCCACAAATAACGGCGCTACAATTTTTGAAAGTTCAAAATTGGCTCAAAATGAGCTCTAAAATCGCAATTTTTATTTTCGAAAAATTAACGTCGCACCCTATACATATTATACATGTATCTTATGTAAAAAGCCTCAGGATTCCGAATCCGTGTCGTTTGTAATGATTGGATCGAAAATAAGGGCGCTACGATTTTTTTGTGAATCAAGGGTACGTATTTCTATTCATTTAGTTTGTATCGAAAATTTTTATTTTAGAGGGAAGCGCGGGAAATGACACCGGTTATAGTCACTAGGGTACGTAGGAACGTCCCTCGCAATATAAAGCAATTCTATTTTTTCATATTTTGCCAAAAAGACATGGGTTAAAACCCATCGATTATGAATTTTCAAAACGTTTTCCCAAAGCTCTGGAATAGCACGCTTATGGTTTCTTAAGCCTATCCGAAGCCAAAAAGGCTGCCGAATCCGAATCTGAATAATTTTTAAAGATCCGTTCACAAATAACGGCGCTACAATTTTTTTAAAGTTCAAAATTGGCCAAAAATGAGCTCTAAAAATCGCCATTTTTCATTTCCAAAAAATTAACGTCGCACCCTATACATATTTTACATGTATCTTATGTAAAAACCCTCAGGATTCCAAATCCGTGTCGTTTGTAATGATTGCATCGAAAATGAGAGCACTATTGAAACTAATTTTGAATACAAGTGAAATTTGTAATTACTTTTTCAAACGTAACGTTTTCATTAACAGATCTTAAAATAATCAAAGCCACCCCAAAGAAGAAATTTAAAGTGAGTCTCAAGAGTACACGAGTTACTCTAATTTATAAAATGTGTATGTGGGGGTTGTGTCTGTTTGTGTGGAAAGAACATGGTGATTTCTTCTTACCATTAGCTGATCTTCAATCTTTGCCCAAGATTTGAGGGCGCATTATTTCTTTGTGTGTCAGAGGCCTTGATATTTCTTAGATGTTGTTTAATAATACTTAAATTGTAATAAATCACCCCTCTTTATTGTTATATTTTCTAATTACAAATATCAGAATTCTTTCCCACCCTTTGCAATGTGTATTGTGTTTAAATTGAAATTTTGATGGTATTTTTTGATAATAAGATTGTTTTAGATTAAGTTCTTAACTGAATATAGATTTATATTAATTTCAAATGTTTACTAAAATGTCTAATTTTAATTAAAAGAATAATAATAAAAACTAATTTAAAACCAAAATAATGAAAAGCATTTTAAAAGTGTGGTGTGTAATGAACTTATAAACTACCCTAACACAATGGGTCAAACAGAAGGGCCCCGTGCACAGCACCGGTAACCACGACTGTCTTCAGCTAAGAAGAAACAACATCTAAGAATATACCATGGCCTCATTTGCAAACCGTGCTACCGTATTATTTTACTTTCTTTCGTTAAAATGAAATAACCTTCTCTGGAATGTTGTTTAAATTAATTTTTCTTTAAAACTGACCACGGTTTTTTTCACTTCATGAAATATAACGTGGACACACAAAGAAATAAACAAATACAATAAAGAACTTACTTACTAACACAAAAATTATTACAAGCATATAAATACAAATATAAATAATAAATTAACTAAAAGTCTATCACAGCATAGACTTGAACATGAAACGATAGCTCTTAATAAGCCGAACGAAATAATTAAACAAAATTTACAAAGAACAATAAGACCCTGTTACTCCACCTTAAATTATAGGAGAAAAGTGGTAGAAAAAAGGTTTCAATAAATGTAATACAAATAAGCAAATTCATGTAAAAATGTAAAATTAAGACATTATCAAAATAAGACAATAATTAATCGTAATATTCACGTCCAATATCTTTTAATATTATTAAAAGTTAATAGAAATTGTTGGACTGCCAATAAAACAACTCTTCTTAAATATGGTAGTCCTTAGTGAGCCTGGGGAATTCTCCTGTGTTACTTATGTCGGTGGCCTGCATTGTCCTAGAGCACTCGCTGTCTTAGATGAGGTTGTCCCCTTTCGCCCGCCAACCTGCCAGCCATGTCGAGCCACGGGGCTTGTAGTGCCTATGGTGGTCATTGGTGAGGATTATGTATTGTCTTAAAAGAAAGATACAATAGTTTAAATATCATAGAAGCACAGATAAAAAACATAGTGACAGTAGAGTAAACTAGTAAAAGTTTATTAGTAATATATAGAAATACATATTTTATAAATTATATTAAATAATTAATTAAATAAATAACATTATTGCGTATATAACGTTGTTTCACTGATGACTATACACTGTCCGGCCAACAGAAATAGTTAAGCCACTCCCACAAATGTGCGCTAAATTTAAATAGAATTTTTTCTATTGGCTTAATTTTTAAAGCACGTAACACAAGTAACCATATTAGCATTTATGTCCTGCAAGAACGGGAACAAACTTGATTATTAATTTGTACCGTGTGAAACTGGGCACTGCATACATTGGTTCAATTTAGTGGGGCGTGGCTTAAATATTTCTGTTGGCCGGACAAAGTATAATATATTTATTTCCATTTCTAACACCGGCTATAGTTACGAAGGGTACGTAGAAACATCCCTTGCAATATAAAGCAATTCTATTTTTTCATTTTTGCCAAAAACATGGACTAAAACCTATCGATTTTGTTTTTCAAAACGTTTTTAAAGATACGCTCACAATTAACCGAGCAACGAATTTTCAAAGTCAAATGTTCGAAAAATTATAATACAAGTCCGGAGTATCAATGTTACAAATAAAAACAATACAGAAAAAAAAGAGATATTAACAAACCCAAGTGGCTGGGAGCTACCTTTGATTTCCATAAAGAGCTGGAAAACATCGTCCAACGATCCCACAGAAAGGAGTCCGCTCGCAGCAGTGGTGACTTTGGCCGACACCTCTGCGTCGCTCGCCGGGAACTGCCTTCGCGCCATCGACGGTGAAATCCGGTTTTTTCCTAAACACAAAAAAAATAAAATTACAAGATTAATAAAACGTTTTTGGAAAAACACTAAAACACCAAAAATTTGGATTTAAAGTTATGCAAGTAATAAAGAGTTGAAACACTAATCAATTTTAAAAATCGGTGGGACTTTAAGAATTAAAAAAAAACAATCGGCCGTTTCTAGAATTTAATGAAGCGATCAAAGGATATTCAAATTAATCACCAACTATAGTAATTAACAAGCCTTTAATTTAACAAAGGCTACCCATGGAGGAAAAAAATAAGATCTTCGTACTTACATCATTTGAAAATGTGCATCCCTTTGATGGGTTGGCTATATCCAAAATTTTACTTTTAAAGAGGGTTGAAGGTGGTGGGGCGTAATGCATGGTACCTTCGCGTTTTAATTTCTGTCTGTAAAATAAAAAAAATAATTATTAGCTGAAATCTTTTACGAAATGTGTGAATTTAGAAAGAAATCGTTAGAATTACTATTTACCTTAAATAAAGGGTTGTAATGAAAATTAGATGCACTAATTTATAATAATAATTAAGACACAACCGTACGACTTCGTTGTATATTGCAAAATGATTCAGAAATCGAAAGTTTTATGTAAGTGCTGCTATAAGTCATATCCGTAGACCCCCAAAGCCAAGCTGCCCGATATCAGAAGCGATAAAGCTACCTAAACGAGCCGCGATTATTTTAAATAAAATAATCGATTTAATAAGTTCAAAAGAAAAACATAATACAAGGTATTGCAAAATATTTGTTCTTACTTTATTGTAATTTATTAAACCCTTAATTTTTAGTTTATAATCGACAAGGGGTTAACCTTTCCGTGTACGAGGTGGGGTATAACTAATGTGACCAATTTTTTTATTGTTAAAACGGGATGCTTGGTAATCGTGCTTAAAACCGAGTGTGCACATTCGAGCTCAAAGTGGCACATTTCCGATCTCGGGAAAATGAAGCGCGCCGCTCCGCGTCGCGCTTCATTTGCCTCCCTCGCTCGGAAATGTGCCACTTTTCGCTCGAATGCTCACATCTTCGTATTTATTACATTTATCTAATTTATCCTTCTCTCTTTCAAACCAATAATTTTAATTTAGTTTAGTAAATATCGATATTATATTGGAAAAATGTATTTACCATAGCAAATGAGTGAAAGGGAGCGAAAAGATACGAAAACCTTGTTCTTAATCTACAAAATTGCGAGAAAAATGCATTTTGATTTTTCAGTAAATGGCAACACAGCAATGTCTCTACATTTATGTTTTTAAAAGAGAGTGAGGTCATTTAGTACGTGTTTCATTACTAATTGACATATTTGTTATACGATTCCTATGCATTTTTTCGTATTTTTGTAAAAAACAAATTCGACGTTCGGCTTTAATGGCATCGTTATAACAAATTTGAATAAAAATAATAAGGTATTTACCTATTACAAATTTTTGTTTGGTTTAGGGTCGTTTACAAGCGGGTTAAGTTCCAGTACTTATTCGTCCGACACCCCGTCTATTATTTTTTTTGGTTTTTTACATTACTCTATTGTTTTTGTAATTTAGTAAATTTTTATTAGTCTATTGAAACAGAAGAAAAACTAATATTCAGAAATCTTGCAAACAGGTTAATAAAAGTGGGGGGACCCATCTATCGCTAACAATTATGATGTTTCGGTGGTATTTGCAGAGAAACGGATGATATGTTTATAGTGCCCATTCAACAAAGAAATCGTGCAGAATTGCATAGGGTTATTAGAACATATGTTGAGCCTCTTACTTTCATACACTCTGATTCTTGGGGTGGATACAATGGTATCGAGGAAGAATTTGATCCCATCACCGAATTCTGATGCGGAATGGGGAATCATTTCGTAATTAATCATTCGAGAAGGTATGGAAATAGTGTGTACTACAAAGAGGAAAGACAGTGGCGAAAACTGAAAAAAAGTATTAAATCTTGTCGGAGTTGTATAAGAAGTAGAGAAAACAACGCGGCTAATTTATATATCGCGGATTTTTTTATCGCAAGATGTTTCTTAAAAATTTTAATCGCTCTCCAGGTAATATGTTGCAACATTTCTTCACAGACATCAAAAGAGTATATCCTGGAGTTAATATAGAAAATAACAATGCATCATTAATAACTTAGAATAATTATTTTTATTTCTCCAATTTACTTTTCGCATCTTTACTCGTTCGGTACTTTTAAATTTCCAGCTGATTTCGAAGCGCCATCTAACCTACGTCAGCCCAACTATTTGACTAAGATGGCCAATTTTAGCTCGGAAACAACGAAATTAAAACTGTTATATCTTTTGATTTGAATGGTTTGGACACTTGATATTATCTAATTTACTAACCTGGAATACAAAATTAACGCCCTACATACATTTCCGTACGATTCAAGGGCGGCCTCACGATGTGAACTCTAACCTACCTTTTTTATATGAAAAATGGACGAGTACGATGCTATTGAAATAAAAAGGGTTTGTCGTGTTTGTCTTATTCAAAAAGAACATTTACGCCCATTATTTGAAGGTAGTTTAGCTAATATGTTAAAGGATATTGCCTCTGTACAGGTAAGCTGGTAAGAAAACATGAAATACAAAAGTCTATTTTCGATTTAGTTTATTAACTATTTCATTTTAGGTTGCAGAAAACGATGATTTACCTAAAGTTATATGTGATGTATGTATCCGTGAGATAAGTCGATGGCATACCTTTAAGTTAAAAGTTATAAGAAATGATTCAATATTACGCACCATTATTTTAGAGAGGAAACAGAACGAGTTAAATAATTCTTTTTGTGAAAATGAGTTAACAGAAGACAGAAGTGATGATATCACCGTTAAAAAATGCTCATTTGATATTACAGAATTAAAACCAAATGAAATATTTGAAAGTTTTAATGATTTAGGATTTACTAATGAAAAAGAATCCGCATACAATAAACAAGAAGAGTTAAAAGAAACTAATACAACCAAAAAGTTTACTTGTGAATTATGTAAAAAATCTGTAAAAACAATACATTCCTTGAGGAGGCACATGAACATCCACACTGGGGAAAAGCCCCACGTTTGTAAAATTTGCAAAAACAGTTTTGTTGAACCAGGAAATTTAACAAAACATTTACGTAAGCATAGTAAAGATAAAAAGCACCAATGCAATGAATGTGGTCTAAGATTCTATGAAAGGAATAAACTTATAATACATATTAGGACTCATACAGGTGAAAAACCTTTTAATTGTCAAGTATGCACAAGACCGTTTGCTACATCAGCACAAGTTCACATACATATGAAGGTATCTAATGATATTTCAATGCCCAATATTTGTTTAGTACATTTCAATGTGGTTTAAAGTGTCAAAATAATTTATTTATTGCAGACCCATACTGGAGAGAGACCATACACTTGTGATATTTGTAAAAAAGCATTTCCATATAGTGGTTCATTAGAAACTCATAAAAAAATTCACAGAGATGAACGATTATTTATCTGCCCTGAGTGTAATAAACGATTTTCTCAAAAAGTTAATTTGGATAGTCATATACGCACTAAACATACGCACGAATGTCCTTTCAAATGTGATGCTTGTAGTAAAGCCTATCCTACAAAGGAACAACTTAAAAATCATTGTAGACATCATACAGGAGAAAAGAAACCCTTAAAATACGCATGTACTGTTTGTCAAAAATTATTTGGTACGCTGGCAGAAGTAAGAATTCACACTCGAACACATACCGATGAAAGACCATATCAATGTGATTTTTGTGGGAAAAAATTTCGGGCTTCGTCTCATATGACATCTCACAGAAGGATTCATACTGGAGAAAAAAACCATATTTGTAAATACTGTGGAAAAGCATTTAGAGAGTCAACTTCACTTAAAATTCATTTGAGAATACACACTGGTGAAAAACCTTATTGGTGTCAGATATGTGGTAGTAGTTTTACGCAAAGCAATACCTTAAATAAGCATTTGAAAATTCATAATGTTGAAAAGAATTAGCAGTTGTATGAATTAAGCATTTTATTTAAGAATTAACAGTACAAAGTATTTAATACATTTATAAAGAAAAATACTTTCTTGTTTTATATTTAATAGCTTCAACAACGTATAAAAACCATTCCAAACAAAGACAATATTTATAGATATAGTTGACTAACGTATTAATTAACTTTTGCTTTTTTTGATATACCACCTTTTGTACTTTTGGCTCTTTTATTGATTGTAGATGGTATTGGTTGAGCTACACCTAAATTAATTAGTTCTTGGATTTGTTCACTTAAGACTTTATCCACTTCTTCATCTGTTAGCGTGTCACTTTCAATTTTTTCCACAGAAGTTTTCAACAATTGCGATTTAATATAGGCTGTTGTTTTGCTCATAACTGGATCACTAAAATTGCTTGGCTTGAAATCGAAAGTAAATGCATTTATTAGATTTTCTACTGCTTCTTCTTCTTCAACATTAAATTTTACATTATCAGAGTTTTGAACATTATATGAAATTTCAGTAGCAAATGGGACGGTTTTTACCAAAAACATTCTTGCATTATTTATGAATTTTGGTATTAATTCGACATATCGTATATTTGCACGAATTCTCCGTTTTCGGTAACAAACGAGAACTTTAGATTTGTCTTTACAAAACTGCCAGAAATTATGCATTACAGAATCGGATTCTTTGGCTTCTATTAAATATGGTGGTTCAATTATCCAAGCAGTTTTAACTGTCTCTTCGGCAACATATAAAAGAGTATACCCCACAGGCACGTTTGTTTCCAAAAATTCGTCTTTGTTCTTAATAGTTAAATTGTTGATGTTGGAATACCTCAAAGTATGATGTGCTTTCTGATTATCTGATACAGTTACAGTCTTTTTAACTTCTTTTTGAGTATCCTTTGTGACATACATTCGTTTGGGTGCAACTGTATTTTTTATAAATTTATGTTCAACCATATCTATGTACCTTTTGGTATCATCTGGGAATGGATAGAATTTGAACTTGTATTTATAATATTTTACCTTTACAAAATTGAGAATATTGTTTGATAAATTCTCAAAGTTGATATTTTTAACTTCAGGACTATTGCAAACTGGTAATAATTCAGAATATGACAATTTAGTATTAAAATTCTCTTTGAAAGTGAAAACATGTAAATCAATTTGGGTGTTGAGAAATTTCTCTACTTGTTTTATAAGAACATGATTCTTTCTAACATCTCCTTTTGCAGGATCATCATTATTTGTTATGTAAAGAACACTTCTTTTATAAACCTCTTCTCCAAATTTTACCAGCTTATTTTTACAGAATTCAAAGAAATCGGCCAGATCAAAACTACTTTGCTGCAGATATTTGGATTTCAGTTCATTATTCGACTGCTTTGTAAGATCTTTTATTACATGAATCATATCCAAGACTGTATCTTGCATTTCAACAAAAGTAGCTTTGGTACAGTCATTGTGGGCAAAAACAATACCTATTGGGCCCTTCAATTTGCCTGAATATGGTGTGATCAGTGAGTTTGCTATTTCATAACAAGATTCTAGACTACTAACGAATGGAGACTTCTTCCAATCTTCATTTTCGATAAACATTGATTCATCAGTGTCTATGGCAATTAAAGTACAAGAAGGTTTGAATTGCGTGGGTAACTTTGAGTCTTCTTCAACTTCTGCATCTTCTACATCTGAATCTTGCCATTCTTCATCCATCTAAATCATGTTAAGCAATATTAATATACATTTACAAAATATGCAAATAATTTATTAACAATGCATTATTACAATTCTTACATTGATCAAAAATGGTGTACTTGTCTTTGATAAATAATAAACAGCCAAACAGAACAGTATAAACAACTGATTCTTGTAACCCTGAAAAGTACACGTGCACTTGTATATTCAGTGTTTCTCAAAAGTGTATGGCAAACAATATAACCACTTTTTAGAACAAAAAAAGTTTCGGTAAGGAGCCTTATTAAAGCTTTTCATTTTTAAGAATAATTATTTGAAACTGTTAGAGGATTTCCTATAATTATTAATCATAAACTGAAAGACATTTTTTCTAAGATAGTTTGCTGCTAACAGTTTTATTAAATAAGTAAATATTTAGTTTTATTTAAATTTAGTCATTTGTAGCAGAAAATTTACCGTTAAAAATTTTTACCGCCGTTATCCCTCTTCAAATTTTGAGAATTTGTTTAGACATATTTAAACTACATATAAAAAAAAATCAAGCGTTTTGAGCAAAATGACTTTCGTGCTCGTACATCCTTAAAAAATCGTAACTGGGTTATTTCTGAACGGATCTTTACAAACTTTTCAGATTATAAAAGCCAGTTTAACGGAGCATAAAATCAGCAAAAAAATCAACAGGTTCAAATGTTAAATTTGGGAGAAAAAGGCGTTCGAATCTTTCAAAATGTAAATTTGACTAAAATTTTTAATTTTCAAAATGCCATCTTTGCGAAATTCATTAAATCCTTTCATTTCTGAACGTTTCCAACCCCTATGTGTTGGAAACTGGCGCTAACTCAAAACCCCAAAACGGCCAAAATCCAGAAAAAACATGGATGTTAATCCATGTTTTTTTGGCAAAAAATGAAAAAAATAGAATTGCTTTATATTGTAAGGGGATGTTCCTACGTACCATTAGCGACTATAGCCGGTGTCATTTCCTGGCACTCTCGCTCTAAAATAAAAATTTTCGATAAAACTAAATAAATAAAAAAAATACCCCTTGTCTCACAAAAAAAAATCGTAGCGCTCTTATTTGCGATGCAATCATGTTACACACTTTAGCGAGACGGATTCGGAATTCTGGGACTTTTCTACATAAGATACATATAAAATAAGTATAGGGCGCAACGTAAATTTTTCGAGTAATTAAAATTGCAATTTTAGGTCCACTTTTTTGCACAATTTTGAACTTTAAAAAAATTGTATCGCCGTTATTTGTGGACGGATCTTTAAAAACTATTCAGATTCGGATTTGGCAGCCTTTTTGGCTTCGGATAGGCCTAAGAAATCATTGACGTGCTATTTCAAAGCTTTGAGAAAAACGTTTTTCTTTTTGAAAAAACATGGATTTTAACCCATGTTTTTTTGGCAAAAAATGAAAAAAATAGAATTGCTTTATATTGCAAGGAGATGTTCCTACGTACCCCTAGCAACTATAGCCGGTGTCATTTCCTGGCGCTCTCGCTCTAAAATAAAAATTTTCGATAAAACTAAATAAATAAAAAAAAATACCCTTTGTCTCACAAAAAAAATCGTAGCGCTCTTATTTGCGATGCAATCATTACAAGCGAGACGGATTCGGAATTCTGGGACTTTTCTACATAAGATACATGTAAAATAAGTATAGGGCCCAACGTAAATTTTTCGAATAATTAAAAATTGCAATTTTAGGTCCACTTTTTTGCACAAAATTTTACTTTAAAAAAATTGTAGCGTCGTTATTTGTGGACGGATCTATAAAAACTATAAAGATTCGGATTCGCCAGACTTTTTGACTTCGGATAAGCCTAAAAAACGGATTCTATATACCTATTATACGTAGGGGAGGGTGGCCTAAAGCGGGTAATGGCCCGTATATGGATATGTTATATATTAGCTGGAATTTATATGTGTATTTACACTGCCAGTACCCTGCCTAATTAATGTCATACTACTTTTGATACCTAAGTTGCTTAATAACGTTACAAAATTAAAAAACAAAAAATTTAATAATTTTGTAAAATGTTGAAATTAATTTAACTTGAATTGCTACAAAACCCTTAACATTAGCATATTTTTTATCGTGCGGTTTTTTTTTACGATAAACTAGTTTTATTATTTGACTAAATATTTTAATATCCATCCATAATTTTTTACCTTAATGTATAAAACCAAGAAATGTGTGTTTGGGCAAAGCGGGTAGGTACCCTATTTGCTTGTACCAGAAGTAGTAATTTTATTATAATTGATAGGAACTAGTTGATAGGAATAAATTGGTATTAAATATAAGTGATTTAAAGCGTTGAAGCAATTAAGATTTAAAAACAATGGTAAACCTACGTGATATTAAGATTGGAACAAATTACAAGTCTGAATTAACAGTTTATAATATTAAAATGCTTAATAACTTAATATTAATGTTACTGTCAAATCATGTCAAGTGTAGATAATTATTTTCAAATGTTTTGATTAATCAGATTGGTTTATGGGAGCCTACCCGCTTTAGGCCCCCCAGTCGGGCAAAGCGGGTAATTTCTGATATTTTATATTTTTGAGTTTTTTTCTACAATTAAAGCAGAAATGTAATTATTTTTTTTTTATAAAATGAAAGTTTAATAATTGTATTGCGTAAATGTAAAAAATAAAAACTTTTGTTCATCCGAAATGGTTCATATTGATCGATGAACCTTAACCTACCCGCTTTAGGCCACCTTCCCCTATCTCTGTATGGTGTGATTATTTCTTCAATACCACAGTATTTAAAAAATAACCATTCACTAAGGATATATATCACAAATTTATAAATAGCTACATATTTTTTTGCAAAAAACCTAGTTAAAACTAAGCACAAAAAAAGAATACAAACCAGAATATATATTTTATCACAGTTTTCTCAGAAAGTTTAAATTATTATATATTAATAAACATTAACATATTAATGACGACAATAATATAAATTTGTTAAACAAATTCAATCTAAAACGTGCAACTTTTTAAACAAATTATTTCAGTAAATGATTCGAATCGAAGAGAATCAATCTATAAAAGTTAATAATTTTTTTCACAACATACACCAATCGCATTACAATTTTACTATAACACTATTTCATAATGTACTTTTATCAAAGTTATAGGAATCATAAATGAACCATACAAAGCTATAAAACTACTTTCTTTTTGTTCCAATGTATTGTTACGAAGAAATAAAAAACATTAAACAATTTTTATACAATTGCAAAATTGTTTGACAATAAAATTATACGAATAATTTACGTCGTGAACAGCCTTGAGCATTTTTAATAACTAATTACTTTCCATAATACGCTACGATTCTCATATTGTAACATATTTGGAAATTTCTCAGGCGTGTTATTTCATATAGGTAGGTACGTTTTTTGGTACACATTAACTGTTTTACTGTTAATGGAAGAAATATACACCGGTTTGAGTTTAAGTTCAAGTTTTAATAGTTATATTAAGCAAAACAAATCACAAAGTTTGCGAATAAATATGTTCACTTTACATCAGTGGTGTAGCAGGTGCAAAAAAAATTGGAGCCCTATCTAAACTTTGGGTTTTATCAAGTCACTTCGAGGTACGCTGGCCAGGGACCGAGGGTTTCCTAGGCTTGGGGCCCCGGTACACGGCAGCCCCTGGCCCTTCGATAACTACACCAGTGCATTATACATGTATACATAATCATTGAACTAAATTAAGAGCAAGAGCACCGTTATACTATTATATTTGTTTAAAAAAAAACAATTATGTGTTCACTTATTTTGAATTCAAATTTCAAACCTCGATATTTCCATATTGGGCCACCCAATACTAATTGGTTGTCACTGTTTGAACATTTCTTTTTATTCGCGGTATTAAAATACAATTTTTTACAAAAATATTTTCAAATTTGTGATCTAGATGCAGAATTGGATAAGAAAACATTTTAACTATGATTATTATTGATAAAACCATTTTGTAATTTGATCTTCTATTTCTTCTTTATGTTTGCTCAAATTTTCAACAAGTCAAAACAAATTCTAATAATGCTAAAGTTTCAAATAATTTACATAATTACATGCTAGCAAAGTAACTTCCAAATATCTATTAATTAAACTGTGCTATACTCTTCATATTTTTCTTCTGTATTGGTATTGTTATTGTTGAATTGACTTTTTTACAATAGTCAATCCCTTTAAACGCATATCTTGTTATTGGCATATGATACTCCTATTGAGTAATCTGCTACTAGACACATATGATTTTAAAAGTTGCCCAAAATTTTAGGAGTTAAATTAAAGTTTGTAATTAGATAAAAAGACATGATATGTCATTATGCAATATTTATACATGTATACCACTATATGCAACATGTGCTGATTTACTTTTTCTTTTTTGTAGTAATGTCATTAGTGTTTCTAGTAATAACATAATTTGAATCAATTCGTGACAAAAATACATGCTATTTATATATAGGGTGAAAGTTGTGCAATGTTTTTAGGAAAATTTTATGTTTCATTTTATTACCTGTTACAAAAAATTGTGAGCATTTTTATGTTTACACTTGCTATGTAAACAGATTTGTTCTGAGATGGAATCTTAAGAAAAATATTTTTTGTAATAACTTATTTGAAGAAAAAGAGTTACCAAACCCTACTTTGAACACAATGTACCAATTTATTAATTTTTTTATTGCACAAGATTGCTTATAAACCAATTAAACACATTACACAAGAATTTCTTTTTAATAATATGCAGATAGATTTTAAATATAGTGCTTTTAATGAGATTTCCGATTGGTCAACTATGATAATTAACGTAACTTATTAATTTCCGAATTTTCGTCAACGGTAATCATTTAAACTGTGCACTAATGTTATAGTATACCACTTGCATTAGGAAACCATAAATTGTATAATATGAATTTAACAAAAATGCTTAAAAGTACTTTGATAAAATATAGATCATTGGTTCGATCATGTTTAATTATATGTTTTGATTTTCATTTACGTTAAAGATGAATAATACCGATATATTATATTTGTTAGAAATATTCATTGCAATTAATGGATATAACTTGATGAGAAAAGCACACTACAATGGCTCGTTTTGATTCTCTTTTTAATTGACATAGACCTCATGCACCTCGAGGTAATTAATTAGACTTATAAATTCAGAATGATTACTAAACTGAGGTGCAGTAACAAAAAACTGTATATGAAATTATGGAAATGCGAAGTGGAGGCATCGATTGCTCGTTATGTAACATAATTCTCAAGTTCTTAGTTTGTAACGAAAGTGATTGTTACAATTTCTGTATAAAAGCGCACGCGATGCTCTAAGCTGTCAGTATCACATCCACCTTCAAAATATAATCTTTTTACAATTTAAAACACCCTAAAATGTTTTGTAAAGTAAGTAGTAATACGAACAAATCGAGTTTAGTGTTGTTTATTTGTGGATTAATGTAAATCATTTTGTTTAGCTGGTAGCAATTTTGGCAATTGTGCCCTGTTTAGTACGGGGTGGTTTACTTGATGGATACGGCGGTGGACACGCTGGTAACCTTCTTGGTGGCCATGGGGATGGCTCTTATTCCCTCTCAATTGGTCATGGTGGTCACGGAGGATTTGGGGGTGGACTTGGCAGTTACGGAGGTGATTTAGGATACCACGGTGGTTCCGTTGCAGTCCACCATGCTCCAATTGCCGTTCACCATAGCGCACCGGTTGCTTTACATCACAGTGCTCCTATTGCTGTTCATCACGGTCCCTCTGCTATTATCTCTTCATCTCATGGCCACGGACTTGAACATGGACATGGACATGGACACGAACAATTTGTCGACTATTATGTAAAAAGAAACAATTATTGTTAAATACTTGCAAATAACTTTGTGGTTTTAGGCACATCCCAAATACGAATTCAATTATGGCGTAGCCGACAGCCACACAGGAGACCACAAAAGCCAACATGAAGTTCGCGATGGCGATGTTGTTCATGGTGAATATTCCCTTCACGAAGCCGACGGTACCATCCGTACGGTGAAATACACAGCAGATCACAAGAATGGCTTCAATGCCCAAGTAATCAGATCTGGTCATGCCGCCCATCCAGCTACAGTCCAAAAAGCTTCATACGTTCCTCTTCATCACGGTCATGGACATTATTAATTTGTTAGATTCTTATTTGTTGTGTTTTATCCCTATTATTTATGTCTGCTCAATCATCTATTATTATTCATACCTATATTTTTCATTCTATGCATGTAAATATTGCGATTAAGTTATGGCGTGTACATTTTTATTTTTATACAATACATAACTATAAAAAATAACCTTTTTTATTTGAATTAAATTTAGAAAGAAATTATAAAATGTATGAAGACTTTATATGTTTTAACAGTCTATTTCAAGTTCTTTTAATATTTAAAAATTCTTGGATAATATTACATAATATGATAAAGCTTCCCACTGTAAACTACACCCTAAAGCTCTTTAAGTTAATAATTAATGTTACTATATTATGTATATCAAACCTACTTTATTAATACTTGGTTATTTTACCCACTTTAATTGAATCAGTAGCCCTAATTTCGCTAATTGAATTTTGAAACAATATTTTTTAATTTCATAAATAACCAAATAAGAAATGTTCCAAATTATAAACTGAAATTGAACTGTTAAAAACTACAAGTCCAAAGCATTAAATCTGTATCAAGTTTTATATGAAGACAGATATAAAATACCGCTAAATACCTATAATTTATGGTAATTTTTATATAATATTTTTTTAATTCTGCCCACTTAGCAATTTCAATACTCTAATGTGGTCCTAATCTTAAAAACATTGATGACTCCTGTTTTACTACATCTGATTATACAGAAACGATTGAAAACTCATTTAAAAAAAAGTATATACTTCAATATTTTATGTTAATTAGTTTTGTAAGGAAATTGTATGTTTTTCTATTCAACAATAAGCCCAGTAGACTTCTATTAACAAAGTTCCCATCAATAAATTATTTATGAATAAGCATAAGTATCTCAGAAGTATTACAGCAACTATAGTATAATTGAATAAATGAGTTTTTTGCTGGAGCTACAGGATATTACGTTAATTTGATGCAAGTGTATAATTTTTCACCAGCTACTATCAATTGGACTAATTATTTTAATGTTAGACACTTTAAGTTTTTTTTTGTTTTAGTATTTAATTATACAGAATTGGCTCAGATAAATCTAAAACATTTACAAGATTCAATTTACACTTAACAGTTACAACAAAAGTGCTTTATTAATAAACGAACTATTCGTATAAAAAAACTTAGTATTACAAATCTAGTTCAACGAAAATTGCTTAACCGTGTTTAAAAAGTTGATAATTGCGTGTCTCAAATATACGAACCCAAAATAATAAATACAAATCATATTTGTCAAATTCCAACAGGTATTTGTTAGAAATTCCTATAGTAGCTGTATGTATCACAAATGGTGATTTCAAAATAAAAATCGCTATCTGATAAATTAAGTAATTTTAATTTAATTAAGGTTTGCACGTTAATACAATGAGCTTAAACACATATTTGCAGTTATCGATGATGAACATTGCATTAAAATCGCAAGAGTTACATTGTATTCTTTCTTAAATTAAGTTGATTATACATATCTGATATGGATATGAATTTTAATTAATTTAATTAAACTTCTTCGAAATGAAAATGCCAGGAATACTAAACTTTCTTTTTTAATTACAACTGCTCATTTAACAAAATTGCAGGAAATCTTATAATCGTTTGATGGAAATAAATAGATATTGATAAGATGTTATTAAAATCTCTGATGAAAGGAGCAATCTCATAAGTAGGGGAGAGGTGCCAAGAACGCGACAATTTTCTAAAATTACAAATTCCGAGTGGTGAATTAACGATATGTAAATTACAATTTGATAAATTGTTCTTGTTTTTACTAAAATTCAACAAAAAATTAACCAAACGTTGTTTACTTAGCAAAACATATTTATTTAAAGGTCCCCCTACATAACTGAGTGGTTTTAAATTGGACATACTTTTTCTAGCGCTTTCTGACATTTTTTGTATTGGTCAAAACGCGCTCCCTTTTTTTATGAACTACAGTAGAACCTCGATAAGTTAAAATTTAAAGAAAACGTTAAATAGTTCGAGTTATAGAGTATGTAACTTAACAAGAGTTTAAGTTAATGAGTTTTTAAAGGTTCATATTATTACTTAGCGAATTTCGTTTATGTGCTTTGGGGTGAGATGAGCAAGATTAATTCAAATGTTGAATATTTTAGGCCTTATAATGAGTAGATACAGTTATCTTATTTATTCTTATTTAACCAAAAAGTCGACGATTTTTTTCAGAAAACAAACTAACATATTTCTATATAAAACCTTGTTTGTACATTTACTTAAAATAAGTCACTAATAGATAATTTAAATTATAAAGTTCGCCCAAACAGTACTTTGAACTAAAGAGGATCAATGCTCAAATTATTCGTTTAAGTTGTACTTAGAGGTTTCGTATTTTAAGTAATAGAGGCTTCAGGCTCTAAAGGGGAAGGATCATAAAACTTGACTAAGTTATAGAGGTGTTTACGTTAACAAGATTAAGATTATCGAAGTTCTACTGTATTTCTGTGTAACTTTGTAAATTTTTAACTCTTATCCTATAAGAAAAAACGATAGTTACAGGTATTTAAAAAATGCACCACAACATGATCTAAAAACAATTTTCGTGATAGAAAAAAATGTCCCCATCAAAACTTGTAATAAGGTCCTATTCAAGATTAAGATAAACTGTTTTAAATAATCACATACAAAAAAAAAACCTTATTAAAAAAGGTTTACTGCTAATTCTAGCTATGGATTTGTATTTATCAGAAATTGTAAATTTTTTGGATAAATCACCTTAATTTACAAATATATTTTGATTATTTATTAATCAAATGTTATAAGACAAATGTTCAATATAAGAAGTAAATTTCTGGTTAATATCATAAGTACAACTCAATTTCTAATTTTAGTAGCCGAAGTAATAACTTTTTCTTTAAGATATGTCTTTGTTCTATTTGTTTATAGTAAACTCCGTCTAGTTTGTAAATCTGATTAATATAATAATGTAATATAAAATTTTAAAATCCTTTTAACAACTGATTTAAGAAAATTAGATGGGTATCAATGTAATCAGTGATGTAGCTAGGATTATGACCACCCCTTGCAAGATTTGAATTTTGCGCCCCTTATGACTTATTTGCAGCACCATGTGCAGGCCGCCCGCCTGGCCATCCCTTAGCTACAAAATAAATATTAGTTGAAGAATTTAAAAAACTTAAACGAAATCTTTTTTACTTAAAAACAACTACTAAATATTAGTAGATCCCAACGTTTAACACTCAGTGCAGTTTTTGCTATTAAAAGAAAACTAATAGCAATTTTATTAATATATGCACGATTTAATAAAGTTATTAATTTCAGCTGTTCTAATATTGATAAATTACATCCTGAGAGGTTTTATATAGTCGTACTACTAAAGTTGTAGAAGGGAGACAAAAGTAGAGCGAAATAGTTTGTCTACGTAATATATTCTAATAACTTATTAATTAAAAAGTGAAAATGGAAGTTTTTTTATGCTCCCAAATACTATGAAGCAAATGATTATTTTAAAGCATCTCGTAAAAGCGCCTATATCGTTCTAAATTAAATAAGCCAATCTAAAAATGCGAAACATATAAGAAAACTGATTAATAGTCCAATTTGAAGTAAGCCTTTTATGTATTACCGATTTATAAATTATGTAAACCAAAATTTATCTTTAAAATACAAACCAATCTACAAACTCTAATTTTTTTCATACAAATTTAAATTACATAGGGTACCTATTACATAAATAATAAAAATAGCGTTCAATAAATGACAAAGCGATATCTATTCTAATTTGTATTGTAATACAACGTTCATTCTATTATACTAAAATTAGCATATTTACTTTTCATAGTGAAATAAAATGACGGAAACGCAATAGAATATAGTATAAGTGTTACAATTTAGTTTTACAGACAGAAATATGCGAAAATACTGGAAAAGTTTGTTTTTTTGTTTCGCATTTTCTTTTAACAGAAGCAGTTAATTTACAAATTAATATGTGCAGTACTTTTCAATGGGACCTAATTTCTCGACATGCAAAAAATCATTAATATAATATGAATAACTACCCATATAAGTATACCTTCCAGGTATAAGCGATAAACGTAATAATTTTTTTAAGAATGAAAGTGAGTGTCTGAATTTTAGTATAAATGTCTGGACAATTTATTACCAAGACAGTTCACAAAGACACTTCAACTGAAGCAGTAACATAGTAAATTAAATACTACAAAATGTGCAGTAAAGTAAGTAAAATGAAAGCATTAATTAATAAAATTACATAATTACGCATATCTTATAATAAAATTATAAATTTTTAGTTGATAGCCATCGCCGCATTAGTCATTGCAGTCTGCAATGCACAATTGAAGGGTGGTCATGAACATGGTGCATCGTACGCCTCATTCTCATTAGGACACAGCGGTCAAAGTGGAATAGTTGAAGGTGGATTAAGTGGTGGTCATGTTGTTCATGCTGTACCAATAATTCACCATGGCGCACCAGTTCTTCATACTGTTCATGCTGCTCCAGTTGCCGTTCATACCGTCCATGCTGCCCCAGTTGCCGTCCATGCCGCCCCAGTTGCTGTTCATGCCGCTCCAGCTGTAGTATCTCACGGAATCTCACTTGGACAAGGACATGGTCATAGTCACGGAGAAGAACACTACGTTGATTACCATGTAAATTCGGTGTCTTCCTAAAAATGCCAATTTTACTAATGATTTATATTTTCAGGCTCATCCCAAATATGAATTCAAATACGGAGTAACTGATGCCCACACCAAGGATCATCATAGCCAACATGAAGTTCGTGATGGAGATGTTGTTAAAGGTGAATACTCCCTTCACGAAGCCGATGGTACCATCCGTACCGTAAAATACACAGCTGACCACAAAAACGGTTTCAATGCTCAAGTAATTAGGTCTGGACATGCTTCACATCCAGCTGTTTACGGACATCATGGTGGTCAAGGGGGCAGTCAAGGAGGTCATGGTGGACACGGATACTATTAAAATTATATAATTAGCTCTTCTTTACTCATTTGATTGTTATCGGTCATGCTTGTCGATTTTTGTTAAATACCTATATTATTAGTATTTATGCTGATAATTTATTACTGTTTTAGTTTTATAAAATAAATTTTATGATAATATGTACATATATAATCTTTCTATTTTATGGAACTTAATTCCCTACTTTTGAAATACGTGTTTCAACAAAAATATTCTAATTGTATTTAACTTTTAATCAATTATTACAAATTAATAATAGGTAGGTACAATAATAACAATTATCACAGCACCAATTAATAGAAAACAGAAATTATTCTAGAAAAGAAGAATTAGAGATATCTATTAACATTGTTTTTATTTCATATAATATCTAATTCTTAAAAATGTAAATTTTGTTTAAATCTAAAAAAAAATTGACTTGTTTTAACAGTACCGGATCTGTGGAAGAAAGGGGGAGAACGGGGTGCGTCTCCGGACGAGAGCTTAAGGGGGCGCGAAAGGGTGCCATTGGCAACTTTTTGGCCCAGCTCGAAAAAATCGTAGGTCGGCGGTTGTGTTTTTATTTAATTTGGTTTTGAATAATTAAATTAATTTATCTACAACTATTGGCTCAAGCAAATATATCTATGATCCGCATGGAAAGTTACGTTTGAACTTGTACCTTCACATTTGTAGCTTTTCAATTATGCTTTTAATAAGCTTTACAACACAAACAACTGTAGTTTATCTTAAATATTAAGTAACATTAATTTGATTTTATTAGATGTAATTAAAAAAAATACCATAAGGTTATAAGCTTCTCCAGGCTATTGATTGTATTTGTAATTTTTTTTTAGTAATCAATCCTGCGATTGGTTTGTAAAGTGCCGTGTCCGAAACTGGAAGTAGGCGATTTCCTGGCTTGTTCCTTTTGTTGTCTACGAGCATTGACAAATTTTCCCCAGCGGTGTTTCCATTTCACGAAGCAGTCCTTTATTGGAGATGGCTTTTACTGTCTGTTACAAATTTGCTTTGATGTAGTTAATTCCAAATGTTCGGTTATTTTCTGAACAGGCCCAGACATGTGTTTCATTGTCAAAGATACAAAAGATGCCATTGGAAAATTATTTTTTCTTTCTTGTTATATAACTGTAATAGATGATATTTGTGTATTTTTATATTTTACTTCTGAAAATAAATGTCAAGTGACCCGTTTTAGTAAAATTCCTCAATCTTTAATTGTGTAGTTATTTAATTGAAGATGTTGATAATAACTATTATTATGTTTAGTTGGATGTCAATTATCTGTTTAATTGGGGGATCACGCGTGTTCAAAAAATTGGTAATTCGAGTAATCAAAATTAAAAAAAAATTCAAATAACAAAAGTACACTATGTTACTTACATACACTGAAAGAAAATTGAATTGTTAATATCATTCATGTTAAAATGTATATATGATGGATTATTGGGTACTTGAACAATCAAATAATTAAATATTATATTTGCAAAAGTTGTAACGTTTCGTCATGTATTTTTCGACTTTTTCAGGCAATCTATAAAACGATTACATTGTAATAAATATATAAAAATCATAAAATAAATAGTAAATAAATATTATTTACAATAGTTACTTTTAAGGTTGATATCTTCGTAAACGATTCATTAAATTAAGTTAGTTATCAATAAATTCAGTCACTTTGAATATTTAAAGCTCTTTTCATGCAATTATTGAAATAGGATAATTTTTATAGCATAGAATGAATACGTTTATATAATTCGGTGGTGGTTCTAAAATTATTTAACAATCAATTTGTTGTGGATTTGCTTAATTATCCCATTATTTTAATTATCCCAGCTTTCTGGCACAATAATAAAAGTAAAACCTCTAAATAATAAATAATTGCAGTAATTATTATTATTATGAAATAAATATAAGAAATATTTGCCCCTTTATGGTACGTATGACTTAGTCATAATCATTGATCCAATTAACAAGTAAGAATTCCTAGTCAAAGTTCATGCTGCTATTATCGCAGATATAAAAAATTGTAATTCAAAATATTTTAAATATTGTTTCTACATAAAGAAAGTTATTAACTAGCTATGTGACACATTTTTTTCTTAATTCAAGTCCCCCAATTTTTTATAAAAGTAATAATACCTATCGGTTTTTAGGTGTAGATACTTTATTTTTATTTTTGCAATAAAGTTAATGATATAATTGGCGTAAAAAATTAATGCAGACACTTCAAAAATCGTTTTAATCTTATATAACATTACGTATAAAACGAGCTTATTTGTACTTTTGAATATACGCCTTCTTTTTAATTATAAAATAGAACAGCACCTTAAGTGATAGTTTTTATATTTGCATAATTCAATGGAATCGCAATCGATAACTGCAAATACGATATTATTTAATAAAAAATTTGCGTAATTAATTGTACCTACTATAAAAGTATATTGGGGTTTCGATAAACCGAACAAACGTTTATTTTTTATAATGGAAAGTGATTGTTTTCCTATAAAAGTATCTGCAATTCATTAAATTGTCAGTCACAAGCTGAACTCTACTAAGAACACCTAATTAAGTACATTTAAAAAAATGTTTGCCGCAAGGGTAGGTATTTAATTTTCACTAATGACTTAACACTCAAGTCTTCGTATAAATTTCAGATTGCTTTAATTGTCTTGTTGGTCGGAGTTTGTGCCGCACAAAACATTCACGGTCATGACCAAATTGTCGACTATTACGTAAGTATTTAATTCTTTAAAAACCACTTCAACTTAATTTATAAATGACAAATTCATTTCTAGACTCACCCCAAATACGAATTTAATTATGGAGTATCAGATGCCCATACTAAGGACCATCACAATCAACATGAAGTACGCGATGGAGATGTTGTAAAAGGAGAATATTCCCTTCAAGAAGCCGATGGTACCGTCCGCACAGTCAAATACACAGCTGATCCCAAAAATGGATTTAATGCAGTAGTTATGAGATCCGGACATGCTGCTCATCCACAACCACAAGCCGTTCCTGCCGTCATCTATGGTCATCATCAGGGCGGTCATTTTGGGGGCTTTTAAATGAATTTCATTAGTTTATCTTAGGTAAAATTATTATAATTTTGATTTATATTCTGTAAATGGCTTTGTTAATGTTGCAGGTTTTATAAGTTGTTGTTATCCATAATAAAATTGTTTTTCAAAAGTAATGTGCAAATCGTTTTGGAGAGAGTTTTATGCAGAACGCTTTATAAATATTAGAATAATTTATTGCAAATCAATCTAGATGGCATATTAATTCAAGTAACTTGATAAATTATTAATTACACTTTTAAGCTTCGGCGTATTGAAAGCAATGTTAAACGTTACCACCTGCATTTTTACAAAGTATGACCCAAAATGCAAATACATTGTTCAAATAGTATTGTTTAATCTAATATCTAGATCATCTCAATAACTAAAAATGTAGTTTATACATTTCTAATTATTATTTAATTAATTTCATGTTTTCTTTTCAACAAAAATCACTGTAAAAAAGACCTTTTTACTTTATGAACATAGTAATGTAAATATACATATCTTGTTTTACATATTTATCTCATAGAATTATAAGATATAAAGATGTTTTTAATAATATGATATTAATTAATTCATAAAAAGTTCTAAAATAGTAAGAACTATTTAAATTACAAAGGTCTACATAAAAATGTATGGTGCAGTTTAATTTATAGGTAATTTTGATAGTATAATTACCTTTATTAATATAATCAGTTAGTTTTCAATACTCTTAAATAGTGTTCAAATATATGCAGTAATGTCCGCTTATAACAACTTCGCTTATTACGAATTTTCGGATATAACGAACCTTAATTTCTAACCACAAAAGTTTTCGGATATAACAAACTTAAAATGGCATTTTAGCGAATAACCAGGGGATTCCCAAAATTTTTCGACTATGTGTGTGTAACAGCCCATATAATACGGACGATCAAAACAAGCTTGGCCCAACATTGGGCAATCAAGCGTCGAAATATAAGTAATGGTCCAAATCTGAACCAAGCCTTCTCAACCAAGGCTCGATTTGTCATTCATCGGCCTCAATCTATAGTCCAAATTGTCTTTTGGTACAGTCTGATAACTACGACCATCTGCTTATAACTTAGGATATGGACATAGTTTGTGACATTTAGTGGAATCGCTTAAGTCAGTGTTTCCCAAATTTTCGACATCTGTGTACCCCTTCTATAATTTTCATAATGTAGAGTGGCCCCTCATTAAAAAAAATTGCATATACTGTAACAACAGCCATAAAAATAATTCATTAATAGCAGCCAAAGCGGGGTGCACAGTGTACCCCCACTAAACTCTTCCCATACCCCTGGTGCTACTCGTACCACACTTTGGGAAACACTGGTTTAGGTTAACACATGTGTACAGCAACATGTGAAGTCATCATTATAATTTTATTTCTAATTTAAAGAATATAGTGAATATTAATAATGTCTAGTCATTATTATAGAGTAAAAAGGCGTTCTAAGTTAAAAACATACACTCAGATAACATCAAGTATAGTAGAATAACAAATTATCAATGTATGGACATCCCGGTGTATAAAATGATCCTTTAGCAGATTTATAAAAAATGAATCGGATATTAATAATACATTAAATATCAAAGAATGTAAATATGCCAATACTTAAATAGATAAACCGTCTATCCAAAACCGCTTTAACACTGAGATTATGTCGGATACCTTCTGACTTACACCATTCTCCCTCAAGGGGTTCATTTTATACCACTTTCCCCTACTTGGATAAATCAGGGTACAATTTACTCCTGTTTGTATTAACATTATAAGCTGGTTTATTCCTGTACCACAAGTAAAAAAAGTAAATAGTGTCTTTGAATTCGCCATATAAGATATGTACTAAATCCTCCACTAAAATAAGTGTTGACATGTGTTAATGATACTTAATACGATAAGGGTCCAGCAGAGCAGCTTTGGTAATTTTTGAAAAACTTACACATTCCGGTAATGTGAAAGGTTAGTCATTTATCTATTTTTTTTAATAGTCATGTCTATACCATAATTCTATTTTGTTTGAATAAGAAAGTGGTCTAATTCTAATTGAACAGGTTCCTTACAGTGGAATAGGTATACCCACTCTTATGCAATTATTACATCAATCTATTTTTTTTTTAATATTAGTAGAATTTCTACACCGATATTTTACTCCTGAAGACTTAATCTTTTACATACTAATTATAGTATTATTTATTAACAGGTTCTCAAAGACAAAAGGTAGCGGTTTGCCGATTGCAGAGAACGAATAGAAACTTTTCTATCGGCTGAAATGTGTTAGTGCTATGCATAACGCGTTTTTTTTTCTTTAAGCGTGTGACTTATCTTTAGATGTTTATAAAACTAAAAAAATATAACAAAAATGCATCCAAAAGAAATGATACTTTCTCCTATTTATGCCTTTCTAATTAAAGCTATTACGAAATCACAAAAATGTGTGTTCCTAAATATAGCAATTCTTTTAAAATAATTGTTAGAATTTTCTGTGGTGCTTTTAAGTGCAAATATTTGAAGTTAATATTGATATGTTGATATTTAGATTAGCGAAGTATTTGAATTTATGCAGAAAAAACGCATTAGTTTAATAATTAGTTTAAATTATATTAATCGACTTCGAATAACCATAAATTTTCTGTACTAAAAGTGGAGCAACGTTGCTTAGGGGAACAATTACAATAAATGCATAGATATACCATACTAAATGTAAGTACACGACTTAAGTGGGCACTGGTATTGATATCCGTGCTATTGCACAATTTACCTATAAATAAATAAAATATTGTATAAATAGCCTTACCACCATTTCTGAAATTACGCAAAGTCTTGATATATGTGTACGAAGTAGCAGTTAAAAATCTTTAAACAAATTTCAAGCTCGTAGGTATAAATATTGCAAAATGATATTGGAACTCAATACGTTTCCGTCAATATCCTTTTAAGAGCCGCATGAATAATTTGTAGTCTGTTGGTTTTCCAATAAACTACTTATTCATATTATAAAAAAATGCAAATTAGCTTATAAACTGTCACCTAAGCAATTATAATTTAAAAAACGAAGCAATTTCTGGAAAAATTAAATTAGGTAAATCTGTGTTGAAATTGTCTCGTTAATGAGATGTAGGTGGGAATTAAATCTCTTTCCATGTCGACATTAAAGTTATATAAATTAGGTGAACAATCGTAATATGGTAAATTACAAATATGTATGTATGTACGATCCACATATCTAAGCCTATGCGATTTTTATATGCAATTGTGGAGTACAGATTATATTTAATTATCAAACCTTTTAATCGCCTATCTATATTCTGAAATAATAGTTCTACATCTAAATTAATCTGAATAATTGCGTCTTATTTTCTTACCTTCAAGCTAATATGTAGAACACATTTACTTTTAATCCGTGCAGGTGGATTAAAGCGCCGACAATATGATAAATGGGAGACCGTATCAAACTTGTAATTTTTATCAACTATTGTAACTAAGTATGTATTGCATTAAAGTCGATCTGAAATATAGACATAATCTAATCTGATTAATATCCCAAATATAATTAATATTCGTTATGTTTTTGTACTAGAATTTACATTGTCTTTTGCTTAATTAAAAAAAATTGAATTGTATAACAAAATAGATAAATACCTATAGATGTAATTGCGATTGGGAACCAAAAATTTCAACATACAGTCGGTTGTGTTCATTTTAGCACGATTAATAGTCAACACCAAAGGTTCTAATTTTTTTGCCTTAATTAGAAGTCAACAACTTATACAGAGTTATTCTTAGAAATAAACTAGGAAAAAATATTAACAAAGTACATGTATTTAATCCAATGCGTTTCTTTTGGCATGTCTGATAATGGTATATAGAAATTCATTAGTAGGACACTTCCACATAATAAAAAATTTCAGTCGACAGTATAACTTAATTTCTCTTTAAACAGAACTTTGAACCCAAACCGAACCAAATACCCAAAACGAACCATTATTTCTGCCGGAACGAAAACTTGAACCGAACAGAAAAAAATATTTCGGTTTATTTCCATATAATCTAATTACTACACCTACACTTATTATTGTTTGAAATAAATGATATATTTTATTATTGTGCCAATTCATAAAGTATCTATGAGGTATTACAAAAGAAAGAATAAAGTGTTCCAAATGAAGCACTCGGAACTGAACGCAAAATTGAAAAACCCGATATATTGGGCAGAACGAAAACCGCAACCAAACCAATATATATTTTTTTAATTAAAGAATGAAAACTGGAATGATGAAGATAACAGTTCCAAGTCCTGCTTTAAGCAGACTTATGCCGAACAATTTTGTTACAATTATGAATAAAAATACGAATTTATTATGTAATAATTTATAAAAAATAAATACAAAGTGCACTAATTGTCTTTCACATTTTTAAATATTTTGAATCGGACTAAATTTGAATTCCAATTGTAAAAATCTTAAAAGACCATTATTTGATATGAGGAGTATATTATAAAACGTACACTCTTCGCTGGGCTAAATTCACAAGAAAGTTTTCAAACAATTAATAAATATAAAACTCCACATGTATTAAAAGCTTCAAATAGTGAAAACATTGCAAGGTAAACCGTAACCGAAATATTAAAAATTGATCTTTATAAAACCAATATTCTGATTGTGAGATCAATAAAGTAGTTACAATTTTAGATTTACTATTGTGTTTATAATAGCAGTGTTTATTTATAAAGAAAATTGCAACCTCTGGTAACCCAGTTTAAACAAGATTCTTTTGAATGAGAACGATATGATTATAAAGCAACAACCAGTATATTAATTTGCCTAACAAAATTTTATTTTTCAAAAGAAATGCTCCTTATAACGATGTTAGCGATAAATCTTTTTTAACTAGAAGAGAATATAATTACTATAATAAATATGTAGTAAAATTCATTAACAGAATGCTCAACAACCAACTATTACAAGTATTTCATGAATGTGCATACTATAATTTAGTAATGCTTCGCTGATTCTATTTGTATCTTTACCAAACCGTGTAACCGATTTCAGCGATGCATAACTAATAAATTTCATTAATAACTAATTACCCAGTATCTGTACTTGACCCACGACACAATGTCAAGGACTTTTCTTACCTACTCAACCGCAAACCGCAAAATTCTTTTAAGCTTCCTTATTATTGCCGAGAAAGAACCCAATAATCCAGTTCCTATTTTATAACTCAATTGAATTAACAAATAACTAAAACAAGAACACGATCAAATTAGTTAATCTTAAAAACATGTCGTGGGTCACTTTAAAAAAATCATTTTGAAAGTACCCACTACAAGTGGAAATCATGACGCCCAAGCACTATAAATTTCGATTTCAGTAAAAATCAATAGTATCAATTATGCTTCTGTAAATACTCCTACCCTTAACACCTTTCTCTGCAGCAAATTTAATCATACGCATAAGAGTGGACCAAATAAATCTTTGATTCGTTAGCAATCAGTGAAAGTTAATTTTGAAATTGTAAATGAATTGTCTATGTGTACTGGACCCAGGCTATCAGATCTGGACCAATGGTCTTACTATAAAAGCAAGCAACATCTTAAACGTACAGTAGTTTAGTTAACACTTATGCGACTTTTTGGTCGCCTCTGTGCATGCAATGGCTAAATATTTGGTAAGTTACGTGATTAGTGAAGAATTTATAGTTTCAGTGAAGTGATTCGTTTCTCAGTGATAATGTAACAGTTTTGTACAAAAGGAACTAAAAAATGCCTAAAACCACAGTTAATATTTTTTGGTGAAATAAAATATTACAATAAAAGCAATATTAATAAATTTGTCAAGTCAGAATCAACTTAAAATTTAACGTTATAATTTAACGAAATTGCTAATTAGAATTTTTAATTTAATATGCGATAATAAATCAATCTGACAAAAGCAGTCTTAATACATTCGGGTCTGCGTTTAAATCATTATAATTAACTAAATGGTTTTTCTAAGTTTATCTTTGATAATTAATAATTTCTTAAAAGATTTCATCAAATTAATTGTTGTCAGGCCTTATTATAAGGTCTATTACTCAAACCTGATGGCATTATACATAAATACTAAATAAGTACAATAATTCTTGTTGTTCTTATAATGTCGACTAGTTTTCTTAATGAATTACTCTATTTTATTCGATATGACAAGTATAACAGTTTTGATAAATTCTACAATAATAATTTAATAAAACTAGACACTCTTAAGGCTATTTAAATACTATTTAACTCTTAGTAATTGGAATTTATGTGCAATAACATTATTTACTGTTACAGATATCAATATGCCTTTTTGTTAGTGTTCTAACAGTAAAGGCATTAGAAGATCCTGATTTAATTCGAAATTGTGGAGATGCCAGAGCGCTTGCCTTAGGATTAGCTCCTTCTGCAAATTATGGATCAATTAAATATGCAGCACCCCCTGCTCAGTCAGCTGGAATAATTTATGCAAAGCCCCAGGTCCACGGATATGCAGTTAAAGAAGCTTCTATCAACGTTGTTCAAGCTCCTTCGCCGCCTGCTTTGATTTCTAATTACGCACTTCCCACTTACACTTCTCATTCTTCGCCAATCTTTACTCAATCTTATAGCGCACCTTCTCTTGCTAGCTATTCTTCATCAGATTACGCTTCCAAGCAATTTTCTTCTTCATTTTCTAGCGAATCTGGGTACTCATCTGGAGGGTCCTATGCTGCAATAGCTGCTGCTCCAATTGTACCCAAAATTGCACCCGTTCCGATTGCAATCAAAAGTGCACCGCTATTATCGACATACTCCGACCTTTCTTCTCATTCTTTGGGAAACTCTCAACTCGGTTACTCGTCTAGTGCTTCTTCCGATTATTCCAACTTTGGGGCATCTTCTGCAAATAAATATGGGGCTTCTTTAGCACTAAGTTCGCCTCTTATAACTAAAAATGTAATCGCAGCTCCTACGTTCTCTTCAAATCATCATGCAGGTCATTCCGGCAATATTTTCATAAATTCTGCTCCTATTACAAAATATACTGTGTCCTCCCCAAGCTATGTATCGAATGATTTAAGTCACGGAAGTATTTATAATTCAGTTTCTTTGCAGAATGCTGCACCTCTTAAAATTGCGGCTGCTCCTGCTATAACATCTAATTATTTAGCAACAAACTTAGATCATTCGTCTTATGCTTCTGGTAATTATCATTCCTCATATGCTAAGCCCATTGTTGTCGCAGCACCAGCTGTGAAATTAACTACAACTCCTTTTTTAACAAATAATTACTTGTCCACGGGGTTGCAACACAACTCCGCCGGTTCTTCTAATTTATATGGTGGCTCTCATTTAGAACTTGCCTCTGGAATTAAAATCGGCACTCCTATTTTATCGAATTCTTATTTATCATCGGGTGGGTCTCATTCATCTGCAAATTCTCATTTTAGTGGTGGATCAAATGCTTTTGGTTCCTCGGGAATTAATATTGCAACAGCCCCTGTAGCTGTTGTTCCCAACCTTCCGCATATCTCATCTCATTCTATTCCCGTTGTAACTGCTAAACCACTTCTTGCAGCCCCTACAATTATATCTCATAGCGCTCCTCAAACTGCTACTCATTCTATTTCTGTTGGTCCTTCTGTAAAATACGCTGCACCAGTAATTTCGACAGGATCAGCAGCAGGACCTGCTTCTTCTATTGGATCAAGTTATATAAGTTCTGGGGGTCCGGTTGTTCAAGCACCTGCAACTGCCATCGTCAAGCCCATTGCAGTCAAGCAAGACGGGTACTATGTAAGTAATTCAAGCAAATTACGTAAAAACTTATGACATTACACTCTGCATCAACAGTAAACATGTTTAAATTATTTTTGCATGTCTTACACTTTAATTTTCTTAGCTCCTTGGTAATACTATAATTCTTTAATTAGAGAAACAAATTAATTCATTTCGTTAACAAAACGTTTAATAACTCGATATTAGAATGAAAAGAATATTTGTCACTTTAAATTAACTTAAGGTTTTGCTTTTGTGTTAAATATTTTATTTGGTTTTAAATAAAAAAGAGAAAAACCATGCAAAAGCAATAAATTGACAAATTTTGTCAGATTTGCACATTTCTGAAATAACTAGAAAATGAAATTGCTTATAGAGCTTTTTTTATATGTAATAGGAATTAAATTGTGCGTATTTGCTTCAAGATGCATTTAAGATTAGGTAAAACGTGTGGTTTTCTAATATTACACGCTGAATAAGGAGATGCGAATTAAATAAAAAAATGTAAAAGTGCAAGTGACTTGGAAAGTTAATATCTTCATCGTTAATTTCCTGATCTTTGAGATAATTACAGAACACGCTCCATTTAAACACCTTACACACAGAAAAACATAAATCTTGCTAAACATGCATATATCCGATGGTAAAAGACATAAATTTTTTATTATACACTTGGAACATAAAATATATATTTATAAACTGCTTACGATTTATTATATTTCTTTTTATTAAAAATGATCAGCGTACTTTCTAATTTCTATTTATTTTGGTGAAAATTTTGCGAATGTAAAGTATAATTCAATTTATAAAATATATACATATCTAGAATTGAATCTTTGACTAAATACATCAAAATAATCAGATTTCTTAAACCATAAATTAGCTAATTTAACATTTGTATGACTTATCCCAGATGAACATTGTTCAATATGCAACATCTAATAAGATACATATCTTATTAGATGTTGCATATTGAACAATGTTCAGGGTGGTGCAAAATCTTTACAATTCAAAATGCAATTAATTAAATCCTGATGAACGGGGAAATCTAAAAGAACTAATTCATTTTGTACATAAAATGATAAATAGTTAATTTCTATTGATACTACAATTATAATTAATTATTTCTTGATCTTTATCTAAAATCTACAGACTGATTAAGAATTATAAAAACTAGTTAGGTTGATAATCAATGTCGAATCCAACACTTTTACCATTATTGCAACAAAGTGATTAATTAAGTAACAAATCCATTAATCTAATAAAGTGGCTATTAACACTTACGTACTTGTGTCTTAATATCATTCTTACAATCGTTTTCAAATGTAATGGCAAAAAATACCTCTTTATAAGTACTTCCATTACTTTAAATAATTAAACAGAAGAGTTATATTGAAAAATTTAAATTGACAAATTTGTTTCAGGATGCCCACCCACGGTACGCTTTTGAATATGGTGTTAATGATCCACACACCGGAGATGTAAAAGAACAAAAAGAGGAACGCGATGGAGATGTTGTAAAAGGACATTATGCCCTCGTAGAACCTGATGGTAATGTTCGTACCGTGCAATATACAGCAGATTGGGAAACTGGTTTCCACGCAAAAATAACAAATTCCAAACATCGAACACACGCTTAAAAAGCTTTGTTACCAATTATCATAAGATTAACTTATTTTTATACATCAAAATGCAGTTTCTTCGTTGCCGAAGAAGATTGTGATTAAGTATTTCATTTCATTACTAGTCCTAAGATTTTTTACCCATTTCGCCACCTATCATTATTTCATGTTAATTTTAATCACTAATAAGATAAAGTAATTGGTTAAAAAGTAAAATTACTTTTGATATACCTACGTACATGTATAAAACACTCTAATCGTTCTATCATTTATGTTGCGCAATAAAATATATATTTTTGTAAATATTTTTTTTATTTTAAATAAGTAATGTGATATATATTTTACAATAAATATATCTACCTATCAAATCACAGTCATTTATTAGAATATTTAAGAATAATTCGAGTTACATAATTTCCAACTATGTATCTGTACACTATTTAAGAAATGTAGTATTAATTATTTAGACACAAATCTAGAATTAATTGACCAAAAGGAATTCGCTAGTATTCAGTAAACATTTCTCTCACAATATAGGCAGGCGGACACGAAAAAAAAACCAAATGATCTACATAAGTGAAAGTAAGTTATCACATACTCAACTAATGAATACGTAATAGAAGCTAGAAAGTGGTCTAGATATTTCTGAAGATATAAATTAATATTATCAAACTTTTCCTATATGGATATTCGAACACAAATTTAATGATTAGGATAGTCACAAGCTTTACCGATTACTTTTTAGGTATAAAAAGAATTATAACTTTCATCAAAGGCGTGAAGGCATATTTGCATATTCTTTCTTTAAGAGGATGGTGAATAATTAAGATTTATAATGGGATGTATTATACAAAAATTCAGTTCTTTGTAAGCATTGCTATATTTAATGCTTAGTAATTTGTTTATATTTTATAAATATCAAATGTGAGAAATCTACTTTCAAATATTGAAACTACATCATACTGACTCTTTCACAAATTGGTATTGAACTCCTGTACTCGCACATAGGACATTTATATTTAGTATCCGCAAGTTGATTACCCTACAAAACATTTAATATAATATTTAGAAATAAAATATCTTCTGACACACCAAAGTAAGAGTTCCCATACTAAGTCAAAAATTTTGAAGAGTCACAGCAAAATATACATATACTGAGTGTCACAAAACTAGAAGGCCCAATTTTAAGAGTAGATAGGAGACGAAAAGTCCTGTGGCATTTTCACACCTAACGCACAGCTAATGAATTATTAATTTCGATAGTCTGGCTATTATGTCGAAGAGTCTGACTACTCTCTTCTTTTCACTATAGCTTGCTTGTTATTGGATATGAAAATTAATTAATAACTCAGTACCGGTGCGTCAGGTGATAAAGTCACGGGCCTTTTTGTTGTAGAATTTCATTGCCTGTCTACCGTTAAAATTTAATACCCTGCTTTTGGGACATCCTATATATCAAAACTAAAATGTATGGCCCACAAGATTTAGCGGATTCTCAAAGAGATTTATGATGCAAAAAAAGTTGGAAACTCCTGTACTAAGGTACTAATAAATATATTACATACCATTAAACAACTGTAACAAAAAATATGAGCGCAACCCATATGGTGTGGTAAAATAGGAGGTCTGCCACAATAAGCACAACAAGTTTGTAAGGTGAAGATTCTGTTTTCAACACGTGTATACACAAGTTTCTTATGGAATGGATTTATATCACACATAATCCGTTTGATCTTATGATAGTTAATAAGTGGTAAAACATAAAGCAGTATTTCCTAAAAACACAATAGTTCTTTAACTAAATTCATAGAATATTTAAAATGAAAAATAACCATACAATAAAATTGTTCCAAAGTAGTTCCCTTGTCATATACTTTGATCCAAACTGCCGGTTTACATTTTTCTGAATATATGCCTGATCCAAGCCTAATATTCTTTCAATAAGCCTTGGTTTTGTGCCATATTTAAGAAACACCGAAATATTGATTAAACTACAAATTTTCAAAAACATATTGAAACTTAAAACATTTTTATGTAAATCAGACAACGATGAAAGCTCCAATTTGTCTTTTAAATATTCCATTAAATTAAACAAGCAATACAGAACTTTTTTGCTTGTAGAGATATTATTGTATTGTATAGCTAATAATTTCTGTCCAAATGTCTGTGAATTCTTAATAATCGAATAATATAATATTGACATATTTATCAACATGTTTAGTTCGGGTTTGTAAGGTGCTGTAGTTCCTAGCTAAAATATAATGTCATTGATATTTATAATTTCAATAGAATTGTAACCAACACATTACTGGTAAATACTTAGTACAATCCTGAAGAAGTTGTAAAAATATTTTATGTACTTCTCTGTCTAAATAAATAGCATCAATTTGCGTTATCCGAAGTAGATTATTCGTTGTCATTTTGTATATTAATTCTATAAACAGAAACCAAAAAACTTCATACCATTTAGCAATTTTAATTACACTACATCTTTCACAAACTGATTGTAAACGTTTTATTTACGAGACATAACACTCTTAACCACCAAAATTGAAATGTTTACTAATATAAGGGAATTTGTAAACGTTAAAATTTTACAGATGGTATTCCTGTGAGGTTTCTGCTATAAACAAATATGTCTACGAAAAGTGTTTCTATTGATGCTAGAGGAGAACTGGCTGAATTAGTTAAAAGAAAAGCAGAAATATCTGTAAGCATTATTTGGTAGCCCCATTATATCATGTAATATAAGAACATTTACATTTAAAGAGATTTTTTATGATGATGATAATTCCAACCAAATAATTTTGCGCGCTATTATTTGAATATTTGTTACAGGAAACATTGGCTAATTTAGAGAGACAGATTTATGCTTTTGAAGGTTCTTATTTAGAAGATACTCAGCTTTATGGTAATATAATAAGAGGTTGGGACCGCTATTTATCAAGTAACAAAACTACAAACTCCAAATCTGATAAAAGAAATAGGAAATTTAAAGAAGCGGAGAGACTGTTTTCAAAATCTTCTATAACATCTATGGCAGTGAGTTGAACAATAGTGTTATTTCTATCTATATAGTTACAATATGTAATGTAAGGAATCTATTTTATACTCATCTCTGTTTTAATCATTTATTTTCTAATTGTTATTTTGGTTTTATAGGCAGTCAGTGGTCTAGTGGATCAAAACCAAGATAAATGTAAGTTAAAAATGAAATGTTGATGGAACCAATTAATGTTACATTGACAAATATTTCTAGCTGAACGACAAAGTGATACAGAGTCACAGACAAATGAAGATTCAAGTGACACAAATACAGCAATTCCAACAACAAATCACATAGATTCGACTTTAAAAAACGCAGGGAAACATTCAACTAATTCTTCCACCTCTTTTGCTTCTAATGGCATTCAAAATCAGAATGGCTTAGATCGATCTTCGAGTCCAATTAGAGAAGTTTCTGCAAAACAAAAAAACTTTAGTAACAGTGCTAAGAAAAATAATAGCAAAAAGGCTAGGCATAGATAATTTTAAGAATTTAAGAGTAAGTTAATTTAAAATTTTAAATTATTTAGTTTTTACGTTAAAAAAGCGCAATATAACTTCTGAACATAAAGTAGTACTTCATTTGACATTTATTTGGAATGAGATTTGTAACTTTTTGAAATATGTAATATACAGTTTATACATTTCTATTTTTATTTGTACATAAACGATTTAAATAAACTGTTTGTCTTATTTATTTTGTTATTTAGTTATATAAATAAATAAAATTGTAAATCTGATAAATAAAATGGTCTTTCTTTATTGAGAATTGTAGAAATTTATTTGAAAGAACTTGCTGTGCAATAGGACATTGATTTGCTATCAATTAAAATAAATGTATATGGTCAATTTAAATATATATTACGTTTAGTAGTTTCAATGTTTAGAAACAAAGAACAATGATTTTTCAAAAAATATTTAAATGCTTTATTATTTCTTAATTGAAAGTTTGAGCTTTTTCAAGTAGATGGCGACAGAGACTATTTTACAGAATTTAATAAGGTTTAGTTATTGGAATTGTGACATTAGTTTATGTTAGTTGTTTAGTCATATTCGATGTCTTAAGTTGTTTTCATTATTTTAGGTAGACTTTGTAATAGCTGCATTGTGTTATGTTATATCACGTTGTACATACAAGTGCGTAATTGTTAAAAAAAATTAATATGGCGTCATCCCGAAAAAAACTGGACGAAAAAAATGTTAAAATTTTGCGAGAACTGGCATCCTTACAGCATAATAAATATTGCTTTGACTGTAATCAACGAGGCCCTACTTATGTGAATGTGACAATAGGATCCTTCGTTTGCACGAAATGCTCAGGGATATTGTAAGTATTTGTATTAATGCGTAATTATTAACCCTATTTTATGCACTCTTTTAGCTTAATTTACTGTTGAATATTCTACTTATTTTTAAAATATTGATCTGTTGCACTTCTTTCATATATTTACATGAGACTTGTAAAGCAGTGTCCATGGTACATTTCTATTTAATTAAAACATGAAGACAAGATGTAAATACAAACGTCCCCATTGTATATTTAGTTAACTTATCGTTCTTTGATATCACATTAGTGTGAATAACTTTACTAAAGGCTAAGACAACTATTTTCTTCAACTATCAAGTTTAGGCGTAAATGTGTATTTTTAAATTTGAAATAACAAGCCAATTCATTTCAACACAAATGACCTTATCAATTAATAATCGTTCTTTACTATTATTTACATAGATAACCGAATCCTAAAAATAAGCTCTATTTACTTATTCATAAGCAATTCAAACAGGTTTGTGTAGTTTTTTGAACACTAAAATAACTCTTTATTAAAAGTTTTAAAGTACATTGATTTGGATTTTATTTCAAAGAGACGAAATATAGCAGTAGTAGTTGCTTCATGTTTTGGTATGGTTTCCTACCAAACATTCATCAAGCAATTATAAATTGATTATAATTATAAATAAACATCTTGAAGATGAAAAATATTTATGAAGTAATTGTATATGTCCAATGTATATCATTGACGTTAATTTGATTACTCTGAAACGATACCTCCTATCATTTTACAAATGAATTACACATTAAATAGACTGGATCAGTTGGAAAGTCCATAAAAATTCTTAAACTTCGATAATTTAAAATTTTAGTACTGCTCTGGATAATCACAAGTGTTTTAATATTTAGATTAATGTAACACAATTATATTCCATGTATTAACAACTTCTTATGTACAATTTTATTTGTTACTTCCTTCTGTGTAGATAAAATTAGGTTTTGGTTCCTTATCAGCGGTCTAGACTATTATTTTTATTAATTTAAGGATATACCACATCAGTTAATAAACTGGATACGGAATTAAACAATTACCTTAAAAAAGTTTTCGCAATAACTAATTAATTCAATTTATATTTTAATAAGAAAGTAGCAAAACGCCTCATAACTGATTTAACGATGAATCAACGTGCTTCAGTGATTCATTGTCCGGTAATACAAGTCCAATGGTATAATATGGAATGAAAGTAACCTTCTCGTTTTTTGTGTATGAAATTAACTGTGTTACATTTAGTTTCTAAAATTATTATGTTATCAATTAGAAAGACTACTTTGCATTTGCATTTTTATTGATATCTCTGTCTGCTGTCTTTAAAAGATATATTTAGTAAATAGAGGAACTCGACGTAAATAATTATCAACAAGATTACTGTACGTGACCTTTTAACTAAGGATGTTTTATTATAATTTGCATGTATAGATAGCCATACAATTATTGTGAAACATGGGAATTAATAGTACATTAAAACCGATGATTAACAGAAGCAATAACGCTATTGAATGATAATAGAATTTCCCCAAAATTTACAAGGGATATCTCCTCGTATTTCTCTCTGACGAACATTACAACTATTCTGATATTGTATTTCTAGAATTTGATTATGCAAATCATAAAGATGATTATATATAGTAAAATAAATTAGTTTGCTTCATTATTTAGTATCCTACAGCACCACTGACTATTATAATTAGTTGTTAATTAGAGAAGCACCAACTGGGTAATATTATCTAATACTTTTACTTTGTTTCTTTGTAATAGCTATTTGAAGTATCAAAAGAAAGGTTTAAGAATCGCAAATCTCAATTACAATATTTTGAAGGCTTGCAATAAAACATTCTAGTGCATAAGTTTGTAGAAACAATAGGTAAATTCACTTACTAATTAATTCATTATACGTTATGGTAATGAGTTGTTTTAAAACAAGAAATGTATTTGTATTGTGTTGATGGCCATATGCCATTTAAAACCCGGAAGTGCTTCCTGTATTAAGGCCCTAATGTGGGCAAATTATCGATTTTCTAGTAGCTGAAATAATAATAATTAATATATTTACCCTCTTTTTCATTTTACTTTTATAAAATTAGTGTATGTGTATTTTTTTCTAATTAATTTTATTTGCAGGCGTGGATTAACACCTCCGCATCGTGTAAAATCAATTTCTATGGCCACTTTTACCCAAGAAGAAGTCGAACTTATAAAAAATAGAGGAAACAATCATTGTCGAAGTACCTGGTTAGGATTATACGAAGGCAATATGGTATCAGAATGCAGAGATGAACAAGTTGTACGTGATTTTATGGTAGAAAAGTATGAAAAAAAGAGATATTATTTAGAACCTTCTGCTACTTTAACGAATGGCATCGATTCCCATACACCAAGTCAGGTGATAAATAAAAGCTCCGAAATTAAGTCGACAAATAATATAATAATCAATCAAAAAGTATCACAAATCAAAGCGATTCCAATTGAGAAGAGAAATGCGAACAAGAAAATCTCTGACTTTGTAGCTGACTTCGGATCTGCCGATATATATAATGCCCTTAATGCAAATAAGGATAATAATGTTAATAATAATGTTATTCAGCAATCGTTTGCTAATTTTGATAATAACGCCATATTTAATAGTAACAGTAAGTATCACAAATATTATAGACGTAAATGAGTTTTTATGATAGTCAAATTACTCAATTTACAGTAAATTCTACTAGTAATAAGTTAGAAGAGTTGGGTCTGATAAATTTTGATCCAATATTTGATCAAACGCTGCTATTTCCAAAATGCAACTTGAACAACCACTGGAGTAAGTGATGCGACTTACAAGCTGGTTGTTTTAAAGTTTTGTTTGCATTTAATTTAGTACATTTGTTCTTTTGCTTGCAACACAACTTATTTAATTTGTTCACTTGCAATTTTTGCTTAAACGTAGATGTGTAGTAATTAAATTAATAATTCGGTAGTTAAATTGCTGGATTAATCTATAAGCCATAAATCAAGGGCCCGAAGCTTTAAAAAAATACGTTTTTTTAACAGTTCTAACGTGCTAGCTTTGGACTCTTATTATTCTTAATCTGGCATTATTTTAATTGATTAATTATGAATTGTTTATTTAGGTGCCTCGAATGTTAGCAGTAACAATCAACAGTTTAATGTAACACCTTCCCAAGCGCCTCCTGAAGATAGATACGCTGCTCTTAAAGATTTAGACAATGCTTTAAAAGTTCAACCACAAATAGACTGGAATTCTGGATCGAGCAGCTCATTCAGTTCAGCCACTCCTACAAGTTCGGTTTACAGTTCGCCTTCACCTCATGGTTCTATGTACGGTTCACCTAGTCAAAGTTAGTATTAATTCAGATAACGTAAAAACAATAATTAAGTTCATCTTTTTAAAGATCAACTTGCCAACGTGTTTTCACAAGAGCAACCTAAAACTTCAAATCCCTTTAATGGCAGCATTATTTGGAATGATAATGTTAATCAACAACAAGTTGGATCTTCTGCAAATCCATTCAGATCAAATACTAATAATAAGGTTAATGGATCGTTAAATAATTTTTATACAACGCCAGCATTTCCTACGAATAATTCTAGTCCGTGGATGCCTAATCCTTTTATGGTAAATAATTTGATATAAATTTAATAATATAGCAAATCCATATAATGTTGATTATTTTTTTTTACAAAAGAAATTGTAATGTTTTAGATTTAATGAGGTTTTTTCAATTTTAGATGGGCTCGTCTGCTTCGAATGGTAATTCTTCCAGTAACCCCTTTTTATGAGTGATTCTAGAATTTAGAGTAAAGCAAGAAGTGGCGCTTTACTTGTGCCTTCAGATTACAGCTCATTGAGTATGGCTGTTAATGGAATAGATCAATTTATTTTTTGAGCATATATAATCTAGGTATTTCTTTGTGGTTTTTGTTGCTTCATACGTAATAGGTTTTATTTTTGTTTATTTATTTATTAATTTTTTTCTTTAACATTGTAATGATCAAGACTGGTTTATAACAGACAAATTTAGAAAATTTCTACTGCATAATTACTAACGAAATGCTCTCTTCATTCATTTATTTCTTTGATTTTTGCTCTCTCTTTTAACGAATATCTTATTTGTTCTAACACAAGAATTACGTTTTTTAGTAAATTATTAAAATACTGTTAATCAAACGACAACTGATTTATAAAAGTATTTTTGAATGTCTAAGTTTCATTTTTTATGCCTTATTTTTATCAATTTATTTTCGCTGAAAATTTAAAATTGATATAGTTAACATATAAGTATTTTTGGCTCAACAGCGTTATTATAAATCAGTTTACTAAAGAGTTCTATGTATATATGTGTACTAATTGGAATGTTAGTATGTTTTATAGATCTTTAACAAATTTCCTAATTACTAGTTCCTAATTTTAAAAATTCAATTTATTGTGCCAGTGATGTTATAAATCAGTCTTTGGAAATACCAAAAGAAACTGGTTGTAGTTTTTAGAAGTTTTATTACATGGTTAGACTTCTTTAATGGCGTTTTTAAAAAAGTGATATATATGTAACAGATTGCCTTTAGAACAAATACACTAATTTATTGAGTCAAAGTTTTTGAATACGTAAGTGTAGTACATTACCAAAGTAGTAATTTAGTAAACGTAACGGTATTAAATATTGTTGAGGAAATGTAAACAATCGTTTGATTAATTCATTTGCACTGTAAAGAAAACAATTTTGCATATAAGAACATAATACACATGTAAATTAATATGCATTTGTGATGAAAATGGTGGCATAATTTTAAAATGTTTGTAGCAGGAGTTCTTAATTGAACCCTACTGATTATGGCATAAATATTTAATTATGAAACCATTTAACGAAATTAGTTTTAAATAATTTATTATTACTTAAAAAATGCTTGAAGTACTGCTAATATAAGAGCGAATATAATTTTTATTTTATTTCACTAGATCACTAGTTGGAATTCTGTTTTTTTTATAAATCTGTAATCTTTAAACAAATTAATTATAATCAAATACACCAAATACAAGAATATACTATTAAGAAAATGCAGATTTATATTAAGTTATCAGAATTGTAACTTAAATTCTAAAATGTGCTCTATATAATTAACTAATTTAGTTCTATGTAGTATCATCAAATGTATAAAAAACAGTAGAGAAAATTTTAATTAGAAGCATGTATCAGTTTTCTACAAAGTTGCATTCGGTATACCATTCTAACTAACTACAATGAAGACTACCTTTTAATATTTTTTTTGATTTACTTATATGATGGAAAATCAGTAGAAAATATTATCAATCATACAAATTTTAGCTGACATATAGGTTTATATCAAAAGTTAGAAATATCTTACTTGGTGCATCTACTTTGTAGTACAATATCCATTGCCTTACGCATAGAAAACTATTCATTTATATATTTTACTAAAGACTAATAAGGGCTATCATTCAAGCTTGGAGTAACAGTAACAAAATTAAAATTTTAAATCTAGATTTGAAATTATGAAGTGTTCAGTTCTAGATGTACAATAAAACCATAGATTTTGTTTTTACATTAGAAAATGATAATAATAAGTATCCATCGATTATTTCATTGCTTTTATTTTTGTAATATTAGTTAACTGAATAGACATAGGAATGCATCCGTCCCATTTAAAGAGGACTATTTACATATTTAGCTTAGGCACAGTTTAATGAATATAGAAAACAAATAAGTTGTACATAAATAAAATTTTAATAATCTATAACTGTAATTAATTAACTTAAAGCTTTAATTTTTGTATTTCGTCAGATTTAAAATCAGTTCTGAAACAAATCCATGCAATTTAATGGTACATTTCAAGTTACATCACAATAAAATACCTTAAGTTCATAATCGCTCTAACTTCACTAGGAGTCAATCTCCAGGTAGGAGTACTTTCATCGGTTCCCCAATAATCTGAAATTTCTGCTACACGATCCAGATTAAGAATTGTTGCAATTTGAGTTAATCGAGCAAATTTATCTCTGACGGACCATGTTGTTGCAGCTGTTAAATAACTCGATAAAGCTCGAACTTCCTTATCAAATATTAAGCCACCTAACTAAAAATTGAAATAATTTTGTATGAATTACATATAAAATATCAACTGTAGATTACCCTATTAAACGATGATTTAAGAGCCACCTTTTCTAAACGATCAGTAACATCAGTAGTTAAAATTTTTATAAGACAATCATAATTTAAAGCACTAAGATTATCTTTAAAGGACATTAATAACGAATCTAAATTCATTATTAATGTTTGAACAAATGACTCCCCTGCTTCATATTCAGATAACTCATCCTGAAAAATATAATATACTCTAATAATTAATGAAAATATTATAAAACACTTACTTCTGTGAGTTGATGACTAATATTGAGAAATGTGTCAACCCAAGAGTTAACGCGAGGTTTAATAGCACTTGCTCTTAATTGTTGCATTCCATAATCAATTACTTCACGTAAATTTGTTGTAACAGAAGATAGACCTGAAAGACAACTTTCCAATTTTCCTTTTTCATTTGAATTTAAATTAGGAATCGCTTGTTGTACATCACTCATTACACTATCACAGAGTGCTTCTACGTATTCTGTGCTGGCATCAGCGTTATTTAATGCTACCTACAAAAATATGTAATTCAATTTTCCAAGAGTATAAAAAAATGTAAGTATTTACAAGGAATGCAGTACGTGTTTGTTCTGTATCACCAGGCTGTAGACGACCTTGTTGAATAGATGATTGTAGAACATTGTAAGCTTGCGTTAAATCTAAATATCCTGAAGGATATCCTTGACGGAGACGTCCTCTTAAAACTACACAAAAGTCGTTCTCTAAGACCCCACAAGCATTGTTAATAACTGCACAAATCCCGTCTAAACTTCCACTTGAAAGAGCACGTCTAGAAAATTTTATGAAATAGCAGTAGTAAAGAAACTAAACGCTTCCAAATTTTATTCTCTTTTGATTACGTGAATTGAATTGTAAAATAATGAATGAACATACAAACCTAATACATTTGCGTATTATAAAGAACGTATCATCAACCATACTAGAAGTATTTTGAGATGATTCAGTGGTATCCATTCCAACGGCTTTAGTCACCGATTCCTCCATAAAATATTGCTCTAATTGTAAATAAAGTGACAATAAATCGTGTTTACTTCGACTCAATCCACTATTGTTGATAAGTTTATCCAATTCTAAAAGTTTTTCATTACGTTCATCAGTATTTGGGGTACTTATATCGACATCATTCTAAAAATTACAGAGTTAATGGTCTATGTACTTTCAAAACAAGGAACGCTTACCAAAACCTTTTTTCTTAGAAATTTAATGTACATTTCCATTCTAACATGCATGATTGTTATTTCTTGAATCAACATATCTAAATCTTTTGGATCAAACTTTTCAATCTTACTAAAACTGGAACTACTACTCATTTTAATGATTTCCATAATTTGATTAATTTTCTTATTAATTTGTCTGTACTTAGTAAATTCCAGTATAATTATCTTTACTTGTACATCACATTCTTTTTGGAGCAGACTCACTACAGTTATAAGTCGCCCAGGACCATAGTAAGTTTCCACAAGCGGTTGATGTATATCGATTATACGAGCTAGTCCTTCAAATAACAATGTTAAAGTATCTGCAAATTTAACATTGTAACGTTTGTCACTTATTGAAGTATTCAGAGCAGTTTGCAAATTCTTCTGTGCTGTGTCTTGTAACTGTAACATTACAGTCTTTAAATATAGAGAAATAGAAGTAAAACATAATACCTTTTTGCATAAATAGCTACAAAACTTAGTAATTCCTTCATCATGCATACCCAACAGTGGAAATATTTTGAAAAATCTTTCTACACTTGCTAAATCTTCAATGGTAACTGATTCATCAAATTTATATTGTACAATTTTCCGTAATTTCGTTGCAGCATCCTGAAGCGTACCTATAGATTTTAGCATACTAGAAACATTTTCTGTATCAGTTGCTGTTTGTTGTAATAATGATTGATCCATAGATAAAAATCTATGCACATGCCCTGCTCCTTTTTCATAATCTTCATTCAAAATTGCTGTTTGAACACCTTGTGAACATAATTCTAAATCTATGAGATCACTTACTCTCTGCTGACATTCTTCAACTCTACTCTAATAAATGTATTATATTAATTATATTCTCTTATTACTTATTATATATCTTACTCTTGCACAATCCAAAGCTCTAACTTTATTGCTTATGTTCTCAGAAGATTCTGCTATGCCATGAATTGTATTAACTAATTCTCCAGCATTGTTTTTAAGACCCTTTAAACTTGGTACAAGCTTGGACAATGTTTTAATTTTTGCATCCACGTGTGACTTTTGGGCAATAAAAATTTCCATTTCCTTTAAATGTTCTTCCTTAAATTATCGCAATTAATAAACATGCAATTTACAAATGTGCATAATTGTAGTTACTCTTTGTAAATTGATCTTCTCCAACCTTGTCTGCATTTCACTAATAGTCTCTAAATTATAATTGATATTCATAATTGCCACACTTACTAATCTTTTGATGCCAAATAGAAATTTATTATTTAATTATTTAAGGAATAAATTATATTTCTTACTATTCAAATTACCATACACCCACATTTCTGGTGTAGCCTTTAAGAATCAGCTGTAGTGTGACGTTGCCTTATGTTGTGGTGTGGAATATTGTGTGTAAACATTTATATAATTGTGTGACTAATTATAATAGTAAGTACTTTGTGTTAATCTACTTTATTTTTATTAGTTATTACAATTTTTGCTTTTAGGAATTAACTGGGGTTTGTGATTATTTAGGTTAAGGGAAAACTGCAATGAAAATGTGATAAAAATGTTTGATAAGAATCAATTCATAGGAATTTTCCTACAATGATACAATAAGTTCTGAATAACCATTCATTCAACATGTCTAAACCTATATTTGATTATTCAATTAAATATCAACAACTGCTTCGTGATTTAAAATGTACAGTCGAAGGTTTACTGGTTGGCCAAGTTGCAAATGTATGGTGCATTTATGGAGGATTAAATAGACTACATAATGCTACAGAAAAAATATTTAAACATGGTTGTAAAGCTATTAGTCACGATGTAATGTTTAAGTCAGTAATGTGCAAATATTAATATTTGTATTTTTAGGGATCGTCAGATTATTGGCAATTTATTCAAGGATTGGAATGGTTACAACCGAACAATTTAACATCATCGTTTAGCCTAGATTCAGAATATAAATGTAGCATTCCACAACATCTGGAATCAGATAAAGCATCAATTTGGCTGTATCGAAGTCTAGAAACGCATTCTTTATCACAAAAACTCTCTTGGTTGCTTACTGATAAGACCCATTTAAAAACGTGTTATCAATCTAAATCATTTTTATGTCAGGAAAAATATGCTGAGGCTGTACTCATTTGTTTGCGTGCTGTTGAGAGAAATCAGCCAAGTTTATTATCTGAAATAGATCCATGTTTGTTTTTAAATAAAACCAATGTTAGTGAATATCGCAAGACACATAGACGTTGTTCATCCTTCCCAGATAACCGATTTAAAACTATCCAAGAAGAAAATTCATATAAAAATAGCAAAACTTTCCATAGATTAGATGTACATTGTAAAAAAATTGACGCTCCAAGGAAAATCATACATGGTAAACTAAAAGCCTGGAGGAGTATGCCTAATCTCTATTCGAATTTGCATACGAGTAGAGAAAGAAGCAAATCCGTTATTCAAAGTAACACAACGCCATCCACGCCAATGTATGCTAGACGTTCATCAATAAAACAGTTAAACACTGTTGTAGATGGGAAACTGTCGTCTAATGATAGTAAAGCTTATGCCAGCACATCAGTAATTAATAGTAGAGTCAAGCATTTTATGATAAACAATTACAATATTGTGGAGCACACGATGCCTAGGAGTTCTTACGAAAGCAGCACATTAGATGAAAATCTAAGTAATTTGTCCGTTAAATCTTTACCTGAAATACAATCTCCTATGAATAAAACTACAATTGCAAGATCTGCACCTGATTATAGCTTCCTCTCTGCTTTGGCTGGGGAAAAAGATTATAAAAAGCAACCTAAGAAGAGTTTTATTGAAGATGGTGGTATGAGTGTGTTACCCATGGCTACAGGGTATGTTATCAAATATGCATTAATATGACTTCTGCTTGATGAATAACTTGAATTATTGCAATAGATATTATAAAAGATACATAAAGATTTTAATTCTATTTTTTATAGGTATTTTCCTCGCCCAATAAAAGGACAAACACTTACAGCATTTTTAACATCCGGGCAATTTGCTAGAGCAAATGCAGAATTGGACAGGGAGAATGCACATTTTAGTATTTCTGAAGCAATGATAGCTGCTATGGAGCAAATTCGATGTAAACGAGATCTGAAATTGGCAGATGAACAAATAGAAGAAAGTGACGAAGAAATAATGGATCTTAAACAAAGAATTCGATTAAGAAGACGCCAAAAATTAGAAGAGAAACAGAAAAAAATGTGGGGTGGATCTACCAGCGATGGGAAGTTTGATAACAGTAAGGACATTAAAGATAAACTAGGCGGTTTCTAAAAACCCTTATTTTAGCTACAACTACAAGTGCCAGTCCTTGTACTAGTTCATCCAGAACTACATCTGAAAGTCTTAGCTCTGATGAAATAGATTTAGAAATCGATGAAGCTTCCAATTTAAAAGATCAAAAAGGACTATCGATGTCAATGGCATCTCTTTATGGAGACACAGACATTTTTAAAAAACCAAGGGGTGCGCCTGATGGAGCCTCAGATGTATTATCAGCAGAAGGCGTTGCCTTGTCTCTAATAAGTAGGTTCAATGAGAAACAATTACCAAGGTAATTCATTCTTCTTTACTGATTTTCCTTCTATAACTAATTAAGTTCATAGGGCATCAGATTTAGAATGGTTAGTCTCTGAAGAGGAAGCACCACAAGCCCTTTTACCATTACCAAAGAGTTGGCCTATAAGTCCTGATGATTCAGAAGGTCCGCCCGAAACACCGCTAAGAGGTACTAAAGAATGGGCTCCTCCACGTCCGCAAATAATATTTACTCCACATCCGAGTCCTGTGTAAGTGTTTTGATATTTATTAAATATGTGTTTTTATTATGAATTTACTTTTATGCTAAAAACACTCTTTCCAATAAGAGGTTTTAAATAATATTATCAAATTTAAATTAAAGTACCTTTCTATGCTGCGATTGCTGCAATAGGAGGAAGAAATTAATGTTGAAACAGAATTATCGATGTGCTGGATGTGGAATGAGAGTTTCGCCACAATACGCTTCGCGTTTTCGTTATTGCGATTATTTAGGACGATATTTTTGTACTGGATGTCACACTAATCAACTGGCTCTTATTCCTGGTCGAGTTTTACAAAAATGGGATTTTACTAGGCAAGTATTGTGATTGCTGATGATAATTGTACGGAAAGTTAATATCAAAATTTTAGATATCCAGTATCTAGTTTTTCATACAGATTATTAGATCAGATGTTTGGAGATCCATTATTTAGGATATTCGAATTGAATAAAAACATTGCAAAACGATCAAAGAATCTTGAATTTTGTAGACGATATCGATTAGGATTATACTATTTAAAAGATTTCATCATGACCTGTAGATTTGCTAAAACGTAAGCGATAGATAGATTATTTACTAGAAATTAATGTTAGAATACTTTAGAATTCAGGAATATTTAGAAAATGAACCACCACATTTAATTAATGATCCAGATATATATTCAATGCAAGATTTAATTAATGTTCGAAATGGAGAAATGAAGAGCAAATTGAAGCTTTTGGTTGAAATGGCATGTAGACACACGTCGGAGTGCGAGGTATGTTCTTACGTTTAACTCGACTAGGGTTGCATAACGGTTTATTTTTAGTTGTGCCTCGGAAGGGGTTTTATATGTGAATTGTGCTTTGCTGATGAAATTTTATTTCCTTGGTATCTCAAAAAGGTAATCAGATGTTATAAATGTGGAGCATGTTTTCATAATAGGTGCTGGAATATAAATGGAATATGTGTTAAGTGTGAGCGTTTAATGAAACGAAAAGATGGTACATAATTGAAATGATTTTTTTTATTAACATCTTGTCTAAGAAAAAACATTTAATGGAATAACAGAAATTTATTTAGTTTAAATTTTACAAACACTAGGAAGAAATTACTTGACAATTAATAGTAATACAACAGAATGTTTTTGTAAATAGTCTTATATAAAAATTAGAACGTAATCAATTTAACCCAACCCAAAGATAAACAATGCATATGTACATGTATGTAATATTTATTTATATATTAATTATTTATGTGATGTATTAATTAAAATGCTCATTTTGTTGTTATAAAAAAAGTAAAATATTTTTTTGTTTTTTGAAAACGCTGTACTTACAAAATTTTCTTAAATACAATTTCTTACATTTTACTTTCGTTACACTTTCTTCATATATACAAATGTGTTTTCAGAGTGTTATCTATTAGTATTATTTTGATATGTTATAATCTATTTATCCTAACAATTTTGATTTCTAAACTTTTCCACTTGAAATCGTTTTTAAGGTATTCTTAATTTGAGGATTGTGTATGTTGGTTCAAAAAATGGAGTATTGCACTAACACGTTTATTCTGATTCAAACTAATTATAATAAGTAATACTTGAAATAAAACATTCTCAAATTTAATTCGAAAACTTCTGTTGCACTTGTTAAATTTAGATACTATATATAAAATAATTTACACTTATAATGTTACTACACAAAACTTGTTGAGCAAAAGTCTGAATATATTCAGTAATATATAGGTACATTTAATATAAGTTAATTAATAATCAAACACAATATAGAAACATGAATAATTAAAAATTATAATAACTAAATTGCAGATTATTCCAGTATCTATGTCCAATAATATTTAAAAACTTGTAAAGCTAATGAATACGTATTTAAAAAGAGTATATCCTTCGCATCGCCGTTTAAAATAGTATATACAATAAACATATATATTTAGAGTTGTAAATCTTCATTCTTAATGAGAGGGGTTTTCGCTACTTCAAAAAAGATTTTATGTGAATATTTGTTTCGAACTGTCATCAATTGATCTCTCGGTTTACGATGAAGACCAGCGTTTAATAAATGAACTATACTCATTAAGTCATCTAATTTATATGCTAAAAAAGATTACCGATAGATTATTATCATAAATTCCAATTAATATACAAACCGCTGTAGAATTCAAGAGTTGCATTCCATCCATGTATTTGTTTCATACGAAGAGCTAAGTATAAAGCAGCGGCAGCTAATTTAGAGTCTGACACAATTACAGTACTGTAATCCATTAATGAATATTCAAGTATATATCTAGCTAGAGTAAGCACAGGCATCGTAACTTTAGCACACTAAAAATGTACTTTAATCTTTGATTTTTTTAATATCTTTGGACTTACCCTAGCATAACGCCTCAAAAATCTATAACTAAGAGGCATACCAAGATTAAAATCACATACTTTTAATAAATTAATTTCCATTCTAATCAGTTCTCGTCTTGTATATGCTCCATCACATATATATAAGAAGTCATCTATGAGTGGTGGCATACGTTCGTCGTATTTACTAGCAACAAACATACCGGCAGCTCCAACTAATTGCAAAGTCTCTTTGCTGACAATTACTTTACTTAAATATAAATCGACTAATTTTACGGCTAGATAAAGTGTCTCGTGGTTTAATTCAAAACTCTCTTGAATTTCTACCATCCAGTCCACAAGTAGAGATCTCATCCAACGTGTTAAACATACTTGTGTATCCATATAATCTGTTATTGCAAATAAGGACTAAAACAATTTTTAAACATTAATAAATCAAACGACAAGCCATCCCAATTCATTTACCTCTCTCGATTTTAAATAACTAAAGATATCCATAGTATAATGAGATACTTGAAAGATATCATCCCAATTCTCTCTATCAAAATCAATGACACCATCAGGTACATTATGATTTCCTAAATTAAGGCAAGTTTCTAATTGATGGGCAACAAGACTAACATTGCTTATTTTATCAGAACTTGAACGTTTCGATCTGGTTAAAGGACCACTACTATTTTGGGAGCTTTCGTTCCTAACAATTTTAGTTAGATTAAAATCATAAGTAGTACAGTTTGTAAACGATTAAACACTTACACATCTTCTAAAGCCGTAGAATATAATGAGTCCTCAGTCTTTTCAAATTCATTGCTCAGTCTTGATTTCGCTTTAACTGGTTCTTTAGGCTTTTGGGCAGTGCTATTTCCATCACAGGTTCTTAGTGTTGCACGAGTTTGGAGTCTTTGGTTGGGGGCCACAGGAGGAAGTAAATTTTCATTCTGTTTAGGCTTAACTGCAGTCTTAACAGATGGTAAATGTTTAACTTGGACTGTAATCTTTTTGGCAGGATTGATATTTGTATTAGCTTTCGCTAGAACCTTCAACTTTGGATCTATCGTTTTTTTGTTGTTCGTAACATCACCAAGAGCTGACCGTTTTGTAGATAAATCTTTTTGTGGCGAAGCATCAGCTTTTCTTTTTACTCTGGGCTGTGCTGCTATTACATTTGCCCCCGTAATTAACGCTTTACTTTTATTTCTAGTTAAGATTGTGCTACGTGTTGTAGTTAATACTTTTTGACTAAGAGTCCTTCCACTTTTTGCTGGAGCCATTAGAAATTCTTTAAAAACGAAATAGAATGATTTATCTATAATGTGGATAAGTTACATTGAAGATTGGATACGTATTACTATCGAAAGCAACACCTTAAGCTTGATAACCCTATAACGTTTTACCGCCTAAAAACTGCCACCACGTAGACAAGCAAAAAAATTGCACACAATTAACGTATATTCTATATTAATAAACTCACTTTAAATACACGATCAATTCATTGAAATAGCATTAAAGAGATAAATACGTTATCGTTTAGTAATCAAAACTGACCGTTATCAGACTCGTGTTTCTTAACCGCTTTATTTGACATTATACTTAAAATACTCGAGAAATAATTATATTTTCATAAAATACAACAATTAAAGACTCACCTGATATATATATTACACTTTAATAATATTTACACACTTATGTAATTCAGTATAAATTAGCAGGTCGGGGTTCGTTGATCTTCAACTACAACAGTTCTCAAGTTTGGGTTGTTTTGAATTATTTGACTGTTAGAACTAGCTCGACAGCTGATTGGTGTATTCTTTTTAACAGAAATGTGAGTCAAAATAAGTTCTAATATTACATATTATTTAATTCAGTTTAATTTCATTAATTATAAATACATTACTAGTGTATTTACACATATTACTATAAAGTAATTTCAATATATTATGTATAATACTGCGATGTTCGATTTTTAGTTGCTCGATCATGAAGTTTTATTGAACAACATAGTTGCAGTTGTGAACCTTAAACGGCTGTTAAAATTCTAATACAAGTTTAATTATGAAAAGTGAAATAATTATTATTAATTAAGTTGTGAACAATTGGGTAAATTGAATATTAATATGATATTTTAACATTAAGTATTTTCTGCGTTAGTTATTGTTGTGGTGTATATAAAAATGTTTAAAACAACATCTTAACCTCAAAATAGTTTTGATTGCTAATAAGTACCTTAATATATTACTTGTTACTTTAATTGTACACAAAAGTGTATAAATCTTGAAGAACAAAATGACCACCAGGATATTTACTGTAAAACATGTAATACCAAAAACTTCATTTTGTTATTTATCGGAGACCAACCACACACATTTGGGGAGTGGGGCAAGTTCCTTATTAATTTTGTATAATATTTTTATTGTAATTAAATCGTATTCTTATTAGGCTGTTCTTAAACTACATTATGGCAATAATTGTACAGCTTATTTCACATCTCAAGTACTTACGAGTTTAGAAAACAATGAAATAGGATTAAATCAATTCCAAGCAGGAATTCTTGAACTTTACGAAGGCTGTAACGTTCTAGCTGAAGTGTGCTTTCATGTTCCTTATATAAATTCTTTAACTATATCTCCAGTTTCAATAGATGATTATGAGATATTGGTAAATACCTTCAAATATATCTAAGGTTTGATTCACAAAGAATTTTTAAAAGGAAATTGTTGCTGAAAATGTAGAATCCACTTTACTTAATCAGATATCAGTTGTAAATGCAAATCAGAAGTTTATAATATGGATTACTGATTCAATACGTACCGTTGTTGATGTTGGTAAATAGTTTTCATTTTTCCTTAAAGTATATATCTTTCAAAGTTTATGTTTAGATTTAGTACAACCAGTCAGTCCAGGGAGACTGGAAAACTTAACAAAGCTTATTGTTAAACCTCCAAAATTAGACAAAGCAAATATGCACTCAGAAATATATACAGAATGGAATGTTATGGATTTATTTAAACGCTTTGCTGGTATTTCACAAAACTTGATTCACAGTAGAGATAACACAAACTGTTTTAATAACTTACAACAATCAAGGGTTTTTAGAATGTGTTCTCTCAATGATATCAATTATAAAGGCAACAAAATATTTACTGTTTTTATTAAACAGCAACACTACGTTAAACAAGATTCTTTGGACGTTTTTAATTTGAATATAATAATACCTCCATCTACTAATAATGTTTTTGAAAATGGCACTTACAGTATAAAAACGATAAATGTTCATGTTTCATATGTAAATGATGATGTTAAAGTGGATGACAATTCTATACCAGTTCTTTATGTTCATGATTGCATTTTTCAACATTTTGGAATTAATATGGGTGCCAAGGCATATTTACAAATTTGTACAAGTAAAACGTCTAATTTAAATAGCATTGAAATTAAGACAACGAAAGAATATCAAAAGAGTGCAATTGAAAGATTTAAATTATTGATAAATGAGGCCAAAGAGTTATTGTTAAATTCGGATATTGTAATGTCTTGTACATTTCCATTTATGTTGAAATTTCAACCAGAAAATGCGACGTTTTGTATTGCTGATTCTGAATTTATACGTAATTGCAACTTAACAGTATCTGACTTAGAATTGCATATGGAAAATACAAAAAAAAACGTAGAAAATAAATTTAGTTATTTGACAACTTATGGAAATTTAGACGATATTATTAAAGATTCTCTTTTGATATTTAGAGAATTTCTAAATACACCTGAAAATGCATTAATAACTGGTAAGCTGATCTGTTGTTGAATTTGAGATGTTTTCTATTTGTTTTACACCATAGGCAAGCCTGGAACTGGAAAAACAACATTAGTTAAAATTTTATCAAAAGAATTATATTCATCTCCATTATATATCTATTCAGAAATTATTTCATGCAAAAGTATAAAAGGAAAGAGTCTAGAATCGTTGCATAAAGTGTTTACAAGTAAAATATTGAATTTAATTTATTATCAGCCATCACTTTTGATATTGGACGATCTTCATATAATATGTGAGAAAGTTATAGACACTGATGCTCTAACTCCTGAAGCCTTACATTTTAATAGGTTTGGTTCAAATAATTCACTTAAAAGAAGGTTCTTATATTATAAAATTTTTTAGAGTTAGCGAAATGCTTGCAAATTTGTTAGAGAACATTATAAAACACAATAACGTGAAAATTTTGGCTACTACTGAATCAACATTAAAGCTGAATGGATATATTTTTGCATCTCGTGGTCAACATTTATTTAAGAATGTCTTTACAGTTGCCGAGTTAAATAAGGTATTTTATGTTTAATAGAAGAGCATCTAAGAGTTTAAATTATTAATAAGTAAAAATAAAAAAACATATGCTAAATTGTTTGGATGTTATTTTTATAAATATTAGGTTTGATTCCTATAAGTATTTCTACTTCTAGGTGGATCGTATTTCTTTATTAAAATACTTGTTTAAAGAAAAAAGTAAATATGACATTGTACTTGATTATTTGGCACAAAAGACTGAAGGTTTTGTAGTTCAAGATTTAGCAGATTTCGTTGATAAAGCAATTTTCGAATGTCTAAAAGACGGTAGGCATCAAAAACTTTCAAAAATAACAGAAGTTCTGTGATTTTATATATTTTTTAGAAGCAAATATTGTAACAGATGAGCATTGTGAAAAAGCTCTACAAAATACGACTGCTCTTTCATTAAAACACGTTCAACTCCGTTCACCAGGAAATCGTGATTTTTCAGATATTGGAGGATTAGACAATGTTAAGAAAGTTCTTATAGAATGTCTTATGTGGCCTGTCCAAGTAAGACTTTACGAAACAATTAAGTTCCAATTAATAAAATGCCTAAATTCTAGTATTCAAATATTTTTGCTCACGCACCCTTAAGATTGCAATCTGGATTGCTTTTATATGGACCGCCGGGCACTGGAAAAACGATTTTAGCTGGAGCTGCAGCTAAACATTGCGGCCTTAGACTTATTTCTATTAAGGGACCAGAATTGCTTTCAAAATATATTGGTGCCAGCGAACAATCAGTTCGAGACGTATTTGAAAAGTAAGGTTTCAAGATATATTTATATTATTCAAACCATACTAATTTTTTTTATACATTTTAGAGCTCAGAGTGCAAAACCTTGTATATTATTTTTTGATGAATTCGATAGTTTGGCTCCAAGGTAAATAAAAATATTTATTAATTTTTACTATTGATTATTTGTTATTTTAGACGTGGCCATGATAGTACTGGAGTAACAGATCGAGTTGTAAATCAATTATTAACACAATTAGATGGAATTGAAAGTCTTAGCGGAGTGTGTGTTTTGGCAGCTACTTCCAGGCCTGATCTGTTAGATCCGGCACTCCTAAGACCGGGAAGACTTGATAGACAAATTTTATGTCCTTTACCTGATGCAAAAGCACGAAAGCAAATTATGCTAGTCCTATCTAAAAATATGAATTTAGCAGATGACGTTAATTTGTCTAAAATTGCCAAAGAAACATCTGGTTATTCAGGAGCTGATTTACAAGCTATTTTGTATACAGCTCAATTATCCGCTGTTGAGGATGTGGTGGAGGAATTAAAGGTGAGATTGTTTACATATCTTTTTTTACTAATTCTAACTCACACGGTATGGAATGACTCGATTGTGTATCGGTATAATTTGGTTAATGATGTGGTTGTATTTGAGTATAAATTAATGAGATCTTAAAACGAGATTCTGTTAATAGACGAGACTAATGACTGTTGTAATTATTGCTCTAACAGATGGCGTCTCCAGTACCGTATTCTGATTGAACTAAATCTTAACTGTGGTAGATTACAATATATCCGTATTCTGAAAGCCTTTTAGACACGTAATCAACGGAAACCTACAAAGTTAACGAAGTACATTTGCAGAAATCACATCGTTAACTACAGCATTTAACTTAATTGAATTTGTTTCTACTGTTTTAATTTCTGTATTTAGTTAATTTCAATACTGAATCGAACTGAAAAGCTTTCGAAATGGGTGCTTGTATTTCAACTTAATTTAATTTCCTTTGACTTTACGCGGCTTTTGATTATCGTTATGATTTCGCTTAATTCATGTTTTGCTATTAATTAATGATACACATTCGAGACACACTTATTTTTATCCTAAAATATTATTTTGAATCCTTACACGCTTCTTCGTTATTTAACTTCAATTAAACACTTTCTCTTTCACTTTAGGGCGCAACTGAAATAGAAATTAATCAACAGCAATTGGTGGAAGCTTTAAGAAATACTAGACCTTCATTAACTAAAGAAGAAAAATTTAAATACGAACGAATGTAAGTACATTTTTTTATTTACTGTAGTTTCGCTTTACTTACTGGTTGCGCTCTCTCTAACTCTAGTATATTCGCCACATAATGCTTAGTCCCTTTATTTTTAATGGTTCCTCAAAATGACACTTCTCCTTTTGTATAGAAATCGTATTAAGCGTGTTTAACCAGTTGATTAACATTTATTAAATAGTTAGCTTTTAAGATCCGGCAAACGGGCATGAGAAAAATAAGCGTTGGGTAGTTATTTTTTAATTTTCTCCACACCTGAGAAGTATAATGTTGATATAAGTTTCTAACACTACTAGTTTAGTATTTTTTTATTTTCTTTTAAAGTTATTGCACTGCAGACCTATTTATTTATTAGAGGTGCTTGTTCTAGGATTGATATTTTTTAATTATTCTGGATGTATCAGCAATAAATTTTTAATATGCTTTTTTGGTCGAATACTTCATCTATGCTTGTAGCTTTTGTGTAGTTTGTGGTTTTTTGCCTGAAAATGAAATGAAATATTTAATTGCAGATACACCAAGTTTCAGAAAGGTAATGATTTGGTGGACATCAAATCTGGAATACAAAAAGCGACACTGGCTTAAATAAATAACTCAATTGTGTTTCGATTAATGCCGTCCAGAAATAAAGTCTAATTTTTCCCAGATGTTTATTTTTATAACAGATCAAGAATAGCGATCTTTATTTGCTAGGACAGTAGTGTTGACTTTGGTTTTCCAATTTTTCTTATTAGATTAGTGGTTGTTCGTTGCTTTCCTTTCATTACAAAGCGATATTTGATATAAAAATAGTAACTGTTTTTAACTCCTGCATTAGGAAAACGGGCAGGTACCAAAGTGTCCAAGTTTTGAAATTATTGATAAAAAAAGTATACGAGTCGCTTTGTTGTTTAACTGTTTTTTTCTTGTCGTATCTTAATTAATTGGTAAACTGACCAAATTAAGTTTTGCTTATATTATGGTTATTCATCTTTGAAATTTACAATTAGAAATCTTGGTCTTTTATTGTGGCCGTTTTGAGCGTAATATCAATTTTGACCCCAACTGTAATCGTTCTGAAATGGATGGGATGTTATTGCGATTTCCTATTATCAACAATCTCACACCTAATTAAACTTGCTGTTAAGTGATGCCCAGTAATAGTCGAACATTATTGGCATTTCTGTGCGAAGGGTGAATGGATAATAATTTCTACTTTAAGGGCGTACGAAAGTTGAAATATTCAGCTTATTTTCAATTGAAATGAACGAAACTTAATTACGACGCGTCGCTTAAAAAATTGCGGTAGAAAATCGTCTAAGTTAATTAAGGAACGGTTTATTATTTAAAAGTTATGTTATAAACCCTCGAAAATTGATCAAAATGTGAGCTCGAGTGCTGTAATATATCTTGCAAATGAGAGAGAGGTCGGTTCATATTTTCCGCCAATTTTCACTAATTTTGATGGCGTTGTCGCACGTTTTTCTATTTTTCTGCCGTGATTGTAATTCCATACGGTTGGATGCTTTTGACGCGCTCTTAAAATTAGATTATTGTTATTTCCGCTCGAAATTTAGTGCAATTTACAAGTTTAACACCGGTTTAATATTTCCTAAGCCCCAACAACGACACATTTTCCTGCAATTTTTTATTTTTCCAACGATCTAATTTTAGAGCTTATTTTCAAAGAAAATTGACGTACAACGATTTATACTTTTTTGTAAAACGTGTTAGGTTTTCTATGTAATTTTAATTAATTTATATCGTTTTTAGAAGAGCGTGTAGGCAGATTAAAAACATATTTACATTATTGCCGGTTCTTAGTACGAAATCAATTTGAATTATACGTAGAAATTTTCCAGAAAGTAGTTTTCAATAGGAGCATATCAACTAAAATATAAAAGATATGTATATACAAAATACCCTTTGCGTATACGCACGGTTGCTCCCCAAAGAGTTTATAAAGCTATAAAAGCCCCGCTATTTTAAACTTTGTATCTATCGCATTTAGGAGACATTTAAAACTAAAAAGATTTATCGTTGTGTAATAAGTATTTGATTTAAATCAAGAAAATAAGTTGGATACCGCATGCAGAAATAAATCCGGATGTGCACATATAAGTTTTTCTTTTAGGGGGTGGAATGCCGATTACAATTTATGTATATACAGTCTGTCCACATTTTTTATTGAAATTGTATTTGCTTAATTTATTTCAACTATTTATTATGGTTCACATTCAACGACTACAGTTTGGCTACATAGACGATTTTAAACTATAAATTTTTCATTAGATATTGGGCATTTAATTATAAATTTATTTTCAAAATTATAGAAACTAGCGCAAAGTATACCGAATTATTTGATTTATGCGCTCTTAATTTAAATTATTACGTATAGATGTCGGTTGTGTTCAATTTCATGAAATTAATTTTTGTTCACACTTACGATAAAGATAAAGAAATACGTTATCGTATTAATTTTTAAAAAATTCAAAATATGTTATATCTAAACGGCTCTTCTTTGTAGAATTATGCAAAAGCTTGTTAGTGTTGTGTCGGACTTGGAGTGTGAAGCTCATAAGAGTCTGATAATTTTGATAAAGAAAACAATTAATTTGTGTGGGACATTTAAAGAAATTAGGTCCTTTAATTAATTGAAAAAAGTATAGATTGACGTTAAGGTAGGTAACTATCTCTTTTTTTATAACTACATGCAAAATAATTCAATTGCGGAAAATTAATAGGTTTAGAGTTGTATTGATATAAAAATCATCGTTTTTCAAATTCCACCAAATAATAGTTTAATGGTTATTATTTAGCATTAAATGTTATTAAGTTGTAATATAACTTATATAAATAATCGTTTAGACATTTCAAAGATCTAGTAAACTTGAAAAGTAATTAAAAAGTGTATAAATCTAAAAAAAAGACAGAACTTCTTTATATATTTCATTGGTATTAAAAAAATTAAATTTTTTGTTAATCTGTAGTTTTATACAACTTTTTAATTTTTAAATCCAATAGGTACTGCTTAGATTTTTTTTTTAATTGTGTAAGAATTATTATTATTTACAAATTCATTAATATTAATACTCAATTTTATACCGTTTTTCGCCCGCTTTATAATTACTCATGTTTTTGATAGTTTAATACTGACAATTATCAAAAAAGTATGATGACTAAATTATTATCTGAAATCATTTGCTAAAATGCGATTGAATTAAATTTACACTGCGTTTTAATTTTTCGTGTTACTATTTGTTTGATTAAAATGCATACTTATGGTTTAATCAGAGTTAAATACATTTGTTAGTAAATTTCTGGGTGAATAAAAACAAGATTAAAACACCCTTTTCAAAAATGATTTCTTAAAATGAATAATAGTGATTGAAATCAGGACATTATACCGATTCAGAAAAATGTTTAATAGTTGTAGGAATAGGAAATAAGACGCCTGTTAAAATTTGAGCCCATATCATTAATATCGAGTGTTTCCTGAAGGTAATTTTCCATTTAGATAACATGGGAATTTTTTTAGTTATTTCTGAGTTTTGTAGTTCAGTAACAAGGCAATATACAAATATGTCCAATGCATATTTTTGCAGGGAATTGAACCCTATATAAAAAAGGTTGTAAATTTTTTTGATAATTCAACTCTTTCAAAAGTTATTCAAGGTTAAAGTTGAAATGTAAAAATTCACTTTTTAGAAACTAAAGAATTTATATACATGTTTATATGAAAAAAATATAAATTGAAACTAATCAATATAATGAAAAAAAATTATTAATAATTTTTGGTACTCTGAGTATTAAAAATTAACTTACCTAAATATATGTCTTTTCGCTGATTATTTTAATTCCACTTTAAAAGCACATTTTTTAAGCAAAAAATTAATATGTTTTTTAATATGAGCCTCCCTTACTGCACACCCTCCATTAATATGAATCTTTTGAACAAATTAATAGAGTTTATATTAGCGTGGTTTGACTGTATATATTACATGTGATTATGTATGTAAAAAATTATTTAGAAAATATGTACTTGTACTTTTACATACAGTAAGACTTCGCTTAACGCGGGGGATATGTTCCAATGAGTTTAAGCGCTAAACGAAATCATTTTAAAATATATCACAAGTTGTATTTGACGTAAATTTTGAGGTATTTTGAGGCTTCGAGCAGACCGCGATATATCGAATCAGCGTTAATCGAGGAAGCCTTAAACGAGGTCTTACTGTATTTCGAAATTATTATGTTATACGTATTTTTCGTTGGAAATTTGAATGATTTGAGAGGTGAATAAATCGAAGTTATTGGTTTATTAGGAATATGGCAGATTAGGTGTTGGAATTGGCTTCTTCCGAAAATAAGGGAACGAATTTAGAGTTAAAATTTAAATAAATTTAATATTTAAGGCATACAGAGACGTTTCCATCAGGAGCAATTTTCAAGATAACAATGTTAAGATACAGTTGGCCGAGTTCTAATCGTCTGCATGAAACAATTTAAGGAGCGACGAAACAATTTCTCACCTCCTACGTTGTTTCACGGATGCTTTGCTCGAAATGCAATTCTCTGACGAGAAACCCTTGCCAAATCAATTTTAGAAAATTTCTGTTTTAATGGAAACACTACTATAATATTTTCAACCCGAACCACGCGAATTTTTCTGTTCCTTCCTACATTTTAAATATGAAAGGGGTTTTTAAAAATGATAATTTTCAACGAAAAATACGAACACATCTTTGGAAAACTTTTTAAAATAAACTCGATTATGAGAGGAAAACTGAGTTATACGGAAATTAAGTATGAATTTACAAAAGTTTTATGTTTTTGTACGCGCTTTTTAAAGACGTTTACCGAGAGTATTTCAGAGCTTCCCAAACAATTCCAGAACTGTATGAGGTAGACTAAGTTTTATTCGTTTTATTAAAAATTGGACCTACGACGTTATTTTTACGTTTGGGGTTTTGATTTGATGTACCTTTAGAATTTTTCAAAGTGTAAACATTTTAATTGAAACATTAAGAATTGAAAAGTGAACATTTTTAGTGTCGCTTGTCCAAACACAATTAGCCTAAAAATGCTACATTGAAAAAATTTAAGCGACAATTGCGCTATTTTGTAGCTCCGGCTTCAATACCACCTAATTCTACGTCTGTAATTCTCGCATCTTTATTGAGATTTTAAGGGAAAAAAATCTTTTATACGCTAAGTTTATAAAACGTTTAAAAGTTTGATGAATAGGAACGTAACTAACGTCATGAATATTCATCCGTTTCATAAACGGAGCTTAAGATGAAAAACTCGTAAAAAAGGCTTTCTATTCTCATTGTGTTTTATTTAAAGTCTTCTAATTTGCTTTAGCTTTCTTATAAAATTAACACTCGCATCCAAATTTTTATTATTAACTTAAAAAAGAGATGTGTAAAATTATGAAATACGAATTCTGTGTTTTATAATATATCTAATCTTATTTCAAACTAATTTTACTCATTTTAGGGTACTTTTCGTCTTATTTTCTCCTATGTTGTGTTTAATTTGTTTATGTTGGACTATATAATTTTATTTACATCATTACTCACATTTTGCTACAGATTCTCAATATTGCATATATCAGAGATATTTTCATTATTATAGGACATTGATGAAGAAGCTATCTTTCTATGGTAAATACGAACTGTTTAAGATAATTATCTTGAAACAATTTAAAATTTAAAACTTTTAGTTTTCCAATGCTACATTTCAGTTTTTATTTACTTATCTTTTTCTTCAATAAAATAGTTTAGTGACATCAGCTCAGCCCTGCACCTGGTAGGTGGGGGACCGAAGTACTATGCGCGGAAATTTAAGGGGGCGCCAAATTTATATGTGCGAAAAAAAACATTTTCCCCAGCTTAGAAAAATCGTACATACCGGGGTGCGAGGACCTGAACAACAAATTCCAACTTACAAGTAACTTACCTAGCAAATTGATTAAATAAATAATTATACATAGGGAAAAAAATAACAAAATTTATATTGTTTTGGCCAAGTCTCGTAAACGTGGTCTTGGCTTTGTGAATTTTTGTTACCACAGATATGGTGTTGGTCTTGGTTTTGTAGAACGGGCAAGACCGATCTGCTCATCACTAATTGGGTTTCTGTCTATGTCAACCTTTTCATCAGATCCAAAAAATTCAAATTCTCCCCATTTGAGAATAATTTTTCGCTAGTAATCAGAAACATATTGTAATTGTGCTGATTTATTTTCATTACTTTGGAATATTTTTTTAAATGTAAATTGCCATTTTTTGACGTTTTACAAACTATGAAAGAGTTAACTTTTTTCCCTTAAAAATTTCCACTTCTATGGTTAAGGTGATTGAAGTACCATTTCGGAAGTAAAAACTTGCTATGGGCTATTTTATTAATTCTAGAGCTCTTCTAATTGTGCGTATGGTTTTCACTGTGAGTTACTGTACACCTTATTTTATCGTAATAATATTTGAAAGGACATTACATACCTAATACAGTAGAAATTTTTAATTACAAAAAATTTACATGCGAAATATAAACTAAATAAGAGTAAAGAAACAAGGAAGAAAGTAAAACTTGTTGGGGATGTATGGAAAGCCTTAGAAAGTCAACATCGTTAGCGAATTTGTGGGAGAAAAGTTGATCAAAATCCATTTAGCGACATTCTCGCAACTCAATTAACAATCAGCGTCGATTGTGTTAAACAAAAGGAAGAGAAAGAAGCACAAAAGGCATAAAAACTTAAAAGATAACATTATATTCGTATTGTGAAGTGAGAGCGTGGAGTTTTTATCATGGAGGTTCGTTCATTTCCGGAGCCTCGCTGCGGCGACACTGATAACAAGATATCGCTGGTATTTGAACATTTTATCTGAAGAAAGAATAAGAAAACGGCGTAGAATGGACCATTATGTTACGTACAGTAAATCCTATTATACTGGGCGTTATCAAGGGAGCCAACGCTGTATACTTTATCGCTATCTTTCGCACGTGCGCGGCCTCCCATAAATTGCCAGCTCTTTGCAGTTTGCGAAGATAGCGCGCAGACATTGCAGAAATTAGCGTTACATAAAGAGGGTGCCAAGTTATGAAACTCTACACATAAACATTATAATCTAACTGTCTCTGAATGAGATACTTACTTTTATGTTCAATTCATTTTTCTACAAAAGCCGCCTTTTATACGTTCCACAGAAGAGAAAATTCGCCTTTTCTTTACCTTTCTTCTTCAGCAGATTTCGGTTTGTTTCATCATTTTTTTTTTAATAAACTTTTATAATTTTTTTTATAAATTCTCCAAGAAAATCTGATTATTAAAATGATACGTGACTAAAATGGAAATATCTGAAAATAGTTTAAAGTAGTCTGGATTACAATAAAAGAAAATGTCCCAAATAGTTTCCTAACCTGTAAGACTGATGATCCATGTTTTATACTACCTGTCAGACGAATAAACCCATTTATAAATGACCTTAAAATGAACGAAAACATACCTCAAGTCAAGTAGCCTTATGTGTAATATTTTTCAGTTATAGTATCGTATACTTCAATTTAAAAATGTGTAATAAATATCGTATTTAGAATATTTTGAAAAGTTTTGTTAGGGTCTATTATAACAATTCCATTGTTTGTTAATCAAAAAAACCATAGATACCGCAGATCAAATATGCATTGAAATAGAGGATATAAGCTTGGCAACAATGCCTTAAAATTGAGACGTGAAATAAAGTGGCTCATATTAATCACTTCACGGGTAACAAAATTCTCTAAGATTATTGTGAAGCATGATAGGGAGCGTTCAAGTATGACGTAACCCAATATGGGGGTTGACCATCGCGTTATGCAACATTTTTTTTTTATTTAAATAAAAAGCTAGGGAATTAAAATTTCCCAAGTTGAAACCCCTTTCGTTTATGTATTACGGGAAAATGGTCACTTGGTTGTTACGTAACGTTTAGGGTTGGGAGAGTTTGAAAAACGTTACGGCGCGTTACTGGGGGGGGGGGGTCAAAATTTTAAAAATTGCGTTACGTAATACTTGAACGCTCCCATAACTAAACGATAAAATAAATTAGCAATGAAGTATACTATTAATCGACTTCACTTTATTTTAAGAGCATATGTAGACGATGCTGTGTTGCCATTTACTGGAAAATTGGAATGCATTTTTATTCGAAATTCTTTAGATTTAGGACATATTGCATACCAATTTTTTCTACATTAGATTGCTATCAGATATCACCCGGTTAAGTCTCTGTACCACCTATTTGTCTGACACCCTGTATACCATCTGAGGACTATTACTTTTTTTTGGTAAATATCTAAAATAAATTTACCCCTTTTAAAGTTATTGTAAATATTAACAAGTAATTTAAAAAATTTGCTCCTATTGTTAGTAAAAGTTTTATCTTAAGTAAACCGTCGAATAAAAGAGGTTCCACTATAGTATTAAAATTTTAACATAAAATTATTTCTTTTTGATCCGCATTTCCGAAACGTAAAACTTCTTCCGAAGAAACTAAAAAATTCGCAACCCCTCCCCGAGAAAACAGATAATAAAGAAGAAAACGTATTTCTTTTTAAGTAAAAAACATTTTCTATTTCGTATTAAATTATTTTAAATTTAAATTATTTCAAATTACTTTTTAAATTATTATTTTTCATTAACAATTTAGTTACATCGAAATTTGCAGATGAAAATTTATATAAAAATTAATTTGTTCAATTTAATGAAACTTTAATTGAAATTTATGCATAGTAAAATACTTAAAAACGTTTTAATTACCATGAAAACGATTAAAAAAAGCAATTTATAAAAACAAATTTGCGCGTAAAATTCAATCGAAAATAAATTAAAATAAACTAAATATTTGCATATAAATCGTTACCCAAATTAAAAACTTCATTTTATGGAGTCGACCCATCGCAGCAAAATCGAAACCTTAAATTACTTCTGCTCGATTAAAACCTGCAATTGTTAAGCGTTAAAAAATGTGATTAAATTCGGTTCAATTACAGCCGTGCGGTTTTGATTGTTGGAAATTAATCCAAATGTTGACAGACGAAGACTTTCAATTCAATTACTTTTAAAAGAATGTGCCACTTTTCTAACTTAATTTTATTCAATTTTTGGTAGTCTTTTATAAAGATATTTCCTCGTCCCCTTCACGCATCTTTTTTGCACCCTCAACCTAAATACAAGTAGCTTACCCTACACACTCCTTTTGCAGATTGATTTTTGCGTATGGACCTTTCAATTAACGCACACAAAGGGCATCTGTTTCAGAAAAAAAAATGTGTAAATACATTTCACGAGGTTTGTTCCTGTAATTGAATATTTGTTTCTTTGCTAAAAATCAATCGCGTTACAGAATGAAAGGAGACGAATTCGTTTTTATTGTTATGAATATGTATGGGGGCTGTATGTGCCCTTTCAAGTGTCAATTGGTGTTGTATTTTCATGCACCCGCTCACGGCAGATCACGTGCAAATTTTCCTCTTTGTATCTTGATTGAGCTCGCACGTGACTCGAATTTTAGTTTATCTTACTATCAACCAGCCAATTCTCTAGTCATGCATTTGCTTGTATCGAAGGAATGCCCCCAATTTTAATTTTTCTTTTGCTCCAGAAACATTTTTTACACGCCATTCGCGAAGAAAGCCGCCGAAGTCTACAAGACGAAGTTCTGATAGAATTCGAAGAGAAGAAGGAAGCTTTAATGCAAAGGTCAGTGATTTTAATTTACACGGTTTTTCAAAAATGAAAATTCTAAAGGTTCTCAAGAATGAAAACTATTTAAAATATACAATTTTGCTGAAGGTTTGGTTCTTGGTGGAAATACGGTTCTGTAACTTTTAATTTTAAAAAATGTAAAATCGAGTGTGCACATTCGAGCTCAAAGTGGCACATTCCGATGTCGGGAAAATGAAGCGCGCCGCTCCGCGTCGCGCTTCATTTGCTTCCCTCGCTCGGTAATGTGCCACTTTTCGCTCGAATGCGCACATCCTCGCATTTGTTTACATTATTTTTTGGATTTAAAAAGGAAAGAGTAGTACACCCAAATAAAACTATGTAGGGGAACCTGTTGTACCTTGGCTCTTTTTTCACTTGTAATTTTTTTTAAATTGTGTATGTAACAATATGTTGATAAAATGAAGTGCATAGTAGTGGGGCACAAATAAGGTATTCATAATAAAATTGCTATAAGATTTAAAAATTAGTGAATCTATGGTCTAGGTACAACAGAGGTGATGTACCTTGGCTCTATTTACATTAAGCAAAATAAAACCTATTGTTCTATGAAAACTATATATTTATTTTTGGATTATAAGAACTACTAATGTTCTTCTTTGAGATGACACTAAAATTGTTTCAAAAATTAACAAAACTTTTCTCGTATACTAAAATTTCACATACTTAATGGTTAACTTTGCAAAAATTTAAATTTTTCGTTAGACTTGCGAGGCATATTATCTGAAGCAAAATAAAAAAAAATAAGAATTTATAACAAAGGTATATCTAAATTTTTATTTATTGCACGTTGATCTTAGGGCCAAGGTACAATTTATTGACAGTGACCGAGGTACAACACACCGACCCTTGATGTTTAAACTCAAAAATAAAATTAAAGATTATGCTGTGCCAAAATCAGACTACTACTATGCAAACATTAATAAATAATTTTTCTATTACGATGAGTCATTTGTTATAAGGTAATAAAAATTAATAAGATATTTAAATAAAAAGAATATAAAGACTTACTTTTTTTCGATTAAAAATTTCAATTGATCTCATACATTAACAAAGTACATTGGCCAACTGCTGCGAACTTTACGTTAAAATCTGTCAATGTGGCATTTTAAATATCAAAAATTATAGGTCACGAAAGCTCGCAAATATTAAAAAAAATTAAGTTGCCCTAGGGACCAAGGTACAACAGGTTCCCCTGTGTGCACATTTATGCAAAAAGTGTACATTTTCTCAAGACTAAATTGCACTCTCGGCTTTTAACCAAAATTTACAATCAATTTTTATGATACTTGTTTTACACGGTTAACACAAGTCAAAGATTTTCAAAATTGAAAACTATTTTAAATATACATTTTTGCTATAGCAGATGAGAATTTTTGTTATTTTTGAAGACAATTTGATGGATGCTACTGATAATATGGGGAAAACAAGGAATTCTTTCATTTTTTATACACAACTAAACGAGGTCTTACTGTATCCACTTTTTCTATCATAGAAACGTAGTACTTTTTGATGAACGGACGAATTAAAAAAAAATATTATACGTAAAAAAATAATTAATTTTTAAAAGTAACTTACAAACTTATCCATATTTTGCTTTGCTTTCAATTTATACGGTTATTACCTATACAAAAAATTATAATTTCGATTTGCACGGTTTTTTCGGGAACCTATCTACCGTGTAAATCTGAAGATAGGTGTACAGTGGTGAGGCACCAACATTAGATTTATTTAGGCAGGCGCAGTAACATAAAGTTTGGAAACCACTGATCTAGATCACATGGTATAAGTTGGGAAAGTTTTTAATTTGACTCTACTAGAAAATTATTACTCAAACAATGTTAAGTGTTCTTTTTCTTACATTTGAAAGATATATATATATATATATATTTGAAGGTGTCGTTTAAGACTTAAATTTTGCATTATTTTAAGAAAGAGAGTTTTAATGTGCTGAGAATAGCGTTCTTTACTGTTGTAAAGGGATTTTCATCGACACAGGGAAGCATTCAGTCGTTAACACACATACACAATAGGTTTATTTTCACATCGTGTTTGTATTGATAAATGTGTGCCATCAAACAAATATTTCTATAGCCGAATGCATCCACCTAGAAAATTCCGGAAATCCTTCTATTGTGTCGCTTTGTGAATTCGTCAAATTTGGGCGACGTTTCATTTTCAGATAGCTTGCAAATATCTTTAATAAAATATAGAAACGAATAGGTAAAAACAAATATGGATGTTCTAAGTTATAATTATTTTTATGGGGATGTTATCCACAAATTTTTTGTATCTTGCACTTATTGTTAACCTTTTTCAAAATAGATATGGTTCGAAAAACAATGTTGCTAGTTATTGGTTTTGCGAAAATAAGTATTTTTAGTTTTATATTGATACAAAATTGATTTTATTGAAATTAAGGATTATTTTCGTAAAATTTCTGATATAAGGTAATTTAACCAATTTTCAACCATTGTTTTTGAAATTTATTGATTTATATTACAGTACTTACATACAAATTAATTCAAATACAATAAAGTCTAATTAATTAAAAGAATTTGGTAACTTCAACTACAACATTATTATTTTATAATTAATGATATGTAATTAAATTTTCATATCCTTCGAAAAAACCTGTAATAATATTGCACTATAGTGCCGAACTTCACATTTAAATATATATTAATTATGTTGCATACTGTATATAAAATTAAATAATCGATAGATGTTTTCGTATAAAACTGCAAGTTATTTAAAAATAAAGAGAAATCGTTTGAGTATTTTATCACACAGGTGTTACAGTGACGTCATAGATTATTCGTACTTTATCAGACATGGTTTTCTTTCATTCATTTCTAACTACCCAAATGGTTTGAACGTTATTAATGCAACAAGTATTAAAAATGGTTTAATAAAGTTTTAACAGGTAAATAGGTATGTTGTTAAATATGTATTTCGATAAATACATTAAAAAAAAATTTGATTAGAGTGTTTACTTGCTGTCTTAAAATTACAGTAAACTTAAAAACGTAAAATATTATTGCAGCTTCGAAATAGAATTAAACTAATAATTCAATTTAATTGTCATTATTGAAACATGTGGCATTGTAATTAATAGTAAGTACTAATGAATATTTTCTTTTTTAAGTAAACGGACGTAACTCACTGATGAGACAATCATTGATGGAAGAAAACTTGTGGATACTACAAAATTGATAATGGAAATCTTAAAAGAACCTGTAACAGTAATCCTAAAGGACATCGCATTTTAGACAGGGTTGACTACTTATTTTTAAGGTGAGAATATTGTAATATTATATTTCTTATAGTTGGATTTTTGGGGATGGCATATAATCATCAGAGATAACAAATGGGAGCAGTCTTTTAAATTTTTTTCACTTTTACTTAATTTTGGTGTGCACTAATTAATTTATTTTACTTAGTTATTTATCAATCATTGTTTTTGTACAATTATCTTTGTTAATCGGATGTTCTTTTGAGGTTTGCAATGGTGTATTTATTTGTTTTAATTCAGTTTGCTTTAGGACCTTTTAATTTCCTGAGTTTCGTTATAGCCATTGAAATTAGTTTTTGTTTGATTTAGAAATTTCCAATGGAAAATGTGAATTTTAGTCTTTAAAGATATTTTTACTAATTTTATAATTAATTTTTTGATAACATTTGAAGAAACTACGTTTATGGATTTAAATAATTTGATATTTAATTAGGTTTTTGTAAAAATCAATATACAGTAATGTCCGTTTATAACGAAACGGTTCGCTATAAGGGAAACTCGCAATAAATGATAAATATCAGAAATCCATTCCTTTTATTAGTGCATGTGTACATATGTATAGTGTTGAATTTAGGCCCAGGCCCGGTCCTAGAGCGCTATGATTTTAGGGGCGGCAAAATTTTCGGTACGCCAAAAGTTTAAAGGTGAAAAAATGCCATAACAATTACAGTCATAAGAACACAATGATAATTTAAGTAATTTTTTTGGACTTGTTTTAGCATGGAATGAAGATGTGTGAACTTCCGCGGAAATCGTTTATTTTCGTAGTTCTTTAACCGGGTATTTCCCTCCCAGTATTAAGTAGTGGTCCCTTTTAATCATAATATCGCGCGTTTCCTGTTAAAAAAATGGTGTTCGGGAGTTTCATGGGAGATTCGAGCTGTAGATGTCAGAAGAGGAGGGTTGTGAAACTTTGCTGCAGGGTCAGCCAATAACCCCCTGCGGTCAAGACATCTTTAACTGGACATAAGGTAGGTTTCTCCAGCATTTGGGACCATGGAGTAGCACAGTGAGTCGTTTTGAACCTTCCTATTGCAAGAGTGAAACTGGATGGTGAAGTCTTATTTTTTTTAAATACATATAGGGAATGATTTGCTTTAATTTTCGTGGTGAGTGGGTCCGCTATATTGCACATTCTTGAATTTACAAGATTTTATAAGCATTAACAGTTATTTTAATGTTGTATAATTCAAAGTCATCTAAAACCTTCAGCACTTTATGAAATTTTTACATAATTTTTTAATTAATTTTTTTTTAGTGAACAGTCAGAAGGTTTTTTTATTGTCTGCTCTTTGTAGCATTAGATCCAAGACTTCACCACACCAGTGTATTAGTTCAATATATTGTTGGCACACAAGTTACTATTTAGAATTTTTGTTTCTAAGTTTTCAGCGATTAATTTAATAGTAACAACTTTAGATTTTTAAAAATAATTTTGAAACCGTAATTAATACTATTTGAGGTATTTTAATAAATTTATCCAAACTAATATTATAAATTCGAAAGTAATTTTCTCTAACTGTCTGTCTGCCTTTTACCATTTCACGCCTAAACCAGTGAACCAATTTTGGTATAGAGATAGATTGGACATTAAAGAAGGAGATGGGCTATTTTTTGTCGCAAAAATGAAAGTTGAAGGGGGTGAAATAGTGATCGGGTACTAGAGTATATACTGATCGACTACTCATTCTCGTGATTTTGGTGTGATTAGATATTGGGGTAACCAAACAATTAATAATATAAGTCCTTGAAAATTTATTAATTTTATATTAGAAAACTTTTATTAATCAATAGAAAAATAGAAAAAGAAATTTTAAATGAAATAGTTTTATAGTTTTATTTCGTCGAACAGTGCAAAATAGTGATCGGTTATTAGATCTCTTGCCTTACTTACAAGGTTTTTTATTTTAAACAAATTAATATTTAATTACCATTTTTCATTTATCAACCTTAGGGTGTAATTTGCATTTTTCTTAATTTTTTATTGGGTTCAAGGAAGCTGAAGAGATGTTTTCCATCGAAAAAGCTGTTTTGTACTTATTTGCTTAACTTATTGCCCTACTTTAGGTATAAAAACCTTTAAAAATTTTACAAATATAAAATGAAATAATTATCATCGTTGGTATTCTTCTCAGTTCGATTATTAAAACAATCTCTACTGCATTGTATTTGGACTTACTCCTCTTACAAGTTTGAGGAGATCAACAGATTAATTTTACCCTGTTTAAGACAAAGGTAATTCTTCAAAACAAGTGCCCCTCTGATCTAAATTAGTTATTTTTCTATTAAAATACTTATTTAAATAAATACTATTTTATAGCTAAATCTCTGTGCAATTAATACAAAACTATCGTTAAGAAAAAGGAATATTTATAAATATCAAAATTCTCTTAGAATGATTTTTCCTTCAGATTTTAAGAACCTCCTAAAGAAATTCGACTGTATTCGTATAGCTCTTCACATAAAATTAAAACGAAAATTTATTTGCAAAATAAAAAACCAAAACTGAAAGTTTTAAATTGAAAGGTAAAGAGCTTGGCGAACTAATAAATAAAATTAACGTAGCTTTTCAAAAAGAAATATAGGTCTTATCGGTTAACAAATGGCTAAAATAAAGTAAGAAGCGAGTAAATAAAACGAAGTGAGTGTCCAAGCATGACACTACGTCATTTGATAACAATCTTGTATTTCCTTTCGTTGACCAAAAGACGCTCATATTTTCAAGAAGGCCGAATGTTTATCTAAATAGAAGGACGCTACGTATGTGAAAATATGTATTTTGTGATATCGACAATGATATATATTAGAAAATAAATATTGCTTTATATTGGGAACATTTTTCGGGTCTGCGGAGAAAAAAATCGCCTTTGCGTTTTATTTCCACTTATTTCGTCAGTTTGTTATCGCCATTCGATCGCATTCTTTTCGGCAATTAAAACAAGACAGAATGTTAGGTTTAATCTTCTGATAAATGGTTATTTTTAATTTTCGCGAATCCACGTCGATCGTTACTCTAAAAGCGAGAAGGGCTCTCAGCAATGAAGCCAAGTGGAAAATAGAAACAAAAGTAGCTATAACTAAGTGAAAATTGCTTTCAGAACACAATAAGGCACAAGTACTCTGCTTATTGTAGGGGGTAAATGATTAGTACTTGGAAAATGTTTTGTCGAGGGTCGAATATGACGAAAATAAACAAAAAATTTAACAAATAATGCATCCCAGTTATTCTTCACTTAATTATATTAGATTTTTATTAGTTTCTTTTTTCTTTTTATCTTTAGTATAATTTGCTTTCGGAACAAATAACTTTTTTGCAACCAAAGACGAAGACTAAATCGTCTTTAAAAATTGAAACGCGTCGTTCGAAAAATATAAATTTAACTCTTTGCGAAAACGAAATTTATTTCAAAGATTAGCCAAACGGGTTGGTAATTTTTTAATATTTAATTAGGGAAAAAAATTAAGAAACACAAAATGGAGAAGGTTTAAAGTGGAGAGTAAGATCTGTAGAGATAATTTTATCTTAAAAGAGGAAATATCTTATTTTCCTTCAGTTAAGTTAAACGCAAAGCTAAAATGACTTAATTACAAAGTTATTTAACTTCGGCAATTTGTAACAATTAAAAAGTTTTCCAGTCTTGGCATCCGTTATAGAAAGTGCACAAAGTTTACATATGCTAATTATAAGTTCGCGTTGTTGGGAAATACAGGCCCGATTACGCCCTTAAAGGAACTATAAATCAGAAACGCTTTCCAAAACTAAAAGTGGATGCAGTTGTTAGTTGTTACAAGATATCTTTAACGTTAATTACCATTTACTTGTTGTTCGAAAATTCGATACCTCTTTAATCTTTAATTAATTTCCGAATTTATTTGCCGAATCTATTTATTCGCGTTTTTAGGGGACGATTAATAGGTTTAACCTTTTAAGGATCTTAAACTCAAATTAAAGATATAAAGTCTCGAGCTTTTAGTTCTGTAATTAAAATAGCAATTTCGTAGTTACCCGAATAAAGTTAACAGTGTAGGAGTTAGATTTCTGATTATACGCCCTTTAATGTTTTCCTTATTAAATCTTATAAGCGACCTTAATGACGTTCTGATCTATTTAGGGATTCTAATTATCTACTTCATAATTGCATTTAATCGTTTAATGTCACGCGAGTTTGTCGGCTTCACTTCCTTTTTATTATATTTAGATTTACAATTATGTTTTTGCAATATTTAGCAAAAGTAGCTTATAATTATTTTACTTTTTAAAGCAATGGTTTCCAAACTGGGGATGGGGGCTCTCTGAGACTCGTCGACTAGTACAAAGGGGGGCGCAAAGAGTTTAACAGAGTTTACAAAAATTTTACAAATTTAATTTTTCAAAAGGATGAAAAATTTTATTTTAGAGGTAGAGCGCTGGGAAATGATACCGGTTATAGTTGCTAGGGGTACGTAGGAACATCCCCTTGCAATATAAAGCAATTCTATTTTTTGCCAAAAAAACATGGATTACCATCCATGTTTTTTTTCGATTTTGGCCGATTTTGAGGGTTTTGAGTTAGCAATTGTTTCGAACGTATTAAGTCCCAATAATTTTGAAAATGAACGCTTTTGGCGGGCTTCTAAAAAATTAAAAAGTTATACCGTTTTAAAAGTTTCATTTTAAAGCGAAATTTAATTTTTCAAAAAGGCGAAAATTTTTGTTTTAGAGGGAAAGCGCCGAGAAATGACATCGGCTATAGTTGCTAGGGGCACGTAGGAACACCCCTTGCAATATAAAGCAAATCTATTTTTTTAATTTTTTGCCAAAAAAACATGGGTTAACATCCATTTTTTTTCTCGAATTGAGGAAAAAAATTTTAGGTAATGGATTTGCTTTAAATTTTCACAGGGCGCAATGTTAATTTCTTGAGTAATTAAGGGTTGAAATTTTAGGTACTTTTTTATATCACAATATTTTACGTTAAAAAAATTATGGCGCCGTTATTTGTGAAGGGATCTTTAACCATTTTTTACCATATCGGATTGGCCAGACTGTTTAACTTCTGATAAACTTAAAAAACCATAGGCGTGTTATTTGACATTTTTGAGAAAAATAGGTTTTAAGAGTCCGACTTGTAATAATTTTTTTCTAAATTTTCACTTTGTAAAATTGTAGCTCAGTTTTTTGTCAACGGATCTTTAAAAACCTTTCAGATTCTGAAAGCCCGTTTATCGGAGAGTAAGATCAGCTAAAAAATTCAATAGGATCTAATATGAGATCTCGGAGAAAAACGGGATCGAAATTTTCAAAACGTATGTTTTACCCTTTTTGCTGGTGTCTTGCGCTTATTGTTATCAGTCGGTTAATGTAATCACTTTATCTAGGTTCCAAAAGGATCACATTAAGCGGCGTCTATTGTACTTTGTAAAATTAACTACAAAAAGAAAAAAACGAGGCGTCCAATAAATGACCTTTTGTTTTAATAATGACCGGGGTATAGTTCAGTGAATGACTGATTAATTGATTCACCTATTAAAAACTAGCCATTCATTAAATTTTGTACAATTTATTTTAACACTATGCTTAGATGTACTTTTTGTAGTTTTTTTATTAAAGTTCCTTTTGGTGTTCTATAAATCACAGACTTTGTGGGCGCTTAGGAGGTTACGTCCATCTTTTTAGCGAGGTGTAATAATTGGGGTTCCATTTTTTTTAATATTGAATCTTCCGCCTTTGGGTTATTATTATTATTCAAAAAATCTAATACAATTAGACCTTAATTTTTTTTGTTTTTAAAGTGATATGATTCATATAAATATTAATTACCTACTTTCTAAAAATTTTGTAATGTAAAATTATATAATAGTAGATTTTTCTTGGAACTTCAATTATTTTTTGTTGTTTACTCTTTCAGTAAGGGATTGACCGTGCCGTTAATTTGCATTGAATTATGAATGGTACTGGGGAGTAGAGGGTCCGTAGCCCACTAGCTCTCCCACTGGGTGCGCCACTGTTAACAAGTATAATTTTATTTAAAAATGCACCCCTTCGTATTTTAAAACTTAAAAGACGCATGTCCCTTTTTTAAAGATAATAAAAACAAAAAAATGTCAATCCTTGTCTTTGAAAATAAAATTAAATTCTAAAAGGGTTGTTTCACTGTTGTCGAATATCGAGGATTTCTTTTCCTTTCCAATAAGTTTGTGTACATTTTGATTAATTTACGAGTTTAGCAAAAATCAGAGAGCAACATAGAGATACATAAGTCCGGATGAATCCGTGAAAAAGTATTCATGATTCCAGGCATTGTGCTGGAATTGGCCGGCATTGGCAGTGAATGCACCCTAAAGACCACTCAGCTACTCTTATTGCGTTACTCCATTCTACAAGCGCCCCAGTTCTTTGTTAGGTTTTTTGCTGATTTCCGCCTTTCTTGTAACCCTTTCAACGTCAGATACGCGTTCAGGGCGTATTGTGCTTCGAGATAATGTCGTAACAGCGAAATATAATACATTTTTGGACTTTTCTTAAATTGAATTTCGCTTCCTTAACATTACATTTCTAAAAGGAAAATATTAGCGCCAATCGAACGCATTTTAAATAACACCGTAACCGCTTTTCTTTGAAATATACGCACAGCACGTCAGATTTTCACCGTGAGTAATTATTTTTTCGATCAGAACGGCATTAAGCCATTATCTGCTTCTACAAAAAAGAAAGTAGCGATTAAGCTCAATGAAAATACGATTTTATTTAATTGAATCAATTTTGTTAATAAAGTTGAAAAAAATGTTTGTATGAGTAAAACTTTAACAGGGTTGTCCAACTATTTTATAGCCGCAAACTACTTTTTTTTTAAATAGTTGCGAACCACCAAGGGTAAAATAGCGGATGGGGGGAATATAAAATATATATTTATAATGTTCGCGAATATATATTTACTATTATATATATTATATTATATATATAATATTATTAATCATATAATTAAAAATCTAAAATCGTAATTTTTTTAAATTAAATTAAATTAAAAAAAATATAAAAACCAATAGTGGTATTAAGTGACCGGTTGAGGAGCCTTGATGTATAGGTATCCAATAATTTAAAACAATTCACTTTAAAGCTATTAATCCATGTTTATTTGGCAAAAAATGAAAAAAATAGAATTGTTTTATATTGTAAGGGGATGTTTCTACGTACTTCTAGCAACTATAGGCTGTGTAATTTCTGGCGCTCTCGCTCTAAAATAAATTTTTTTGATAAAACTAAATAAATAAAAAAAAATTACTTTGATTCACAATAACAATAGTAGCGCTTTCATTTTCCACGCAATCATTATAAGCGGGATGGATTCGGAATTCTGAGATTTTTCTACATAAGATACATGTAAAATAAGTATAGGGCGCAATGTTAATTTTTCGAGTAATTAAAAATTGGAATTTTAGGTCCACTTTTTTGCACAAATTTGTATTTTGAAAAAATTGTAGCGCCGTTATTTGTGGGCGGATATTTAAAAACTATACAGATTCGGATTTCGTAGACTTTTTGGCTTCGGATAGACCCAGAAAACCATAGGCATGCTATTTTAAAGCTTTGAGAAAAACGTTTTTCTCCGCGAAAAAACATGGATTTTAAAGGATAAAAAAACTACATACTTATTAATTTACAATTAGAAATAAACGTTACATGTTGTGTCGGATTTATATTATTTTAGGCCCTAAGCTAAAAATTATGATCCTTTTTTGAAATTCTTTAATTGTGAATAAAAGAAACATATCTTTATGTATTTATGCAGGTGATATATAATGAGTATATATCAAAGGCTTTATTAAATTATTTAATTTTGACATGCGAACAATATAAATTACACAAAATTTAATAAATGCCTTTTTAGGACAAATAGGTATTCAAATTTAACTCACTTATAAATGGCTCTAAACTGAACAAGTGAAGTGGGCTTTATGTGTAATATTTTTGAATTAAGGTATCGTATACTTCCATTTAAAAACATGTAATAACTAGGTATATATTATTTAGAATATTTTGAAAACTTTTGTTCCAGTCTGTTGTACGATGTCATTAAAGCCATATATAATTTTTTTTTAAATTTAAAAAAACTATAAAGATTGCCTATCAAATATGCATTGAAATAGAGGAAATAGGCTTGTCAACAATGCCTCAAAATTAAGACGGGAAATAAAGTTGTGTGTCTTAATCACTTCAAGGGTAGTTCTGCACATTTATTCTGAAACATGATATCTAAGTCATAAAATAAATTAGCAATAAAGCATGTACTGCTTGACCTCATTCTCTTTTAAGAATATATGAAGACGATGCTGCGTTGTCATTTTCTGGTAAAGTAAAATGCGTTTTTTTTCCAAATTCTTTAGATTTAGGAACTATAGCATAGAAGTTTTTATTTTTTAGATTGGTATCACGTATCACCCGGTTAAGTCTCAGTACCTTTTTGTGTGATAGTTTGTGGAATAAAACTAAAACATTTAGAATCCTATTGAAACTTATGGCTTTAAGCTTCAGCTTAATGGTACATCCGGTATTGCTTATTTGGTATCAAAAATCCTAGCAAATTAGTGATTTAAGTTTTGAAAAAAAAATATAAGTTATAGAAAAATAAAGTTTATGCTTAAGACGGAACATTATTGTGATAGATTAAACTGGTGATTTTATATAATTTTTTATTATTAAATTGAGGAGAGGATATATAATTAAGGATACTCTGTGAATGTAAATTTTTGTTAAATATTTAAAAACTAAAAAAATTCAAAAAAATAAAATAGAATGTAATATAAAAAATTAATTGGCATGGTTTATCTGAAAAAAAATCTTTAATCTGTATGAGTGTATGTTTAATTCTTCTAATACCATGTGACCCGTGAAACAAAAACTACGTTTTTGTGAAAATATTATTTTATATCAATTTTGAAAATAGAAATTGATTACATTTTCATAATGTAATTGATGGTACATATATGGTAAATAAATGTCTAGAAGCCTCATAAATATAGAAACGGTTTCTGTGAGGTTTATTCAAGTAATAAAATGTGTGGAGTCTTTTTTGACTTCACGTGGTAGTAGAAGGATTAAAGGTACCTATTTTTTAAATTGGTTTTTTATAGATTTACGGGAAAATAGTGTTACTTTAAAAAAAATAATTTTTTGATAACTTTTGGTCATCCAATAGATTGAAAAAAAAAATTGTGTTAACATAGTCTAAAGTATCCTTAACAATATATTATTTCCTCAGTTCTACAATAATTAATTAGAGACCAAATAAAGCTACAAATCTAGAGTTTTTTGTCCTTAAAGTTAAGACTTCTACTTAAGGAATCTTGGAATTGTTTATTTACGGATTTACTAGCTGTTCTTCATTTCTGAAATAAAAAAAAATCAGGAAATGGAAGAACCAAGTTTTGGTTTATTTTGCCTGAGTCGGGAAATGAAACACAAAATCGTCTAGAAAACAAATTTTAATTCCTTACTAAATAACAACTTCGATACACTAATTTTGTTTCTCATAAATTCAAAATTTAACAAAAAATCAAATTAACAGATTCGTACTAACTTAACGCTTACAATTAACATCAATTACAAAACCGAATTTAAGGTATCTTACAAAACATTTCAATTACTTTCTAAACTAGCAAACATTTTACTTTCTAAGTGTGTGTGTGTATACAGTTCATTTTTCTTTTTCTTTTGTATCTAAGAAAATTAGATATGTTTGATAAACAAACTTTCGTCAAATTGCACCACCCGAATTCTTGCACATTTCTTTAAGAAAAATAGTAGTTCACATCTCGGCACATTATGTCTCTAACACGGACTTCCAGCATCCCTTAAATTGTCATCTTTGGTGACGGTCGTGGAAGTGGAAGACGCCGCCGAAGAAGTAACAAGATGCGTAATGTCGTTCCACCAGGACAGGTTCAACCTTTCAGGAAGAACCGGAAGCGGTTTTCATATAACATGCGTCGGCACAGGCGGCAGTTCATTTCGGACTTCGTCGTTTTTCATTATCACACAGACGGGTCTTTTCATGACTTCCGGGCTTGGCGTTCTTCGCGGAAACGCGGGAGGACAAATGTTACATGGACTATTCATATTTGCTGTTAAGTTACTAATGGGCCAATTAATTCCCGGGGAATACAATGGATTAGTGTTGTAAAGCAATGCTAACTCTGCCGCTATTTTCGATTCGTCGGGGTGCCGGAAGGGGTAGAGGTATGGCAAGGGTGGAAATATAGATCTTGGTATTTTTAAGTGATCGTGGTCTAATAATGGCGGTAGTCCTGTTGCGGAGGATACCGGGGGTAGCATTGCTCGCTGGAGTGATGCTCCGTCCAAAGATGGGGAGAGAAGCGGCGATATCGAGAAGCCAAATTTTGGCTCTTTTTTTATTAAGGGCTTTGGCTTCCGTCGAGGGCGATATTTGTAGTCTGGATGTTCTTTCATGTGTAAAGCTCTGAAAATAGAAAACATTGTTAGTGTTTATTATCAAAAATCGTAAGACTTATGGGATAAACCATATTTACAGTAAACCCTCGTTAAGTGGGCCTTGAGTAAGTGAAAGATCTCTACTACTGAGATTCACAATTAGGTCTCCACATTTTTGCATCTAAATATCTGTATATACCAGGGTGGCCAAGCTCCTTGATAGTCCAAGCCATTTTCAAAATTTGAAAATTTTCAGGCATTGTGCTGGAATTGGCCGGCATTGGCAGTGAATGCACCCTAAAGACCACTCAGCTACTCTTATTGCGTTACTCCATTCTACAAGCGCCCCAGTTCTTTGTTAGGTTTTTTGCTGATTTCCGCCTTTCTTGTAACCCTTTCAACGTCAGATACGCGTTCAGGGCGTATTGTGCTTCGAGATAATGTCGTAACAGCGAAATATAATACATTTTTGGACTTTTCTTAAATTGAATTTCGCTTCCTTAACATTACATTTCTAAAAGGAAAATATTAGCGCCAATCGAACGCATTTTAAATAACACCGTAACCGCTTTTCTTTGAAATATACGCACAGCACGTCAGATTTTCACCGTGAGTAATTATTTTTTCGATCAGAACGGCATTAAGCCATTATCTGCTTCTACAAAAAAGGAAGTAGCGATTAAGCTCAATGAAAATACGATTTTATTTAATTGAATCAATTTTGTTAATAAAGTTGCAAAAAATGTTTGAATGAGTAAAACTTTAACAGGGTTGTCCAACTATTTTATAGCCGCAAACTACTTTTTTTTTAAATAGTTGCGAACCACCAAGGGTAAAATAGCGGTTGGGGGGAATATAAAATATATATTTATAATGTTTGCGAATATATATTTACTATTATATATATTATATTATATATATAATATTATTAATCATATAATTAAAAATCTAAAATCGTAATTTTGTTAAATTAAATTAAATTAAAAAAAATATAAAAACCAATAGTGGTATAAAAAGATCGGTTGAGGAGCCTTGATGTATAGGTATCCAATAATTTAAAACAATTCACTTTAAAGCTATTAATCCATGTTTATTTGGCAAAAAATGAAAAAAATAGAATTGTTTTATATTGCAAGGGGATATTTCTACGTACTACTAGCAACTATAGGCGGTGTAATTTCTGGCGCTCTCGCTCTAAAATAAATTTTTTTGATAAAACTAAATAAATAAAAAAAAATTACTTTGATTCACAATAACAATAGTAGCGCTTTCATTTTCCACACAATCATTATAAGCGGGATGGATTCGGAATTCTGAGATTTTTCTACATAAGATACACGTAAAATAAGTATAGGGCGCAATGTTAATTTTTCGAGTAATTAAAAATTGGAATTTTAGGTCCATTTTTTGCACAAAATTGTACTTTAAAAGAATTGTAGCGCCGTTATTTGTGGACAGATATTTAAAAACTATACAGATTCGGATTTCGTAGACTTTTTGGCTTCGGATAGACCAAGAAAACCATAGGCGTGCTATTTTAAAGCTTTGAGAAAAACGTTTTTCTCCGAGAAAAAACATGGATTTTAAAGGATAAAAAAACTACATACTTATTAATTTACAATTAGAAATAAACGTTACATGTTGTGTCGGATTTATATTATTTTAGGCCCTAAGCTAAAAATTATGATCCTTTCTTGAAATTCTTTAATTGTGAATAAAAGAAACATATCTTTATGTATTTATGCAGGTGATATATAATAAGTATATATCAAAGGCTTTATTAAATTATTTAATTTTGACATGCGAACAATATAAATTACACAAAATTTAATAAATGCCTTTTTAGGACAAATAGGTATTCAAATTTAACTCACTTATAAATGGCTCTAAACTGAACAAGTGAAGTGGGCTTTATGTGTAATATTTTTGAATTATGGTATCGTATACTTCCATTTAAAAACATGTAATAACTAGGTATATATTATTTAGAATATTTTGAAAACTTTTGTTCCAGTCTGTTTTACGATGTCATTAAAGCCATATATAATTTTTTTTTAAATTAAAAAAAAACTATAAAGATTGCCTATCAAATATGCATTGAAATAGAGGAAATAGGTTTGTCAACAATGCCTCAAAATTAAGACGTGAAATAAAGTTGTGTGTCTTAATCACTTCAAGGGTAGTTCTGCACATTTATTCTGAAACATGATATCTAAGTCATAAAATAAATTAGCAATAAAGCATGTACTGCTGGACCTCATTCTCTTTTAAGAATATATGAAGACGATGCTGCGTTCTCATTTTCTGGTAAAGTAAAATGCGTTTTTTTTCCAAATTCTTTAGATTTAGGAACTATAGCATAGAAGTTTTTATTTTTTAGATTGGTATCACGTATCACCCGGTTAAGTCTCAGTACCTTTTTGTGTGATAGTTTGTGGAATAAAACTAAAACATTTAGAATCCTATTGAAACTTATGGCTTTAAGCTTCAGCTTAATGGTACATCCGGTATTGCTTATTTGGTATCAAAAATCCTAGCAAATTAGTGATTTAAGTTTTGAAAAAAAAATATAAGTTATAGAAAAATAAAGTTTATGCTTAAGACGGAACATTATTGTGATAGATTAAACTGGTGATTTTATATAATTTTTTATTATTAAATTGAGGAGAGGATATATAATTAAGGATACTCTGTGAATGTAAATTTTTGTTAAATATTTAAAAACTAAAAAATTCAAAAAATAAAATAGAATGTAATATAAAAAATTAATTGGCATGGTTTATCTGAAAAAAAATCTTTAATCTGTATGAGTGTATGTTTAATTCTTCTAATACCATGTGACCCGTGAAACAAAAACTACGTTTTTGTGAAAATATTATTTTATATCAATTTTGAAAATAGAAATTGATTACATTTTCATAATGTAATTGATGGTACATATATGGTAAATAAATGTCTAGAAGCCTCATAAATATAGAAACGGTTTCTGTGAGGTTTATTCAAGTAATAAAATGTGTGGAGTCTTTTTTGACTTCACGTGGTAGTAGAAGGATTAAAGGTACCTATTTTTTAAATTGGTTTTTTATAGATTTACGGCAAAATAGTGTTACTTTAAAGAAATTAATTTTTTGATAACTTTTGGTCATCCAATAGATTTAAAAAAAATTGTGTTAACATAGTCTAAAGTATCCTTAACAATATATTATTTCCTCAGTTCTACAATAATTAATTAGAGACCAAATAAAGCTACAAATCTAGAGTTTTTGTCCTTAAAGTTAAGACTTCTACTTAAAGAATCTTGGAATTGTTTATTTACGGATTTACTAGCTGATCTTCATTTCTGAAATAAAAAAAAAATCAGGAAATGGAAGAACCAAGTTTTGGTTTATTTTGCCTGAATCGGGAAATGAAACACAAAATCGTCTAGAAAACAAATTTTAATTCCTTACTAAATAACAACTTCGATACACTAATTTTGTTTCTCATAAATTCAAAATTTAACAAAAAATCAAATTAACAGATTCGTACTAACTTAACGCTTACAATTAACATCAATTACAAAACCGAATTTAAGGTATCTTACAAAACATTTCAATTACTTTCTAAACTAGCAAACATTTTACTTTCTAAGTGTGTGTGTGTATACAGTTCATTTTTCTTTTTCTTTTGTATCTAAGAAAATTAGATATGTTTGATAAACAAACTTTCGTCAAATTGCACCACCCGAATTCTTGCACATTTCTTTAAGAAAAATAGTAGTTCACATCTCGGCACATTATGTCTCTAACACGGACTTCCAGCATCCCTTAAATTGTCATCTTTGGTGACGGCCGTGGAAGTGGAAGACGCCGCCGAAGAAGTAACAAGATGCGTAATGTCGTTCCACCAGGACAGGTTCAACCTTTCAGGAAGAACCGGAAGCGGTTTTCATATAACATGCGTCGGCACAGGCGGCAGTTCATTTCGGACTTCGTCGTTTTTCATTATCACACAGACGGGTCTTTTCATGACTTCCGGGCTTGGCGTTCTTCGCGGAAACGCGGGGGGACAAATGTTACATGGACTATTCATATTTGCTGTTAAGTTACTAATGGGCCAATTAATTCCCGGGGAATACAATGGATTAGTGTTGTAAAGCAATGCTAACTCTGCCGCTATTTTCGATTCGTCGGGGTGCCGGAAGGGGTAGAGGTATGGCAAGGGTGGAAATATAGATCTTGGTATTTTTAAGTGATCGTGGTCTAATAACGGCGGTAGTCCTGTTGCGGAGGATACCGGGGGTAGCATTGCTCGCTGTAGTGATGCTCCGTCCAAAGATGGGGAGAGAAGCGGCGATATCGAGAAGCCAAATTTTGGCTCTTTTTTTATTAAGGGCTTTGGCTTCCGTCGAGGGCGATATTTGTAGTCTGGATGTTCTTTCATGTGTAAAGCTCTGAAAATAGAAAACATTGTTAGTGTTTATTATCAAAAATCGTAAGACTTATGGGATAAACCATATTTACAGTAAACCCTCGTTAAGTGGGCCTTGAGTAAGTGAAAGATCTCTACTACTGAGATTCACAATTAGGTCTCCACATTTTTGCATCTAAATATCTGTATATACCAGGGGTGGCCAAGCTCCTTGATAGTCCAAGCCATTTTTCAAAATTTGAAAATTTTCGCATGCCCCAATTAAATACGCATTTAAAAGGTATGCAAAAAAGGTATTAAAAAAAGAATTTTAGAGAAATTATATTTATTGAAAAAATAAAAGTACAAAATCTGTGTATTGAATTTAAATATTAAAAATTAAACACATTTATTTTACTTCTCTTGATAATTTTTTAAAATTTCGAGAGCCACAAATAATCTTTCAAGGAGCCGCATGTGGCTCGCGAGCCGCAGGTTGGCCAACCCTGCTATATATTATGAATTATTAATCTTCTTTATCTGAGATTCTGTATTTTGAGATTTTATTGATTTTTGCCTCTATAACTGGAACCGTTTAGCTTAATAGCTTATATAAGTAGGACAATTATTAATACACAATTTGTCATTTTGAATACTTGGGTTTTATTGGTTAGGGTAGGGGTCGGCAATCTTCGGTGACAAAGGGCCAAATCTATATTGAAAAAAAATAACAGAAGCGTAGAAGAGCCGCTAAAAATATTGCATCTAAATTTCGGGATGGCTTTATATAAAAAATGTTGATATTAAAAAAGCTTCAAAATTTACTAAAAGAGCCGCATGCGGCTCCGGGGCCATAGGTTGCCGACCACTGGGTTAGGGCACGTTTGTTTACAAACTTAATCGAAGTTTTTCCGCACGCATTTAGTTTTATATTAAGCGCCAAGATTAGATTTTATTAAGAGAGGCTCAGTAAAATACAGTTTGACAACCACTGTTTTCTACTCAATAGTATTAGTCCTTGTAAGACGCCTGTCGTTGTCTTAGGATTTGAGAACTGTGAGGAAAAATTTCCAACAACGAATTCATTCAAAAACGAAACTATAGCTCGGAATTGCGTTAAATTTAATTGTCGAAAATGAATGGGGTACAATATTATCTAAGCCAACATATTCAGTTGGCGACAAAAGATAATGCGTCCATTGTAAGGACACATTGAACGCCTCCTGTGATCCTATTCATAGGGAGATTGTCTCGGATCTCTCTCCGTCGCCAATCCTGGCAAATACAATGCAACCCCTTTCGCTCGCTACCACCCTTTGTTCTTGCCGAGCAATTTGAGTATTTACTCTAACTCTCCAAGACAAACGCTCTGTCCACATCGAATTATGTAAAATTACGTATCCTGTAATTAAACGATCCGGTCTTCAAATAAAATACCCGCGATAGACGGGCGAATGTTTTGAAAAGCATAAATTTCTTTTGTTGCAATTCTTGAAAAATTATTTAATTTATTGAATAGATTATATTTTATTTTGGTTTATATTTTAATATTATTTGGTTTTTGAATTTTAATCAAAAACGAAATATGGTCAAACTTCTTCACAAGAAAATTTTGGTGCAGTACTACTTCTGTATTTTACAACCTAAGAATCTTGCAATTTTTTCCATTTTTATGATCTTCGCTCAACCCCAAAAACTAAAAAAATTATTTCTGGCTATTTGTAGTCTTTTATTGCTGCGTGTGTATTCGTGTGATAAGTATCTATTTGAAATGCAATTCCAATATTGGTTAACATAGAATAATAGTGAATTAAACCTAATAATGAACATTTTCATGTTAATATAACTTTTCTATATTAGACGTTTTACCTACTTTTATATACACACTTACAAATCTTCACGCCCAAGGCAACACCGAAACTAATTTTTACACTGCCCTTCCTCGTAACTTGCGGAGGTAGTACTATACATATAAAATGTTTATTTAAAATGATTTATGAGAGGCCCAAATATAATGTACCTAGGGGCCTTCATTGTTCTACCACTGCAAATGCTTCGAAAGATAATTCTCTTTAGTACTTTTTGAAAACAATCCATAAAGAAAAAATTATAGATATTTATATGTAATAATGTCCATAAAAAAATATATAGGTACATAAAATTTGCATCAATAACAATTAATTTTCTTTTCATAAATTGAATATTAATTTTTTACGGTTTTTATTCAAAATTTAACATATCATCTACGGTTTCCCCACATAAGTTATTGCAGAATTTTGGAAATTGTGGAAAATAAGTGACCAATATTTATATTTATATTTTGGACCATGTATAAAGTGTGTAATTTTTAGCCAAATGATGTACCATTTGGCTAAACCATGAAAAAAATTCTAATTTTGATGGCGATTATCTTCTTTATTGGACGGGCAAAATTTTTAATTTAAACAATATTCTTCGAATAGGTTATTCTTTATGTGTATCCAAAATTTGAAGAAATTCTATAGCAAAGTGGGTTTGCGCAGAAACTACCATAAATGCTAAATAAAGTTTCAAAATTTACATTGTTTGTTACACATCAAATTCAAAACGAAAAATGTGCTGAAGCCAGGTAAAAAAGAATTGTATAAAACTATATAAATAGAAGACGAATAGTAACGATTAATTGAGATGGAGGAAGTATTTGTACTTCTTTTCGTCGTAGAGCTTTAAAATCGGATTAAATATGAATGATTATCGATGTGTGTCTGTATGTATTGTGATGAAAGATATTAGAAAAGATATCAATGTTTATTGTAGTGTAGAATTATCCCAAGAGGTTTCATATTTACACTTCGATAACCGAAGAAAGGAGATCTATTTCGTAAATTTTTATATCACAAAGCCAACAATACTTTGTATACACAAGCTAACATTTTTCAATTCTCAAAATGTAAGAGGATTATCTAAGAATATTTTCGGTTGAAAACTAAGGCATTATATAAACACGGAAATACATTATCTGAACGATAATAAAAATTGGAATACAATTCTCTCTTCGTGTACCTATCCGTTTTTTTCTACTTAAACATTTACTTCAATTTTTTTCTATTGTTGCATTCATGCGGACTGAATGGGGTTATTTACCACCTCTTATCATATCCACCTCTGCTATAATAAGATTGTTGTATTTTTTTCGAAAAAAGAGGCAATGGTTCGTTATTGTTGTTGTCCTGCAAACACCGGATATTTGGATATGTTCTTTATCGTCTTTTGTGCGCTGCTCATTTTTTATAGGGGGTGCTATTTTTTATTGCACAAAAATCCGACGTTTTTGTGTTACATACTATGTTCACTTTTGTTGTGTTGCATGAGTAAATCACGTTCTAACCAATATTTGGAGAAACGGTTACGAAATTTCTTAAATGTTGTTTATTTTTATCTCGAAATCGATTATTTTAAAGATTAAAAATTTAAGAATAATTAAATTGTAGGTAACCTTGGACGATAAATTTATGAAATTTTTTTAATTGCCTATCTAAATAAAAAAATATAAAGGTGATACTTGAACTAATACGACTCTTCTGACTCATCAAAAGAAGTTTTATCAGATTGGAGTATTTTTAATCTATTGTTTATTTTTTTACAATTGTTTTTTTATAAATATTTTAGGCTACTCTTGTTTTGTAATTAGAAAATTTGTATCTTTAATTTTCAAAGACGAAGTAAAATTTTTGTAGATATAGTAAGGTGAGCGACCCAATACCCAATCACTATATTGTCGCGTTGAACGAAATAAAGCTATAAACATATTTCTATCTATTAAAATTTTTTTCTCTTTTTTTATTGATTAATAAGGGTTTTCAGATATAAAATTAATAAATTAACAGCAATTAGTAGGATTAATATTTCAACATAATTACTTGGTTACCCCGATACCCGGTCAGACTAAAAGGAAGAGAATTAGTACCTATATACCCCAGTACCGAATCACTAGAAAGTATTTTTATAGACCGTCAAAGAATATTAGTATAATTTTGTTATCTATTTAAAATACTATTTACCAAATTCAAAAATTATTATTATTAATTACAATTAAATTATTTAAAAACAAGAGTAATGAGCTTAGGTTTTTGAAATACAATGACCTCTGAGAACATCATTTATTTCACGTGCCATATTATATTTAGACGTTTTATTTGTCTTGTAGTTGATCGAGTACTAATTCCACACAAAAAATGATAGCAGTACTAGATCACGGTTTTCTACGGTATTAATAACATAAAAGTAATATTTGCCTTATTTAATTGTTAAATAATTTATTAAAAATCAAAATAATTGCGCGGTTTAGATACTAAACGACTGATAAATATGTAAATACACATGAGGGGTGTCGGTACCTTTAACTTTAGGAATATTATAGTAATTTTTATATGTAGCAGTCTTCACATAATTATTTTATAAATACGAAAAATACCGCAAGTAAATGGGCATTGGGTCTCGATCTTTGAAAATCAAAAATCGAAAAATATGTCTTTTAATTTTTTATGTGTTTTAGAAAAGTCAAGCCCCTATTTGATTTAATGCAATCCTAAACAAGCTGACAGAATTCGATTTTGAAGATAAACATTACCTAAGTAGCGTCTTAAGAAATTAGATAAAGTTAACGATCTAAAAGAGGGGGTGGTGGGGTTAATTGTTAGAACAAATAAGTGGCTTAATAAACGGTGTAGGATTTCCCACGGTTATTGTAGGGGGTGATATAACATAAAGCGCTCATCTCAATAAACAGAGATTTAAAGTGATTCACTACAAAGCAGGTCGTCTGTTTTACAAAAGATAACAGAATAACGAGTGAAAATGGGCCTTCCGTTGGCTTGTTGTAAGGAACGGAGACGCGGATTAGTTGGCACATATTAATAAAGTCATAATACTGCATTAAGGGATGCACTTTATATGGATTATCAGTAAACACCGCTCCATTATTAAAGCCCGTTATGGTTTTAGTTTCGCTACGCCAATCTTTTTATGCTATTCTATTTTTTTAGTGTCTATTTTCCTACCCTAATTTGGCGAATTTACTAATAAAGCTCAAACGAACTGTAATTTTGAATGAAGTTTTATTAGGAGAGTGAAAAGTAGGATGTTACATTTAATCAATTCAGCAATATTGACATTTTTGATAGTCTTATATTGAAATACAGTCGAACCTCCATAAGTCGAACCTCGATAAGCCGAATTTTTGATAACTCGAACCTGTTTCCCTAGGACTTGCATATTTCATTGTTAATATTTTTATATCGATAACTCGAATTTTTGCTAACTCGAATTATTTTTAGCTTTCCTTCAACTTGGACTTATCGAAGTTCAACTGTATTATCAAAACATTTTTATTGTACAAAAATACCCCAAATTAATGTAGTGTAGGACAGAAATTTTTTTACAGTGCATTCATATTTTTATTATGAAGCTTGATATAAAAAAAATAAAATTTATAACTTATTAGAAATTAATTAATGTTTGATAAATTATTGAAGATATAATTCAGGAATTATCTCAAAAAGGTTCAGCAGTGAACCTGGTTATATAGGTTGTCAGACGAATAGTTACTGATACTTAATCGGGTAATACCTGACACCAATCTAAAGAATAAAAGGTTGTATGCAATATGTCCTAAGTCTAAAGAGTTTTAAGGAAAATGCCTTTTAATTTTCCAGTAAATGGCATCACAGCATTGTCTTCATATGCGTGAGGTCATATAGTACGTGTTTCATTGCTAATTTATTTTATTATTTGAATATTATGTCTCACAATAAACGTCCATTAAAATATTTATTGCACATTTTTTTATCGTTTAGATATCATGTTTTAGAATCCATTAATTACGTAAGCTAAAAATGGGAAGGGGATTCGGAAAAATCTCATTTAAAAGGCGTGGGGGTCAATAAAAATCTCACGTTATTTTTTTAATTTAAAGAGCATACTCTTCAAGTTAAAAATATAACAGATAACATTTTGCATTACAAAGAAGACATCAGTATTAACACTTAGGTATTTAGTAGCATTAAGCAAAATACATAATCATATCAAATAAATTTAATTATTTAAAAATTATGGAATATATCTCATGCTTGGGGGAGGGGGTTCCCACCACATTTTACCAAATCTCACCAACGGGGAGGAGGGTGTCCATATTCAAAAAACACCTTACGTAAATAATGGACGCCCTCTAATTATAAGTAATTTACGTTACCCATGAAGTGATTAAGATAGGCAACTTTATTTCAAGTCTTAATTTTAAGTCATTGTTGCCAAGCCTATCTCCCTTATTTCTATGCATATTTGATATGCGTTTTCTATGGTTATTTTGATTCTAAGGAAACATTTTCATATGGCTTTATGGCATTGTTATAACAGGCTTGATCAAAATGTTTTAAATAATAAAGTCTTTATTACACATTTTTGAATTTAAGTTTTCGATATCAGAACTCCAAAATATTACACATAATACGATATAACTTGCGTTGTGTTTTGGTTCAGTTTAGAGCCATTTAGAAGTGGCTTAAGTTCTAGTACTTATTCGTCTGACAGGCTGTATTGCACTTTCGTTTTCCGACAAATGATTACGGGTTATTTTTCCTTATGCAAATATTTTGCGTTCAAAAAACTGAAGCACAATGCGTCTATATATTTAATGTGCTAATGATCTTTTTTTGATATATCCCTACATTAAATAAATCAATACGATATATGAATAAAATTTTTGTAACAAAAAACTTTCACATTTTTCATTCATATGCGAAATATTGTTTTAGAATTTCGGTATTTATTTTGGACAAAATCCTAATTGAAAACATTGTCATCATTGAAATAGGTATTAGCAGGCGTTTTCTTTTGGAAAAACATGTATCAAAACTTACAAGTAGGAAAGTCACAAAAAAAATAAAAAGATTATTATACATAGTTATAAGAAAAAAATTGCTTTAATTTAAAAATTTGCAAACTTCGAAAACCAATATTATTGTACACTTTTTATAATGAACGCAGTAAGTGAATCCAATAAGATACGTAAAAAAATGTTTATTATTAATTGTATTAAAATTTAATTTTTGCTTTATACCTACATTTTCATACAAACATTTTTTTGTTGACGAACTATAAAAATTTTGAACGAATCTGCTGCTTGGATACCTTTCCTATGAAACATTCGCTTCGAAATCTCACCAAATCGTTCGTCAACAGTTTTATTAAATACATATAACCATAGACGAATTAGTAAGAGACTGTTCACTGATGTGTCACATCTAAAATGACCGAATTCATAGATGTCGCCAAAAAGAAGTAAATAGTAGCTATGCAACTTTAGTTACAACTCATTTTATCTTCGTCTTACTTATAATGTTCATATAACGCGTACCTTTAAGATAAGGAACTTCATCGGAATATCACTTACAGTAATTTCGACAAACGCTATAGCAACACTGAAATGCACACGATAAAGACAGAAATCGCTAAGTATAACTGATAAAATACAGATAATTATTTTGTAAGGATCGGACTACAATAAAATATCGGCTTGTAGAGTCAAAATAATTTTACCACGCTGAAAGTATAATTTGTGTGCTCAAAGCTTAAGGGATTTTTTGTACATGTTTTAAAGCTACTGTTGTTTTTCTTATATAATTGTAACAAAACAAATATATTATTTAAAAATATTTGTTTAATTGAATGTTTTATGTGTTTTATTTGTTTTCCATAAATTATTTTTTGTAGCAGTATATTGCTCCGTTGATAGACAAATGACACAAATAAAAAAAAAAGAATTCGCCAAATAATTAGTCAAGAACAATGCTCGTGATTTATTTTAGTATGCAATAACTCATAAATAGGCATACTATATATATGTGTGTAGCTCATGTTTACTTTTAAATAATCTTTAATCATGTATTTTCGAGAAATTCGATGTTTTCTTGAACTGCAAATCACAAGATTCACGTTCAATTTTTGGGCGGATTGCTAAGCATTTGTAACCTGTTTTTCTTTCGCATGAAACGTGTACTTTGGTTGTCACTTCCTTCTCCTTTGTAGATACCGACAAGTTGCCAATAATATTTAATAAATGCAACCGATAAGCAACATGAACAAGATTAGTGACCATTACATGATACATGAGTAAAGTGGAAATACTACTGGTTTAGCTTATGAGAATGGTTTCATATCCATTAATTTTATTTAATCAGCAATTTTTTAATAGTCTGCGCTCAACATCTTGTAGAAGCAAATAAAAGTTTATATAATTTTCAGTAGTATGCTTTTTTTTCGTAGAATGTACAATTCATCGTAAATATTTTATTTATTACACCATTTTGTTGCGTACATTGAAACAAATAACATGGGAATCCAAAAGATTTCAAAATAAAATGATAATGTTTCTAAAAAAATAAAAACTACTAATTTTAAAAATCTTTAAATTTTATTGAGTATTTCGTCATTATTAAAATTAAAATTGAACACAATTTAATAAAATTTAAGTTAGTTTTTATTGTAGTACTTTATACAATTTTGTGTATTTGTAACTATTTATTTAAAGAGTATAGCCAGATAAGCACTTAAAATCCGCCCCAGCGATATTCAAAAATCTATATGGCTGATCGATTCCTTATTAAAAAAATTTTTCTGAAAATTTAGTTTTAAACCCTAAGGGTGGCGCCATAATTCAATAAAATGTGTTCTTCAGTATTTATTTTATTATAACTATTCTACTAAATATTTTTGAACCAAAATTTTTTGAAAACTATCAATAAGGGACGTGAAAAATATTTTTTTGTAAATTTTTAACTATTTCTTTTTGTTTAAAAAAAATATAAAAGTTTTTATTGTTATATTTAAATATGTTCCTTTCAGATGTCACTCACGATTTTTTTCAGAAAAGCCCTTCTTTACATGGTAAAATTTTCAACTTGATCCATTTGGTGCAACACAGTAAAAAAAATAAAATTGATCATATTTCGCTGAGTTGATGAATGAGGACGGTATTACATATGAAACTCCAGTGTGTAAAAATACACCAAATATTATAAAATTATAAGTAAAATAACGGCACATTAACTCAAAAACATACTGTTTAATTTATTATTAACCAGATACGTATAAAATCACAGGCATTAGTAAATATTGGGCTAAAATAATAAGACCTGCCAGAATTTTAAGTCGTTTGTTTACAGATGAAAAAGTAAATGCTATACTGGATAAACATAATGAAGTGAATTAACTGACATTATTTACGACAATTTTACAAAAATTTCTCATATTTTAATTACAATGGGTTTCAGTTATAACCACTTTGTTGTTATAGCGGCGTAACATAAATGTTTAATGATTTAGTCGCTTATAACGACTTCAGGATACAGCGACGAAATTGTAGTGGTCCTTTTATTGTTATTATAACCGAAATCCACTCAACTTAATTTTATTTCATTATTTGTATTAAATGCAAATTCGTATTTTATGTGAAATTACTTTATTTAATACAAATAATATAACTTATAAAATCGTAAATTTTGTTTTTATTATATTACTTAACACATAATAATTATTTTCAATAATATGAAAATTTATATTACATTATTAATATATTTTTAAATAAAAATAAATATTTTAGCATTAAATAGTGAATAACTGTCAAAAATATAAAAAACGATTTTATATTTTAACTTTGAAATGGATCAAGAATTTTGAAGGGTAAGGGCTTTTCTGAAAAAAATCGTGAGTGACATCTGAAAGGAACATATTTAAATATAACAATAAAAATATTTATATTTTTTAAACAAAAAGATATAGTTAACAATTTACAAAAAATATTTTTAACGTCCCTTATCGATAGTTCTTACAAAAAATTTTGGTTTAAAAATATTCAGTAGAATAGTTATAAAATAAATACTGAAAACACATTTTATTGAATTATGGCGCCACCTTTAATTTTGAATACTTTGAATAAGGAACGATAAGAATATAGATTTTTAAAATCACTGGGGCAGATTTTAAGTGCTTATCCGGCTATACCTTTGTAGATATTATGTTGCATTTGTGTAAAATCATTATTGTTATTATTTATTTGTTAAATATTTTATAGCGCATTATTTTATTGAATTTTTATAGTTACTATGTTTTAAAATATTAAAAGTTTGTATTTTTATTGATGTACATATGATCTTTCGTAAAAAAATTGTTTTGGTTTTTTTTTAATATGGTTAAAAATTACGCTTGGTTGTAAAAAATTTTTTTAATTAATGGCCGATTTTTATTCAATGTTATTGTAACAATAAGATTTTGAACTTATTTTAAGAAATATTACTAAGGTCTAGGAATAAAACGACTCACTTACAAAAAATATATATAAATTAAACGTTTAACAAGTCCGACCCTGGCAGTAGTATTATTCAAGGTCTGTAAAAAGGTAAAATTTTAAAAGTATAAAACATGATGGACAGCGCCATCTTTCAAACGGGTTTTTACGGGAACACAATTCTAACTTACGTGACAAGTCTTTATATATTTAGTCTATGATATAACCCATTTCAACTATTATAAAGTAATTTACTGGTACATTATGACCGAACACTATTGTAATTATTGATTTTTAATAATTCTATTGATGAGAACTAAAGCTAAATTTTATCTGTTAGACACACATGTATTTTTTTATATCAGAAATTTAAAAATATACACGACCATAGTTGGTGCGTAGAAAGCTTATGGGGACCATAGATCAATATCAAAATTTTTCAAATTAACCGTTATTTTCTTTTTTATGTTTTAGTAAACTAAAAAAAAAAATAAATACCGTGGAAATTGTAGTTTTAGTTTTTAAATACATATATACATACAGTGTGTTAAAAAATTGCTACAAATATCACTATATAGAAAATAGCGAGCCCCTTTAATGTTTTGGGGCTTAATCTATAGCCTTCTAATTAAGATATCCCAATATGTAACACTCAAGGCAAAATCAAATTTTCTAAATGCAAGTCTCTTAAAATATTTAAGAGTCCTCTTATCTTTCGAAATCACAGACAAAGATGCAAGCGCTCTTGAAACAATTCTTGATTATTTACAATGGAGATTATTTTAAACAAATCGATATCATTTAGTCTGAACAATTAATATTTTTGGACACTTGATGTTTATCAAACTTTGATTGTTAGTTACAAGGACATAAACACTCGAACAGCTAATTTAGTAAGAACGACAAACCTCACCTTAATCTTTTGGCTTCGTCGATGAAGGGTCTTTTCTCGGTTTCACTTAATAGTTTCCATTCGGCGCCGAGCCTCTTCGAAATCTCAGAGTTGTGCATCTTGGGATTTTCTTGTGCCATTTTCCTTCGTTGCCCTCTCGACCAGACCATGAAGGCGTTCATGGGTCTTTTGATGTGGTCCTGGGACGGTTGCTGTCCATTATGAATCGGTTTTGGGGAAGACATCTTCTCGCACAGTCGTTTAAAGAAGTGTTTCGCGAAAAATTTGCATCCTAAAATAGGGTAATTTGTAAGCAACTATCTCGTTGTTGTGGTTGAGGACAACTGGCTTCACGGTGGGATATTCAAGTGTATGCTTTCCAGAGTTTGTTGATTTAGGGTGGCGGGACCTTCATGGAAGGCGGGAGAGATGCGCGAGATGTTACAATTCTGAATCGCTACATTTATACGGTAAATGAGTTTATTTAGGGGTTTCATTTTAGGGGTTGATTATGATTACAAAATCCGCACGCTTTAATTCCACAATCATCGCTTTCAGCGGTTTGATTTGATTCTGACGTGGAAGGTCCTATTCGAACCCCATTCAGAAATAGTATCATGTCTTCGCAGCAACTTCCGCCAAATTTTGATGGATTTAGAAAAAAAAATTGAAATGTCAAATTTTGGAATTAGCTAAAGGATATATTTCTGGACACTTGTTGCTGGCGCCATGCGCCTTTAGTATTCACATTGATTGTCTAAACTCCGCCTATGCTTGTTCATTGGTGAACATTTCTTGTACTGATGCGCTGAATTTTCTTGGGTTTTCTTATGAAGTAATACACGTTTTCTTTGTTTGGAAATTTTCTCGCATTTCGTCTAACTTTCCGATGAGAAAACTGATTCAAGATTTGCAAAATCTCTTTCGTGCATACAGTTGTATGTATAATAACTTCTTGAACGATAGTTTCGTTTTAAGAAAAAAAGTTACCATTAAGAACTTATACTTATAAAATTTTAATTATAGTAAGACCTCGTTTAACGCTTTCTCGATTAGCGGTGATTCGATATAACGCGGTCTGCTCGTAGCTTCAAAATAGGTCAAAATTTAAGTCGGTTTAACTTGATGTGATACATTTCAAAGTAATCTCGTTTAACGCTGTTTTGTTTAGCGCTTAATCTCATTGGAACATATCCCCCGCGTTAAGCGGGGTCTTCCTGTATTTATTTTTTGGAAAAATAATAATTTTTTTTTCACTCTATAATTGTATGAAGTCGTATCAAAATGAAATCATTAAAAATTGATATTTGTTTTGGAAAGTGGCTTTTGAGAATAAGTCAAAAAATGCAGATGTAAATTAATTTTGTAGAAAAACGTGCAATTCTACAATAAATAGTAGCAGATAGCATTTAAGAGAAATATTTTTTTTTAAATTGTTTATAGGTTTAGCTGTAAGACATATGCGAACAAGTTTAGGCAATTTCTGTATCAGAAATGATATTCAATTAATTGTTTGGTGTGTTAAATATCAATGGCATTTGGTTAGTTTTGTTTCTCTAGCTATTTAAAATCGCGAATAACACAGGGTAAAGTTTTATGTCTTAATTAATGGTGAAATTTGTTTTTTTACTCCTGTGCAGACCACTCAATAAAGTGTTCTTGTTGCAGTTATAAAATCCAATAAATAGACTTTACACGTCGCCACGTGTTTTTCTTTGAGACTCGACAACCTCAACGCATTAAAATTTTATTGCTTTTTATGTAATTTTATAAATAATTGAAGGAGCAAATGGATGAAGGGGCTATGCGTAAAAAATGTAGTTCTAACAAAAGAGTTTTAAATCTTCTATCCCTAGTTTTTCGTAAATTTGTGTTACATAACCCATTTCTGAATTCGTTTTTTTTTTCTAAAATGTAACATATACTGTAGATTTGAAGGGTTTATGAATTTCTTTTACATATAAAACTTTCATCTATGATAATCAATTTAAAAATTCAAAAATGTGGTCCAACTCCTTCATCCACTCGGCCCTTCAATTAGATTTAAAAATATGCTTTCAGACTTTCTGACGGTAGTGTACCTTTATGTAGATTTGGACTCTAAAAATGTTTGTATTTTGTAACGGGTTTGTCATTTTCAAATTTAATTAAAGCAACATTTAAGCGATTCTTTTTAGGAAATATTTAATTTTTAAACATTTTAGAATTTTTACAAGAACTGCTTGAGCTCTTTAAATTTTATTCCTTTTAACTATACCATGGCACAATACAGCTCAGGATATCCCAGCTCGATTAATAAGTATTAAAAAAACACTAAATTCAATTGAAATCACTGATGAATTTTTATTAAAATTATTAGAATTCAATATATTTTTAATTATTAACCGTGTGGATTACATTTCAAAAACAATATTTAATTTTTTTTTAGAAATAAATTCCATCCAATTTGCTTTGAAAAATGTATGACTTTTGTTAAAAAAGAATTGTAAACGTGCAACCAAAATTAATTAATTTTTGTATATTAGTTATTTAATAATTTTTTAAAATTTTGTTTATTAAAATTTAAACTATAAATAATCAATCGATTGTTGTACCTCTTCTAAGTTTTTAAGATATTTTTTAATTTTTTACTTCTGTATCTATATTTGGGTGATTCCATTCTAACTGTGATTTTTTGTGTCCTATACTGTTTGCTCTCACTGGTCATACATTATAAATCTATTAATGACGTATTTGTATCAATACGATCATCATGAACATATTTCATCACTTTTCTTTTAGAATATAAGTCGCAGTCCAAAGGAAACTTGCAATATGTCACTTAAATGTCAGTACCGTGTCATGTCCTTTTATAGAATTTACCTATAAATCGGTTATTTTTTTGTTGCAATAAGTAATTCAAACCAATTAACTGATAAATCTTAATGTATATAATCAAACTTAAAAAAAATTAACAATTTTTTTTTAATACATCAATTAAAGATTGAATTCCGACTTAATAACTTTTTTCCTCAGATTTAAGCAAATTTTTAAATTTGAATGTATATTACTCGTGCGTCATTTACCTCGAAATTAATGAAACAACTAATAAGCCATATTGAAAGTACGTTAACTGAGTTATGTTTACAAACAAAGCACAAGTAAAATTCTCAAGTGAGTTTGTGTCATTTTAAAACTCAATTTTTACAAGATGATGTCATAAATTTACTTGTCAGTACCGTGGTATTGGAAAACTTAAATAACGATTAATTTTTTTCCTCATAAATAATGAATTTCTGTACTTATTACTAACCTAAATTATAGGGTAATAGGATATTATCAAATTCATAATTAAAAAATTACACTTGCTATTTTAATTTAAAATGTCAGTAACGTGTCAAAAAATAATAAAAATATATTTAATTGTTAATACATAATATTCACTTCACTGAAAATTATTCATGTAAATATGAAACAGAAGTTCAGTCAGTAGGTACACTTTGGGGCTAGTAGAGAACAATTTTTCCAAATTACCAAACAATTTTAAGCCTTTTGTAGGCACAGTAAATGTATAGGGGGAAAGTGGCATGAAACAGCCAAGTTTTGAAAGAGCCATTATCAATTACGCGGTAGTTTTCATACGAATCGTTTATGTATTATTATTTTAAGATAGCAACACTAGCCAGATATCCCCCACAAAAATTTGACCGTTCACCGTCAATAAACGGCGCCGATACGACGTATTGAAGATTTTGTCGTCAAAAAGTAAGGTTTTGAGTTCAGTTTATTTGTTTTCTAACGCCTATACGTACAAAACTAATAATAATATGATTACTACACTATAATTTTATAGATATATTAGGCTTTCTAATAACGTATATATTTTGTAGACTAATCTTTGATTTCATAGTAATTTTCGAGATTTTGTTTCTTGAGAGAATATGTTTTGAAAGAGCCGGACTGCAGTGTAATGAAAGAGCCACCTTTTAATTGCATAAAATGCAATAATAATTGTAGTAACAGCAATCAAGAGTGGTACCGATGCAAAGTTGTAATGGTTGGGCATATAAATCCTGTGGCGTAAAAGAAGAAATTGCATTATATTTGCTATAAACGTTTTTAAGTTTTTGCAATGATTGATCTCAAACGTCAAATTTTTTGACAGTTTCTTAGATTTATGTAAGTCAATATTTTATCCAGAATTTGCGTTATTTAAAACGTTTTATAATTATATAAGATCTAAAATTATAGCTTAAGATTATTATTAAATAATATCTTCGTTAATGTGCAGTTTTAATCTGGTAATAAGAACATGGCTTTTTCAAAACTTGGGTTGGCTCTTTAAATACCTATAGGTTACGAAAAAGCCTAAATTTTTTTTTTTATAAATGATTAGAAGTCGAAAAATATCGTAAATTTAGAAAAATGTTTTATGACATTACGTACATAAATGCATGAACAATAACAGATTTAAAAAAAAAATTGATTTATTTATGTCCTTCTATATTATTTATCCCTTTTTTTAAAACTGGCTGTTTCATGCCACTTTCCCCCCCTATACATGGAATAAATTACAACATAATTGTATTTTATCCAATCCGTCAAGTTGCTTTTATTGCTCTAATAAGAATGTATGCAGACACTTTTCTATGAGAAAAATTGATTATTCTTCAAATGTTAAGGTGGGAAAAATAAATAACAGAATAACGCAAAAATCAAAAAAATTTGAGAATTCATTGCAAGAAGTTCAAAAATTGCCAAAGATGACTTAAACTATATCACTGTGTAGAAGTTTAAGAATTAAAAATACTGTGATGAAAACCAAAAAAAAATTTTAGTTAAGTTAATTTTTGTGAAATGTGTTAGATTTGAGTTGATATAAATTATAATGTATTATTTGTTATATATAAGTTACTATGGATTATTGAAATGTTAAAAATTCAATAAAAAAAAGTTTTAAAATGTTACAATACAATTCATAAATGAATTTAATAATTTTTCTAAAGAATGTCTACCAAATTAATTTTATGTCAGTACCATGGCATGGAAATTATAAAATATGATTCTCATGCTCGATATTCTAAAGTTGTAGCAACATCCTCTCACACTTTCATTTTTACTATAAAATAGAGTAATAATATTCATGAAAAAAACAAAAAATGTTTAGTTATAGAATTCAAAATTTTTTAATCAAAAAAGTAACAGAACGGAATCACCTATGTACTAAAATCTACTTAAATTAAAATTTTTGATTTGAAGGAGCGCACGGTAAATTATTCTAATGTAATAAACACGAGGATGTGCGCATTCGAGCGAAAAGTGGCACATTTCCGAGCGAGGGAGGCAAATGAAGCGCGACGCGGAGCGGCGCGCTTCATTTTCCCGAGATCGGAATGTGCCACTTTGAGCTCGAATGTGCACACTCGGTTTTAAACTCGATTACCAAGGTCCCGTTTTAACAAAAAAAAATTGTTCACGTTAGTTATACCCTTCTAGTACACGGAAGGTTAACAAACTTAAAAAAAAACTAAAATTTTTAAGAAAGTGTCAAAGTTACTTGTGGATGTCTAACAATGACATTTCTTAAAAGTGTTAATTTGGAGGTTTTTCTTTTGAATCTAACAATAATTAAGTAAAGAAAAAGTCAAACCGAATAGCGAAATAAAATTGAAAAAGGGTCGCCCGATATATCGCGGAGGTACGTATAATTTGCTTGGCAAATATGTGTGGGGTTGATAAGGGGTGTGAGTGTAAACGCTACCCACCGCATCCTTATAAAGATTCACACATTCGCATCAGTCGCATCCATTGAGGATCCAATATACCATTTGAAAGGATTTAGTCAAACTGCGAGCGTCGCTTTTACACACTGCACACAAATCCTAAATACGCGAATTTATTGACAGAATGGATAAATCGAGTGCGCCGCCGCTTCTTCTGTAAACATTACATTTACTTTATACCCATATTATTTTCTTGAAAACATTTTTATTATCGACGACGCTTTTTCCGAAATCTAGACGCCTCGTCGAGAGCGGAATCTTAAGAAACAGCGGTCGCGATTCTGTTTCCGGCTGGAACGTCTCGTAATTAGAAATTCGTGGCGATCAAGCGCGAGATTAAAATTCGAAATAAGTGGAGGACGCGAAAGCAACTTTAAATGAATAAGATAACAATTATAAGAGAGTAGTACGCGTATTGTGGCATTAAAAAGGAGCGCGTCCGAGGACAAAAAGAACCAAAGAGTCCAAATCCGCTTTCAGGGAACATAAAAGTCACAATTCCAAATGGGATTTGTAAAGTTTACGATATTATTCCTGCGCCATTCTCACTTATAGAATGCTTTATCAAGATTTCGCCAAGTTTGTGCTTTCAAAAGAAACCATTCAAGTGCTATTGGAAAAAATTGAAGCGACCTCTTTTTCAAAAGAAATATGGTTATATTTTTCATATAAATTTCTTATTCTTTTCAAATATCTATGCGCTTCTCTTAAAAATAATAGTAATATCTAAACTACCTTTTACTTGTTAAAAATAATCCAAATACACATGATACCTACGTATATGTGTTTGTTTATGAATTAAATCACTACGGCTTACTATGATTCTGTTAAATTTGATCCATTTAAAGAACATAATTAATTTTTTACAAGCTGATTATAATAGTACTGTATGTATTAAGAGCATTATGAAGTATACTAGCTGATGCCCGCGACTTCGTCGACGTAGAATTAGCACTTCTAGTTGTCTATGTATATCCCTTACTTGGGAAATGATTGATTCCCTATACAAAATTTTGCCCTATTTTGCCCCCTTCAAGTTTTATTTTGCAACAAAAAGTAGCCTATGTCCTTCTTCAAGGTCTAATCTATCTTTATACCAAAATTTATCAAAATTGGTTCAGTGGTTTAAGTGTGAAAAAGTAGCAGATAGACAGACAGACAGACAGACAGACAGAGTTACTTACGCATTTATAATATTAGTATGAATTGTGTTTATTAGGGCTATTCAAGCTAAAGGTTTTTGAGTTGGTCTGAGAAGATGTGTAAAGATTAAGTAATTGCTATAAACTATTATCTGCGTGATTCCTTTCTATTTGTGATTTTTTTAGCTGACATTTTTTTTTATTTTGAAAGTACTTTTTTTCTTTTTCTATGCATATTTTTATTTTACATTATATCGAATGTACGTGAACGAAAGTATTTTGCTACAACTTGAAAATAAAAATTAAAAATTAAAAATTAAAAAACGGTACCAACGCTTTTGCCCACGGTACTGACTTGAAATAAGTTCAGCAGAAGACAATCAATGATGAAATAGGTTAGGTAGGATCGCATTTCCATAAAATTTTTATTAATTGATCGATGATTTATAATTAGTGAGAGTAAATAATGCTGTACATTAAAAATTAGCCATATATATTATATTTTGTCTAAAGACCTTAAAGAAAATAAAATCAAAATATTAGATAGTTTTTTATAAAGCAGATCTTGTATGTGGTAAGTGAATTTTTGAGGTTATACTTCTTTTGGCGCGATGCAAGTAAAATTTTAGCAGGCAACGGGAGTTGCGGTGTTCAGCTAATGAAAAGTCGGCAATTAAAGTTTGTCTTCTAAGAAAGACAATTAGTTATTGTGTATCGTGTTTAAAACCGAGTGTGCACATTCGAGCTCAAAGTGGCACATTCCGATCTCGGGAAAATGAAGCGCGCCGCTCCGCGTCGCGCTTCATTTGCCTCCCTCGCTCGGAAATGTGCCACTTTTCGCTCGAATGCGCACATCTTTGTAGTTATTGAATTTATTTAATATTAATTTTTACACGTGGGTATGTTCGATTTAGTTACGCCAAAGAAGTATAACTTCTAACGCGCGTACATAAGTACACAAATCGGTTTTTTAAAAAATAAAACATTCTAACTAGTCCACAGACTATCTCAAAACATATTGTATTTTATTCTTTAATTAAAATATAAGTAATAATTTATCGATTTCTGGTTTTACATTGATCTTTATCGTGCAGGTTTGTAATATAATTTAGTGAAAACGTTTCAAAAATTAATAATTAAATCATCAAGTGGAAATAAATCACACCTAATATGTTTAAAAAAAATTAACAAATATATTAAAGAAAATTTTAAATAGTAACTAATTAGCAATCGAACAGAAAAAAATACTTGCTTTCCCTATCTAATTTGTATTAAGTACCTAGATGTTTTTTCTTTTTGTTACTTATTTAATATTGTACTTATTTTATGGCGGAGCGATTCGTTCAAAATTATTTTTACGCGTCTATTGAACAGTAGTAATAATTAAAAATGCTAATAGTAATAATAAAATAAACTCTCCGTAACTAAATCAAGTAAAAATCAGATTAAAAAAAAATAAAGAAAGGAGACAAACGCAAAAGCTCGTGTCGCGCTTTATTTGCGTCCCTCGCTCCGAAATGTGCCACTTTTTGCTCGAATGTGCACATGCTTGTATTAATTACATTTCCTACATTAATTTTTTCTCTAACAAACAAAAAAATAATTTTAGTTTAGCTTTATAGGATTTCTTTAATTCTAAAAAACAATACAGGGTGATTTTTTAAGTTTCTGGACATTTTGAATTTGGCGCCCCAGTTTATAATTAAGAAACTTATAGAAAATAAATTTATTATTGTGGATCGTGCTTAAAACCTTATCTTGATTTTTTTTAGTTTAGATCACATTTTATTTTTAATCTACATGGGCACTATGGCGTAATTTTTTTTAGATAAAAATTAATTTAAAAGGAACTTATGGCAGTGGTCTTTAAAAGGTTGAGGTAATATTTAAGCGTAAAAGCATATCATAATGCATTTTTCTCGAAATTTTTTAGATTTAGGACATATTGTATATAAGCTTTTATTCTTTAGATTGATCTAAGGTACCATCTCGTTAAGTTACAGTACCTATTTTTCTGACACCCTGTATATATGCCCGTTAACTTTTTTTAGAATAGTTCTATTCATAGTTATTTTTTCGATTCTTAGGATATATTGTTTTCGTCTTAGGCAAATTTACGTTTAGACCTGTTTTCTTAGACGTTTCTTCTAATTCACTTATCATGATTTGTAGATCGTCTTCCTTGTCTGCAAATAAGACCACGGCTTTGAAATGATTCAATCAAACCGCATAATATAAAATCAAAAATTATAAATTTCAATCACATAATTGCTGGATTTGCTTTTTCTCATTGAATACGTACCTCGTTCTTATATGCAATTTTTTTAAAAGTTTTCTATTAATATAATAAATTTTTAGTTATAAACGAAAAAAAGTTAAAGTATCTCGCTAGCTGAAGATAGAAATTCAGGAAACCCCATAATTAAATTGCTACACGCATTTTACATTTTGTTTTTGAACCAATACGTAGGTATAAAGGATTCAAAATATTTCACTAATCGGTTTTTTGGGAATCTATCATTAAAAACGCTTTAAAAGGCAACCCTTGTTCCAATCCTCTTGAAATATCCAAACTTGGTAAATCGCTTTATGAAACATAAAAAAAGAATAGTGTAACAAAATAAAGAGGATACTCAAAGGGATTCACCCTTAATATATCAGAACGTGAGTGTAAAAGAGGAGAAACACCCTTTACCGGCCTCTGCGATTAAATAGGCATTGAGTGCACAATGGAAGCTGATTGGTGAGACAATGGTCGGTTTTTCGATGTCAATTTATTTTTGTATCTGGTACAATGGTAGAGGCTGCGACAAACACTGCATCCCCGCTTCTATCAATTTAGAAGCATTCAATTGAAATAACACGAGTGGAATTTTGATTTGTGATTATTTATCATAAATTTCAAGTTATTGCCGTTGTGCGATTTTCAATCGGCAATTCAAACTCTTGTTCAACTAACTTTACATAACATATCGATATCGATTCCTATTCCAATTTCAATTTTTATTGCGAGGATTATTATTATTATTTTAATTTTAACCCTTCCACTTAATTTATTCGGCGCTCGTTTTTCTCTCTTTCTCTCTTCGCAGGCGAGGTTTGTTTTCTTTGTTTCGCTAATGGGCGAACTAGAGGTTTGTCGAAAGTATTAAAATAATAAAATGAATTGCAGCACTTACGAGTGTACTGCAAAATTTTATTAAGCTATCGATGGGGTAGCTTAAAAATTAATAATGCAACTTTGAAAATACCCATTGTCAATTATAAAATGAAGCTAATAGACTTTCGAACGGATAATAACGAATTGTTTGTACATACAATCAAGTTTTGATTGTTTCAAAATAATTGCACCCTCTGATTTTGCAACTTTATTCAATTAAAATTATCCCGGTTTTGTTTAACTTTTAAACGACAAAGCTTTCAATGAGCTTTGTTACTTTTATGTTCAATTCTTTTTTTTTAATTTATTTTATTTATACGCGAATGAGTGCTAAAAATCACTTAAAAACTGCAAGTTGATTTCAATAGATACTTTCGATACATATGCGTAAAGCGAGGGATTTCGACACGAAGCCAAGGTTATGACGTATTCACTAAGGGACCGTGCACGCAGAGTACACATTCAAGCCAATAGGCGAGTATGTATAAACGTACTAGTTAATGAATCGTAACCTCAGACAAGTGTTGTCAATTCAAGTCTACCGAGTCCGTCGTTTTACATATATTTTTTTATAAAACCTGATGCAGAAGTTTGATTTGAGAGAAACACTCGCATTATCGTACATAGTAATCGAAAATTAAATTTTTTACAACCAAAAAGATAAATGAAATGTTTCAAGAAAGAGATTTGCACAGTGGCAGATCTAAATCCGTCTATGCCCCGTTCGACATCTCGCCCTTTTTATTATATAAGGAAGTGATTATCAAAATTAAACATCTAATTTTCAAATATGTATTTAAATTATTAATTTGTACAATTCTGGGGTCGTAACATACAGTTGTACTGTATAGCGTTTTAGAATACAGAGGGAAAAAATAAAAGGGAAAAGAGCGAGAGTACGCACTTTTCACACATGTGCAGAAAGGAACGACGAAAGTATACTCTATTCTGATATGGGGACTCGAGTTTAACGTGTATAGAAAAATTTAACCAGAAACGGAACAATTTTTACTATAGTACTTCGTTCGTTTTTCTAAAATCAACATTACATTTTTAGTTCACAAAAATTTGAGAATGCACAGCTTAGGAGAAACCGAAAGTTCAGAATTGGAAATATCTTTCAGAGAAAATGAGAGAAATTGATTTAAAGGCTTTTAGATTTGCGAGAAAAAAAAGTTTAATAAAATGTAAGCCTACAAGCAGCAACATAATATTTTTGCAAGGACATAAATGAATAACCGAGGGCTGTTTGGAATTGACACCATTATGTTGATATTGGCCAGACTTTTCGGTATTATTGTCGCTTTTGGCGCATTCTTCCTCTTCAATAAAGCGCTTCTACTAATATTTAGTTAAAACATCGCCCAAAGCTTTTTACTATTGTATCCTTTTATATTATTTCTCGTTTATTGCACAAGTTTCATTCTTCAATGCGAAACCGAAACGTATCGTATATGTTTTTTTGTTGTTGAATAAATTCTTTAACAATTTTTTTTTGTTAAATTAGAAAAATTATTTTTATAAACTTAAATCTACGTTGTTTATTGTTAGTAATATTAATAGTACTAGAAATTACTGGTTCTATTAAAAAAAATATTTTTTTGTTTACTAAAAATGCTGTTTCAATGTTATTCATTTTTTCCAAAATAGATTTTAGGTTTCTATGACTTATTTTTTAGTAAATGTAATTAAAATTTTTATTTTTTAAGTGAAAGTATTTACGAAACTTTTATTCATTAATTTAAAATACAATGGCAGACTAAGAAAATGGGACATCTTAAATCTGAATTAGATATACAGTAAAACTTCGGTATCCAAACTATTTGTAATTGAAACTATAATGGTTATGATTCAATGATAATTTTGCTAGTAGTATACGAATTAAAAATCCTGTATAAGCAATTTTTCTTCAAACACCAAGTTCTTGTTTTTTATATAGTTCCAATAACTTAAAGTTCGGTTAATAGATGCTTCGAAAATCGATATTTTACTGTATTGCACTTATTAAGGCAAACATAGAGATCAAGTTATTTCTTTTTGAATCAACAACATTATTTTTTGAATCAGTATTTTATAGAACAGTTCTGTAGAAGCTATATCATATTTAAAAACGTTTTTCTCAATAATAATTAATTTTTTTTAATGTGTTTGACAAATTACTTTTTTCGTTTTAACATTCTTTTAATCTTTGTGTATTTACAACTACAAGTACAATATCAAAGCTGTAGGTTTTTTTTGTCCAATAGTGTAGTTTTCTATTCAGATAATTTTTTAAATTCAATTTACACTACAGGGTGTTACATTCCTTTCTAAATAGCTTCAAAGGTTCCTAATAATATTTACAGATAGCAAAGGTGGAACGCCACTGTATTGATTTTTACGTTTGCCTCGGCTATTTAAAAGTAGATGTCGCTGGAAGCTTAAATCTATAACGGAATATTCTGAAAAGTTTAAAGAGAACTCTGAAGACATTTGATGGTTTTATTATTTTTTAATAATCTATTTATGAAGAGAAGTAATTAGCAATGTTTTTTAAATTCAATACAAATTATTTTCTACTTGAATGCTTCTTAATTTACGACGTTGTCATGTCTTTTTTTGATAATGTATTAGAATGAATTTTCATTTAAGGTAATATTGTCGGTTTTAGACTTATCGTTGAGAATTTAATGAAACTTGGCGTATTGGTAGATAATAATAAGATAATGAAACAATTAAATTTTTAAAATCTACAAAGAACCAAAAAAAAGATATTAACATTAAAAATTGTTTGCCTTTTACATTGAACCTTATGAGAAATCACAGATTTTATTTAAATTCACAAAAACCACCGTCCAGATTTCAATGAAAATGGTATCAACTCAAAGATAACATTTTTTTGAATTTTTGAGCTTCAGAGCATGTGCTGAGAGTAAGTAGAAAATAATTAGGAAGAATGTAGTTTTCATCTCGTTGTTTTTTCTCATTTTTGGTTTTCAATTTATTTGCTAATGCAACCTGTTTCAGATTATTCTCGTATTTTTTTGTGTGAATCTTTTGCCTTTCCAATGAAACTTTTTTTTGTGTTTTAAGAATTTCTATTCTGACATTTTGCTTTTACGCGGCTTCTACATTGACAGATCAAAATACTACAGGAATTAAATGAGCTATAGCTCACAGTTGACACTTGTAGTATCGACAGTACTATCTTAAATAAAACCACGTGTAGAAATTAATATAAATAAATTCAATAAATACGAGGATGTGCGCATTCGAGCGAAAAGTGGCACATTTCCGAGCGAGGGAGGCAAATGAAGCGCGACGCGGAGCGGCGCGCTTCATTTTCCCGAGATCGGAATGTGCCACTTTGAGCTCGAATGTGCGCACTCGGTTTTAAGCATGTTTCACAATATTTTAGGCCAATAAATTAAACGAAAAATTAATTAAATTATTTTAATCGTTCCCTCTCGCTTGTTTTGACAAGATTATCATATCTTCTCACTCCCTTCCACTCGTTGCTATACTGAATACACTATTCGAATAGAAAAGCGGTATTTATTAAATTAACTTAAGGTTTTCTATTTGAAGGAGCGTAGGATAAATTATACTAATGTAATAAATACGAGGATGTGCGCGTTCGAGCGAAAAGTGGCACATTTCCGAGCGAGGGAGGCAAATGAAGCGCGACGCGAGCGGCGCGCTTCATTTTCCCGAGATCGGAATGTGCCACTTTGAGCTCGAATGTGCACACTCGGTTTTAAGCATGATTTACACTAATTAATTTACTCTCTTAGACGGCTAACTTCACACTGTACAATTTCGTTAGCTGTGCGCGCGCACCTTCCTTTGCTTGCCAAAATTTTACCCTCAAGGCGCCATGAGAAGTATAACTTCAAAAACAGGTTGAGAAGCACTGATTTTTATGTACAAATATCAGAATAATTTGAGTTTGACAAATATGTTTTCGATGGTGTATCCATTCTTTCACGAGATGCAAGAAATCGGAACATTTTAGAGCGAAACGTGCTCGTCGTGGTCGGAATAAGAAAATATCAATTCAGCAAAAACGAAAATGGGGATATTTTTTTGTGAAAGAGAACGAGTTGGAAAATAAGAGAAGAAGAGGCTGAAAGATAATGGAAAAGCTATAACCCACTTTCGGCATTTTGTCTGAGATTATGAAGAACTGGATGATAATTTAATTAATTCTGAGCGTGATGAATTGAAAAGAAAAACGGAATAACTCGACACCCAATTAAAATTTCACCTCACGAGTTACGACACGAACGAAACACAATCGCATGGAACACAAAGCGCACAATTAAAACAAAAAGCAATATGAACAAAAAGCAGTGCTTGCCAGGATCCCTAGTTAATCATTAAAATGGCGTCTACTGTTTTCCCATGTGTTTTTATTGTGTTGTAAATTAAAACAGCGAACACAATGGATTTCCGTGCGGGGTCGCGTCTCGCGGACGTGTGCAAGCTTGCGATTGCCGGCTGAATACGACGAACCAATACCCATGAGAGGATACTTTTCAAAGCTTTATTTGCAATTTTGCATTAACTTCGCTTATTCACCCATCGTTTTGTGTTTATCGTCCCTGTATCTTCGACGTTTTGTTTTGAGGTTTTTTCTCTCGTTTATTGAATTGCAATGGGTGCCCCCCTCGCGCTATGGCATGTTTTGCCATTATCATCATTCAACAAACTACAATTTAGGATTAAGATAATTATTAGTAATTAACAATTATTGAAAAGGATTGTTAAACGTCCGCCATGCTGCGGGTGTGTGTAGTATTCTTCATCTGCAGATGATGGTCCGCCTTCTGCAGCACCTCTAGTTAAACCTTCTTGAAGAAGGGGAATACAAGAACATTCCATTCTTACATTCGTTTTTCTTTCTTTCACTATTCGAGTTGTCGATTTTAAATTAATGGTATACTCCATTTTATTGTATTAATACTTGTTTTCTTTGGCACATTTTGTAATTATTGCTATTTTGATTTTCTTCGCATTTACGTAATTCATTTTTCTCAATTAAAATAACTCAATAGAGTCTTCAACAAACCCGTTTATTTAGAATTCTTGGAGTGTGAAAGATGTAGGTAAAATTAAAAACTGTTTTATGCTACATATAATTATAGTATGGTATAGCTACTTAATAATTCTTAATATCAAAATACCTATATTAAAAAATTATTGTACCCATGGAGGTATTTACGCACTTATCAATAAGTACTGCAATAGACGCAATTTTCTAAATAAAACAAATTAGAATAGAATTTTGAAGGCGGTGGAAATTTTTTTTGGGATTTAAGGCAGTGTCAATGATAAAAATGGTTAAGAAACGCTAATTTTGAATATGTATTTAGGACACAGAGTGATCGGGTTGCTAAGAAAGTAATTTTGGTTTATTATTTGAAAATAAAATATTTTTTTTGTACAAAGAATAGATTTTAATCAACTATAAATGCATCATTTTGTTTAAGAACCTTTTACCATTTTTCTGGTAATTTCAGGCTTCCACTTTTGTAGAACTTTAGATTTTTATCAGCAAAAAACTGAATCCAGTGCACTTTCAGGACATCATCATTAGTGCCATTTTTACCATTTAAAGAGTTTTGTAAAGCTAGAAATAAATGGCAATCTTATGGTGCATGGTCAGGGCTAAATGGTGATGTGACATCAGTTCCCAACCAAGCTTCAATAATTTTTGACAAGTTGCTAAAGATGTGTGGGGTCGATTCTGGCTGTTTATTTTTGATTGATTTCTTCAATTTTATCAGTTATTGATACTAAACGTATGAATTGATCGTTTGGTTCCATAAAATCAGCTCAAAATGCACAAGACGATTATAACATCATAGAAATGAAAACATGACTTTTTTAAATGCAATTCAACTTTTGATGTGACTTGTGCTGATTCATCACGCTTGGACCATGATAGTTTTCGATTAAGTTTTTTTAATTGGAGTCTTTGAACTCTTAGGGTAGCAGTATGAGCTGGGTAAAAACTAAAAAGTCATATACGCCAATTAACAATATCGAAATCAGAATCACATAATGCACCGAGACTTGGCAATCGATCAACCAAAAGGAAAACCGGATAGACCCGAAAGTACATGAAATAGATCATCGGTTAAGCTGCAACGTGATTATAATATACCTCCAGAAACGGTTTGTAACAGAAGAGAATACTACTTAAGAATAAGTCTACAACGTTAAAGAACAAGTTGAGAACAACTCCATTAAAGCAAAGATAAAGAAGAAGAATCTAAATAAAAGATTTTGGGCTAAATTAATCAACAATGAAAACCGTGCTAAAAATTGTGCGATGCATCTAGCAAAACCCACAATAGCTCAATGACTTTGGGGTAGACTAAACGTGATCATATATTTTTTTTTCAAATTGCACATCTGCTCAATTTAAAAAAAAGTGGTGAAAAAAACTTTACAATATTTGATTTTTATTTCAGATATCGATCAAATTTTTGACAGGGTTTCTTAATGCTCATTTTCGTAATTAACATGTCTTTGACAAGGAAACATTTTAGTTTTTTGAAATTTCGTTTGGGACCAACGGGATAGGTGACCTAAAAATGGAACCGTTGGTCACGTTAACCGGAACTTTAAAATCTTAACCGAAAGAGTTTGTCCTATTTTTTCTATTTTATATTTCAACTGAGACCATAACGTGTTTTACTTTTAATTTTTATTGCCCAAGCGTATGTAAAAAAAATTTTATGAACGGCCCAAAATTGTGAAAAACTAATATCTAATATACTCAATTTCGAATTCGTTCAGTTTTTAATTTCTGCAAGGAAAAATATAATTAGAGCCAAAAGAATAGAGGGTAATACCACTCCTTTTTCTACGGTTGCCAACTTAAATGGAAAGTTTATATTATCAACGAGCGAAAAACAATTTAAAAAGCGCCCCAAAAATAATTATAAGTCTTCCAAAGCGAAAATAAAGATCTTGTCGAATTAAATTCCGAAGAGGGCATACAAATCAGAGCTGTGTTTAGACACGAAGCATAATGCAAGGGGCGATAACTCGATAAGCTGACAATGAAAAGAATTCGAAGGGATTTCAATATGGAGCGAGCCGAGGACATATTATCCTCGTAAAAAGAATCAAATTTCTGGGACAATATTTGATTCGTAAGACTGCATTCAATTAAATTCGATGAGTGGTGGTTAGTAAGGAGATTCTTAACATAATAGAAGGCGTTACAACCACCCGTTAACATTTTTCAGTAACGACCTAACTTTATCTATTCTTTTGAAACAAAAATAAATTATTTTCTTGTTGTTGGCTTGAATGCATTCAGGTGTCTGTTTTAGCACTTGACACTTTATTATAAATAAATAACGTAATATTAACTTCTTGAAACGAGAATAGGCGTTTAATATAAAAGGACGAGAACGAAATTAGGTTTATTTTTAAGTCTCGAGTGTGCTTTTTGTATTTGATCGTTATCTTCTTTTATTTGCTGCTTAGTTATTTCTCTTCTAACGCACAATATTCTTTTGTACGCTTTTTAACGAGGAACGATTTTACTTAATTATGTGCTCCTACATTCGAAACTTTTGTGTCGAATATAATTACTTTGTTAAATATTGAAAAGGGTTCTTAATTACGAAAAATAACTACTCGAATTTTTCTAAACAGTTAATCGATTTCGTTTATGTTTCTTTGTTTCTACATTATTACAGTAGGTATGAGTATTGAATTAGGTCTAAATAATAAAAAAAAGGCATACGCCCAAAAAAATTATTTCTGGCTGCGTGAAACCTTTTATTGCATCCTAAGTTTGTACTGCGCGCAATTGTGTATTCGTTTGCATGAATTTAAAATGCAATTCAAATAATTTAAGTTAATAAATAAATGATAATGCATTAAAAGTAATTTTGAAAAATTTTATTTTAAAAAAACCTTTCTGTAGTTTACTTTTACATACACACTGACAAACCTTCACACCAAGAGCTTGACTCAAGGCTCCTAGTGTCATATTGTCATATTTTGCTTTTTTATTTCTGTAATGGCAAGAAAGCTTTTTAATTGACTAATCGTAAAGGCATTATGTTCTACCATGACAACGTCCGACCACATATATCTTTAGCAATTTGTCAAAATTTATTGGAGCTTGGTTGGGAACTGATGTCACACCTATTCACCATATAGCCTTAACCTTGCGCTATCAGCTTATCATTAATTTCGATTTTTACAAAACTTTTAAAAATGGTGGAAATTTCAATAATGATGATTATCTGAAATCGCACTTGGTTTATTTTTACGAACATGGAGTCATGAAGTTACCAAAAAGTTGGCAAAAGGTTATTGAATAAAATGGTACATTAATAATTGATGAATTTTTTGTATAAAAAAATTGATATTTAATTTGAGGCAAAGATAAAGAAGAAGAAGAAGATATTTAATTCATAATAAAAAATAGAAATTACTTCTTGCCAACCCGATAGTTATTTATAACACACATTCAAATTAGTAGGGAAGTGTTCCCGGGTATGAGACGGGTTCCAGATATGAGACAGTCAATTATTTTCATTATGGAATGTCAATATGGCCGATCTGAATACTGTCAAATATTTCTTTGGTCATCAGTCAGTTTTTGTGCTAACACTGAAATGAATCGACGCATTGCTTATATCACCTGCAAACATCGCATGTGAAATTGCATAAGAAAAACGTTTTTGATTTTTTTTAAAGTGTTGTTTTTTTCATGTAAATCAATTGAAAAAGGAAAGTGTAATGTATAGCATTTAGTGTTTTTCTTATATTTTACGATACAATATTGGATTAGGCCAATATGTGATTGGAAAACATTTTTTTTTAAATTATCAAAATGTCGTCATTGTCCGGGTATGAGACACAGCATATTACCACCACCCAAAGGTTCCAAAGCAAAAACATCATTAGTATAAAGTTGTTTCCGAACAAATTGAACTCTGTTAACAACATCAAATGCAATATTTACAAGCGGCCAGTTTTTTTGAAGTGCGAAAACATGTGTGCAAGCATCTACACATGCAAACATTGCGACGATTTTGAAGAGGAAATTGATAAATAAAAATTATGGAAAACATAAATAAATTAAAAATTTGAAATAGATTTGAGGTTTTCACTTTATATTTTTAATTTTTAATGTATTTTTGTATGTATCTCATACCTAGATACAAATTTTGTTCTTGTCAACAAAATGATGGTTAGAAAATTGGTCATAAAATTTTGCATGTTAATGGAATCACACAACTTTTTGTGGATAAAAGTTGTGTATTTTTATTACTTTTCCAAAAATGAATAGAACACCGGACTTTATTTTACCAGTAAAAAATTTTGGCTTATAAACAAAATCCGTCTCATACCCGGGTACACTCCCTTACATGCCAAGTACTTGCAATTTACGATATTTTGCATATACAGTCAAACTTCTAGAAGTCGAACGTCGATAAAACGAATTTTTCATAACTCGAACCTGTTTCCCTAGGACTTGCCTATTTTAACGTTAATATTTTTATATCGATAACTGGAATTTTTGATAACTCGAATTATTTTTAGCTTCCCTTCAGACTCGGCTTATCGAAGTTCGACTGTATATTTTTTATAATTCGGCCTTATTAGCAATTATAGTTTATGTGGCCCTTTTCCTAAAAAGTTTGGAGATCCCTGTTTTAGAGTCAAAAATTCCGTAAAGTATAAATTGGTTTAGCCTTTTTCTTAAATCAAATACAAAAGCATTTTTTTGGTAACGCAACATTATTGCACTCATTACTTTACATTGTGCAAAAAAGTTGATAGCAGAATTGGAACAAAAAAAGCAGATTTTTCGATTTTGAAAAATCTGAATTAAACGAGAATCGTTTCTCTCAAACCAAAAATGTTTAGTTTTTGTTTAAATTGAAAACCTATTATTTTTTAAATTTTACTATTAATTAGTAAGAAATTTGGTTCAAATTGTAACGACCGCGACGTTGAAAATTTGAATTCAAAACCAATCTATTTCGATAAAAAGCTTTTAGAAATTTATTACAATTTTCAGCGATGAAGTGTGACATTTTAAGAGTCACTGGTTTCATTATACTGTAAAAATGACGAAGAATTTTTTAATGACACCTGAACAAATACGTCAGTAGCTTATTTACTGTAAAACTAACAAAAGGGCCATTCTAATGCGAGCTGCCATTCATTGTTTATTTTCCATTGTTGTTTTTTATTATTTCTTGCCCCCATTTTTATTCAAGATCCGTATTTCAAAAGAGGGTGGGTTACAATTACAGTTACCCTCTTCAAGTACACGAATGCATATCTTTAGAAACTCGCACGACAATTAAGAATGCGACTCAATCAAAAATCGTTAACGAAAAGAGTTAATGTACGAGATTTATTTAACTTTTTAATCCGAAAGAAAAAGAGAAGACGAGAGCAAAAAAAAATAAAACGTAATATGAAATGTCAACCTCACTTTGTATAAAGGCTAATTGCCACTTAAAGCATTTAATGAGAGACGCCGGATGCTATGAAAAGTCGGGCACTTCCTGTTACGGCGTCGGTTCCACTTCCTTAATATGTTTTATGCTTCGGTGACTTGCAAAGAAATCTGCAATTTGTAATAAAATAAACGTTTGCCAGATCTTGCACTTTTCGCAGATTTGATTCTATTTGTTTTTGTTAGAAAAAAAAGGACGAAACGAACGCGAGCGATATCGACGCGAACTGAAAAGGCAATTTGCGGCCCTCGAAATGTACAAAGGCGGCAATAGAATAAAAAAAACAAGCTTGCAAAAGGCCATCACTCGAAAAAGTAAAAGAGTTCGTTTTGTAAAACTAACCAAATCGAAAAATCGGGCAGCTGGAAATAATTTTTTTTTTGTGGAAGTTTAATAAATCATTGATGTAAGTAGGAAGTAATAGGGAGACGCGCTATTAGCGGGTACTTGAAGGGCTCATTCAGATTTCGCTAGGGTTATTCAGGGTTGCAACTAGCGTGGAATTAAGCAATATGTTTGCTGCTATTACGGCATTAAAATCGTCGATGCGTGTTGACTCGAAGAAGGGTGGTTTATGTATCGACCTAATCACATCTGCATTGCATTTCTGGCGCACATAAATGTCCTTTCGCCAATAAAAATATAAAATAAGGGGTGCATCGAATTGCAACAAATTATAGCCCGATATATGAAGTCCTTCTCCAACTTTGTTTTGTTTGTTTGGCGGGTGGGAAAGACGAAGAGGCGAGGGACGTTATTAATGATGGCCGTAACGAAATTTTAGAAAATATCCAAAAACGATCAATCACGCGGATTCGGTTGAACATAAAAATTTGTAGACATAATGGTTTATTTATTCTCGTTTGCTAAGATACAACAACCGGACATCCTATATCGTTAGCATAGGGTTGAGTCGAGCCAATACACCCCTATACACACCCCCCTGAAAAAACCCCCGTTCTCCTTCTCGATACATCAAATGGCAAGCGTTTCGAACGAGGTTCCAACTAAAATCTATTGTTGTCATCTTATATTTTATCGGCAGCCGACAATACTGCATAGAATTCGAATTTCCATGCGAATAGCTCTTTTCTGTGATGTAAATTCTTTTTTCCAAATATACACTGTAAATATTTCCACCTTTTATAATGGTGGACGCGCTTTGTTGACGAAGAATTCTAGCTTTTTGGGTTAAAATGTTTTCAATGAGATGCAATGCCTTTATATAAAACTTTTAGTGGTACAAACTTATTTATACATTCAAATATTCAATAAAACTCTTAAAATCTACCCTTCTCAACAATGTACAAACTTAAGATCAAAATAATGTTTAGAGTTTTTTGCGCTTTTTTTCTTCTGCTCGAGTTTTACGAAAATTTGAGGTGACATACCATAAACGGACATATTTAAATTTATTTTAAATCTAATATTTAATTTATTTCAAATTTTACTAAATAATTACTCGAAATTAGTTAATCGAATGCTTGAAATTTTTTAAAATACAGTGGAAACTCGGTTATGCGGACTAATTATTGTTGCAGCTCATTCGGATAATCGAAAATTCGGTTAATTGAATGTATAGAAAAAAGTGAATTTTAGCACAGCTAACGAAAATACGTCAGTTGAAGTCAGCCGTCTAAGAAAATAAGTTAATAATTGTGAATCGTGCTTCAAATCGAGTGTGCACATTCGAGCTCAAAGTGGCACATTCCGATCTCGGGAAAATGAAGCGCGCCGCTCCGCGTCGCGCTTCATTTGCCTCCCTCGCTCGGAAATGTGCCACTTTTCGCTCGAATGTGCACATCATCGTATTTATTGGTAATGTCTAGATTAATCTTCTCTCTTTTAAATTAAACTTAGTGCCAGTAAAAGATATTATGCTTGGAGAAGACTGTAGTCTTTAATTTTATTAATAATTTTGGTTAAAAGCAAGAAATGACAAATTTGGTATTTCTGTTGTAAATACGGTCCTGTAATTTTTAATTGTTTATTAGAAAGTAAATTAATCATTGTGAATCATGCTTAAAACCGAGTGTGCACATTCGAAGCTCAAAGTGGCACATTCCGATCTCGGGAAAATGAAGCGCGCCGCTCCGCGCCGCGCTTCATTTGCCTCCTCGCTCGAAAATGTGCCACTTTTCGCTCGAATGTGCACATCTTCGTATTTATTGGATATGTCTAGATTAATCTTCTCTCTTTTAAATTAAACTTAGTGCCAGTAAAAGATATTATGCTTGGAGAAGGCTGTAGCCTTTAATTTTATTAATAACAATATATTAATAACAAATCCTTCAAATCCTGATTTTCTATTCGAAAAAAGTTTGTGCTTGAAAGTGCAGATACTCCTTAATGATTGAATTTGCCCATCTTATTCTTGTTTCTTACAAATAATATTAATTAAATCAAACTGAACTAAATGTACCACTTCTCGCTTTTCTTTTAATTAAAAATTACAGTAGGGTATTTTTTACCAAAAACCACATTTCTAATTTAGTATTTTTAAACTAGACTAGATGGGAAAACTTCATCGTACATGAAAAAAAAATACTTTAACTTTTTCCGAATTTTGACTCTTATTTTCCAACCTTTTTTAACATACCCCACCCAAGGGATTTTAAAATTTTGAAGCACTTTCTATGTATCATTTAAATATTTTTTTATATTTAAAAATTGAATTAATCCATAAATGAAGTCTAATTACAACAGTGTATACCAAATGTGACCTAAAACTAATTTGTTTATAATTTTTACAAAAATGAAAATTACCCAAAAATATTTGGACACATTAATTTTGACATATAAACCTTCGGCAATCTGGAAAATATGATATAAAAATTAACTAGTTGATTTTTAGTGGGCTACTTCAGAAAATTTGACTCGTATACAATTTTAATTAATCAAAAATGCGAATTAGTAGGGGGAAAGTGGCATGAAACAGCCAGTTTTAAAAAAAGGGATAAATAATATAGAAGGACATAAATAAATCAAATTTTTTTTTAAATCTGTAATTGTTCATGCATTTATGTACGTAATGTCATAAAACATTTTCAAAATTAACGATATTTTCGACTTCTAATCATTTATAAAAATAAAATTTGGCTTTTTCATAACTCATAGGTATTGAAACAGCCAACCCAATTTTGAAAAGCCATGTTCTTATTACAAGATTAAAACTGCACATTAACGAAGATATTATTTAATAATAATCTTAAGCTATAATTTTAGATCTTATATAATTATAAAACGTTTTAAATAACGCAAACTCTCAATAAAATATTTACTTACATAAATCTAAGAAACTGTCAAAAATTTGACGTTTGAGATCAATCATTGCAAAACTTAAAAACGTTTTTAGCAAAAATAATGCAATTTCCTTTTATGCCACAGGATTTATATGCCCAACCATTACAATTTTGCATCGGTACCACTCTTGATTGCTGTTACTACAATTATTATTGCATTTTATGGAATTAAAAGGTGGCTGTTTCATTACACTGCAGTCCGGATATTTCTAAACATATTCTCTCAAGAAACAAAATCTCGAAAATTACTATGAAATCAAAGATTAGTCTACAAAATATATACGTTATTAGAAGGCCTAATATATCTATAAAATTATAGTGTAATCATATTATTATTTGTTTTGTACGTATAGGCGTTAGAAAACAAATAAACTGAACTCAAAACCTTACTTTTTGACGACAAAATCTTCAATACGTCGTATCGGCGCCGTTTATTGACGGTGAACGGTCAAATTTTTGTGGGGGATATCTGGCTAGTGTTGCTATCTTACAATAATAATACATAAACGATTCGTATGAAAACTACCGCGTAATTGATAATGGCTGTTTCAAAACTTGGCTGTTTCATGCCACTTTCCCCCTAAACATTCGAAAGTACACCTGAAAATATTATTATCAAGCTCGCTATAATTAGGCGTGCGGTAGAGCACTATAATAACTTATCAAAAGGAATAAAATATTTAACCTTTATCAAACAAAAAATCGACCTAATTTATTCGACTTTTAATTTTTTGAATTGTAGAATAAAATAATAATATAGGCAAATCCAATAAATACGAAGATGTGCGCATTCGAGCGAAAAGTGGCACATTTCCGAGCGAGGGAGGCAAATGAAGCGCGACGCGGAGCGGCGCGCTTCATTTTCCCGAGATCGGGAATGTGCCACTTTGAGCTCGAATGTGCACACTCGGTTTTAAGCACGATTACAAAGTGTCCCGTTTTAACAGGAAAAACTTGGTCAAATTGTTAGGTATATGTTTACAAAAAACGCAACAAATGTGGATAGAAAGAAATTTTAAAAAAATTTTGCTTATACATAGTTGGCTATTCACCTCTCAAGAACAACAATGAGCTATTTTTAAAATACAAGCCATAGGTTTAATATATGAAGAAGAAGAGATATAATTTGAGAAAGAGAATCAACAATAATTTTTGAAGTTACTGATAAAATGACAGGACGAAAAAAGTAAAGTGATTTTGGTAACCATGATTTAGGAGGCGTTACAATATAACAATTATTTTGGGAAATAACGACCAACCAAATGTGCATCATTCAGTGAAATTCGAAAATTGAAAATGAGTAAAAAATATATCGATGTGGACATTTCAAGGATTCTTTAAAATGACCAAACAAAGTTATTCAAAAAAAGTAACTGATCTAAGCACTTCTGGCCTGAAAGTCTAAAATGACTGGGCTAAAAATGAGGATTCATAGATATAACTTCTATATGACAAAAATGTATGGCGTTTATCACCACTTTGGTTGCAACGAGTCCCATAAGTATGGTGTTATACTGTTTTATAGTATGGTAAATAACTCTATACTTATGAGACTCTTTGGGACAGTATGTGATCTGTATCGTGATAAACGCCATACATTTTTTCCTTGTATTATTTTATAGTGCTTTTGTCAATTTGTGTGGTAAAATTCGATATCATTTTTGAACCAATGGCTTATTAAGTAAACGAAAGTTCAAAATTCACAAGACTTACATTTTTTTTATGTCGAATACATTTTAAAATGTAACAACTCTATACTTATACTGCTTCTTGAAAATGATATGGTATGCACGCAGGTATAACTTTTTTTAGTTTTGCTATACAATTTCTTGGATTTTTATTTAAATAGATTTTGTGACAAACAGATTGATTTTAACTGAAAATTTACATTTAACAATTTTAGAGAATATCGTTTTTTTAATTGGCTCATTTGAAATGATTTTGAATCCCCAATTCAACAATATTTCTGCAACTTAACAATTGAACAGAATAAGTATTTTTTAAGAGTTGGTACAAAAAAGATTAGTACACCCATACCTCGCTTTACGGCCTAGATACGTTCCACGAAACTTGGCCGCAAAGCGAAAAGCCGTATAAGGAATCAATTATTGCGCTTGCGCAAGATTGGCAAAATGTATAGTGTATCGACATCGAAAAAAAGTTTTTTTGCCGTTATAGCAAAACATTTTAGGCCGTACATTGAAAACGTGTCTTAATTGAAGAGGGCCGTTATAGCGAAATGCCGTATAAAGAGCGGCCGTATAGCGAGGTACCACTGTTTTAAAAGCTCGGTTGTAGATATAAAATATTTTCTACTAAGGTGATATAAATATAATTACATCGACTCAACAATTTAACACTATTTAACATTAATTAAATTACCATATGTAATGCTAAGATTTTAAACTTTTTCGTAATATAAAATAGTAATCTAAGCACCGGTAGCTTTGATCTAAAATGTAGATTAGTAGGGATTACAAAAAAATCGACAAGCTCCTGCATTTTTCTCATTGTCATTGAAAAATAATTTAACACCTGCGGTAACAATTATTAAATTTCAATGGAGAGTTCTTTTATTGTTATTAAAACACAACTCATCAAGAAATGAGGCACATGATTCGACATGATTCTTCAAGTTTCCGTGCCACAGACCGACTCATGCCAATATAAAAAATATATTTCAAACAAACGAATTGAAACGCCCCACGCAACTTTTGAGATTTTGACAAAATTAAACGTCAAACGCGATGCAGAAATGTTTTCGATAGAAAATTACAAAAAAAGGCAAAATTCAAGTGAAAAGCTCACAATTAAAATGCGTTGACTAATTTTTTCGAGGTGAGTTAGCGTGGAATTATTATAAATTATTTATTTTTGATGATCCAGAGAAGATGTTTGAATTTTTGATACCGATAACGATGCTGCTGGGTTCGTTGTGTGCGAAAACACCTCAAATTGTAAAAATTTATCAGAGCAGAAGCGGACAAGGGATAAATCTAAGCAGCATGACATTAGATTTGATCTCTCTTACGATTTTCGTGGCTTACAGCTTTTTAAATAATTATCCCTGGTTGGAATCTTTAATTTTGGCCACACAAACTTTAATAATAGTCGTGGAAGTGCTATTTTTGATAACGAACTCGAAATTGCCGGTGCCTATATTGTGGCTTATTTTGTGATATGTTACGTTTTGATGAGTGGGATGACTTCGATTTTGATCTTGTGGCTATTACAAGGCATGACGATCCCACTGTACGTGTGGGGAAAAGCCCTTCAAATTTACACCAACTACGAAAGTGGTAACACTGGTCAATTATCCGCGCTTTCGATGGGGATGCTGCTCTGTGGTTCTGTGATAAGGGTGTACACAACCGTAAGTCAAACTGGAGATGCAATGCTTATTATATTGCACGGGGTCGCCGTTATCGTTAATTGGATCCTTCTCACCCAAATTTTTTATTATCGCAAAGCCGCTTCTCGACGAGTCACAATAAACGCATTTTAATCTCCAAGTATTTTAATTTTTTAAAAAGAACTTTAGAAAAACTGACGTTCGAGTCATCGCAAATAATCTTAAGAGCAATCAACTAAATTAGTTTCGATGAAAGACGGACGAGAAAAAGAGAAAGGGAAAAATAAAAAGCGAGCTTTTAGAGAATGGAAGAAGTAACAATCGTAGAGATTTCTATTCTTAAAGGATATAAGGAGCTCGGTAGCTACAACGAGGACAATAAACCACACACTGGGACCAATCCTGAATCAATTGAATCCAAAATCACCGCAGCTCGATGACTATACACACGGCCATTGTCTGCAATAATTGTTGCCTCTGGAGTAGTTGCCGAGATCTCCAGGTGGTAAAAGGCCACTTTTATTCAACAAACCGAAACCCCCTCAATCTTTTAATAAAATCGGAGCGCTTTTATTGTTTTTGAAAATTATTTTATTGTTAGTGCGTTTTGCTTTAGTCATTTTCTTTGGAACATTAATTTTAAACTATTTGAATGGAATTAAAAGATAAATTTGGAAAGACATGATTCTACCATAAATGCAATACATTTTTGCAGTAAAAATAATAATAATTAGGTATGTAACACGACGATGCAGTCGTACAAAGTTTTCAGTTGTATTTATTACTTTGGCCGGGCTTTAAGACTGCACCTTCGCGCCGATATTTTCAAAACCATGGCCCATGAGAGAATCTACTGACTATACAATGTATTTCTGAAGTGAAGCTTCGTTGCTTCTGGGGCTACAATTTTCGAGCGTTAGGAAAATACAGATCGCATAAGGGGAATAGTTAGCCACCTTGTGGGGGACCCGGTAGAGGAGAAGAGTGCGTTAGCGGCCACATCACTCCAACGCATGCACTACCGATGGAAATGGAAGCCTGCAAGGTGTAACGTTTATTAATTAACTTAAACTTTTATTATCTTCAATTTTAATACACAGTCATAAGTTATAACGTTAATATTAATTATAAAAATTAATCAATAACTATTTTGTTTTTTAAGTAACTATCGTTACTTTACACAAGGGGGGGGGGTACGTATCATAACGTGCTTCGTGAATTTAAATATAGAATTTATGAGTTTACACATTTATCAGAGACGGATTTTAATACGCTTAAATGTTGAATTATTGACGATGAAAAATGAAAGAATTGTGCAGCGAGTTTAACATGAATTTCTATTAAGTTCGTAAATTTTATTGAAAGTCAGCTAAGTAGAGTACTGAGCTAAACTGAACTGATTATTACGGCAATCGGGCGCAGTTATATGAGGGTCAATATTTGATAATCGGCCGAAACACGTCACATTTGTCTACAACACCGGACTAACTGCCGACATAGCGCTTTCCTCTTCACCAATCATAATCATGGATACCGCGTCTAGCTATATGCGCAACTCAGTCTTTTGCCGGATTAATTTAAAACGTGGAAAATTCAAATTTAAACTTCGGCAGGCTAATGACGCGTTAACGATTCTCCTTGATTTAAAATAAAAATTCACGTATTCAAAATCATACGATTCTAAATAAAATGTAAAATAGTTTTAGGTCTATATCTATATAATGTAAAAATAGTCAAGTCTTTGTAATTTATTATTAAATCTTTAATTCATAATCACAAATTTGCACGAAATTGAAAATTCTCCTGACAGGATATATGACTTTTAGTACTTCTGTATTTTTTTTTGATAATTATAAACGAAACATAAACTTATCAAAGTGTGTACACATATAAATAAAATATTGTATTACAATATAAAATATAAAATACAATATAAAAATACTATGAAGTTTAAATATTATATTAAAATTATAGAAAAATGGTGGAAATGTGTTTCGGCCGATTATCAAATATTGACCCATGTATATTTTGTTATTGGTATCACAGCTTCTGGAAAGATCGAGCTAGTTCTCCGTTTTCAACAATACGTGCCGTTTAAGGTCTCGGACTAGCTATACCATAGATCTTTCTCGAGCGTTTGATTAGATTTAATCTATCACGTTCGCTACACTATGAAACAGCTTTATCAATACCTAATAAGCAAGAAGTTTCACTTTTGTCGTTCGTGGACGGCGCCCACTTATTTTTTTAAATACCAGTAGACCTAATTTGCGTGATTTTCATCCACATAAAAAAATCTACATGGAACGGACAATTCTCTTCAATAGAAGCATAGGTGTATAAATGTAAATATTTTTTGTGAAATCTATCAAACCGTTGAATAGTCAAAACTAACACCAACAGAACAAGAATAGAAATAAAACGAACCGAAATTGTTAAAACAACAAAAATATGTTTTTTATATTTTTTTAATGTAATATTAGGGCGGAGTTTGGTGATTATTTGTACTTCCACCCAACCGACACCCTTTTCTTATTGAGAATTTTTTTTAACCCATTGACGTACAAAAAAAACCGATTTTGATGAGTCCGAAAAAAACTATTAATTTGGCTCAACTTAACTGTTATGAGCATACACAAATAACATAAAATAAATAATTAATAGTTTTAATATATTTTGAAATATGTAGAGCAGTGTTTCCCAATCTTTTTTTAACATTCCCCACCTAAGTCATTCTAAAATTTTGATGCATATAATATATAACATATAAATATTTTTTTATATTTAAAAATTGAATTATTCCATAAATGAAGCCGAATTACAACTTGTTCAAGACACGAGATTTAGGTTTTAGCAAGAAATCACTAGGAAATTATTAAAAAAAAAGAAACAATAAGTAAATTTTAAAAACATAAACTAAAAAATATTTTTATATCGATAGCTCGAATTTTTGATAACGCAAATTATTTTTAGTTTTCCTTCAACTTCGACCTATCGAGGTTTGACAGTATTTAATTTTATAAATTTAATATTTCTGAACAATTAAGATAATTTATTTATTGAGTTTTCTCCAATATTAATTTTATTTGCGTAAATTAATGATCTTCAAAGTTTTTTGAAAAACCACAAATTCTGTATTTACTCTATTTGAGTATTCTGAAAATACATAATAATTTTTCATCAAAATTTCCTTTTAAATTTACCGAATAGTTTTGTTTTATTCAATTTGTGTTATACAAAAAAAATTGATAATTAAAAATTTCTAAAGTTTTTAAATATATTTTAAAAATTTTCCAAGTTATTAATTTATTTAATTTGAGTTGTCTAAAAACTTAAAATAATTTATTCTTCGAGTTTACTTTAATAATTTTGCTAAATGTTTAAAACTGAATTTCATTCTATGTAAAAAAAAACGGTGCATGTACTTATGTACGCACGTTAGAAGTAATACTTCTTTGGCGCGACAAAATTAAATATAACAACGCCCTATGTTGCGCTTGTGTATAGCTAGACCAGTGGTTATCAAACTATATGTTACTGCGCATATGTCGTTTTATTTGAATACTTTGCTATTTTCTTTTAAATCCAAAAGTAATTTAAACAAATTGAATAAATACGAAGATGTGCGCGTTCGAGCGAAAAGTGGCACATTTTCGAGCGAGGAAGCAAATGAAGCGCGACGCGGAGCGGCGCGCTTCATTTTCCCGAGATCGGAAATGTGCCACTTTGAGCTCGAACGCGCACACTCGGCTTTAAGCACACTTTACAAGAATTAATTTACTCTCTGGACAATTCGCAATTAAATATTACAGAATTATATTAATAACAAAATTCCCAAATCGCCAATTTTGTGCCTTTTAACAAAATTATTGTTGAAAACAAACCTTTTTCGGAACATAAAATTGAATACAGTTCTTGACGTCTTATAGACGTCAAAATCTACAATGACACCCTAAACGATTGACGTCTCCTAGACGTCATTGTATGTCAAGGGGTTAATTACGAAGGTGTTAACGATAGCTTTATACATCGGATATAAGTAATTACGAAGAAGTCGAAGAATCGGAGAAAGATGGTGCCGTTTATTTTCGAATTTGGTACCTAAAGTAAAAGCGAACAAAACAAACGAGTCTGAAGTGTAATTTAATTATTATTCGTATTTTTAATTATAAATCCCTGAGTCAAACTGAAACACAATTATAATTATGTCGCACACAACTCTGCACAATGTATTGTTTCAGAAATTCTATACAATTCGCAACAAAAGCGGGCAGGTATAGGAATGCTCTATGTACGCGAACAATCGTCGTAAGTCTAAAACTTTTAACGACGTATTGCATTAATAACTTGTTCGAGTACTTAACGATCAATATTTAACAATAAGCTAAGTTGCAGTATCGCTGCAAGAGTTTCAAATCATTAGCGACTAACTAATAAGATCGTTTTCTCGTTAGATAAAGTTCTCTTCTCGCAATTTTAAAAATTACACTCCGCTCGATTATTTCTTAACGAAAGTTTAACAATTCGCGAAGAGGAGAAAGAGGACGAGGAGAAAAAAGGAGCTCGCTCGGACGACTCCTTTCTTCCTTTTCTAACTGCAATACTCAATTACATTTTGCTTTCGATGAAGGAAACACAATGTCGAACAAAATCAATTCCGAACTTGTTATATAGTTGACTAAAAATCCGAGCTAACTTGACCCGGTGATCAAAAAAAATCGAATCTTTATCCGAAGATCTCGAGCTAAATCACAAAGTCTGTCGTTGAAAAGGCTTCGGGACACGATTTCAAAAGAATAACTGATTGTCAGCGAATAAAGAAGCCTCTGTCCACAACAACGAGAGAGTCGGTTCCCGTCGAAGGTATCGAAAATCTAAATCTCCCTCGTCCGGAATGCTTATTTTAATACACCCGACTTTTCGATATAGGGGATAAAATCCCTTATAAAAAGACTAAATCCATTTCTTGTTGCTAGATCGCTTTCGGATGAGATTGACCAGTGAATAAAAGCTCCATTTGTAATGAACTGAAGCTTACAAAGCTCCACAGACGGTACATAAGTGCGACACACAAAAGGACACGAGCTTTTGCGTTTGTCTCCTTTCTTTCTTTTTTTTTTAATCTGATTTTTACTTGATTTAATTACGGAGAGTTTATTTTATTAACACTATTAGCATTTTTAATTATTACTACTGTTCAATAGACGCATAAAAATAATTTTGGACGAATCGCTCGGCCATGAAATAAGTAAGGAAACCCGTTGTACCTTGGTTCTTTTTTTACTTGTAATGTTTTTTAAATTGTATATGTAACAATTTGTTGATAAAATGAATTGCATCGTAGTGGGGCACTAAGAAGGTATTTATCATAAAATATTTGAAAGCATTACCAACCGTTTACTCAAATTGCTATAAGATGTAAAAATTTGTGGATCTATGGCCTAGGTACAACAGAGGTGATGTACTTTGGCTCTATTCACATTAAGCAAAATAAAACTCATTGTTTTATGAAAACTATATATTAATTTTTGGATTATAAGAACTGCTAATGTTTTTCTTTGAGATGACACTAAAATTGTTTCAAAAATTAACAAAACTTTTCTCGTATACTAAATGGTTAACTTTGCAAAAATTAAAATTTTTGTTAGACTTGCGAGGCATATTATCTGAAGCAAAATAAAAAAAAATAAGAATTTATAACAAAGGTATATCTAAATTTTTATTTATTGCACGTTGATTTTAGGGCCAAGGTACAATTTATTGACAGTGACCGAGGTACAACACACCGACTCTTAATGTTTAAACTCAAAAATAAAATTAAAGATTATGCTGTGCCAAAATCAGACTACTACTATGCAAACAATAATAAATAATCTTTCTATTACGATGAGTCATTTGTTATTAGTTAATAAAATATTTAATAAGATATTTAAGTAAAAAGAATATAAAAAGACTTACTTTTTTTCGATTAAAAATTTCAATTGATCTCATACATTAACAAAGTACATTGGCCAGCTGCTGCTAACTTTACGTTAATGTCTGTCAATGTGGCATTTGAAATATCAAAAATTATGGGCCACAAAAGCCCGCAAATATTAAAAAAAATAAAGTTGTCCCAGGCACAAAGGGACCAAGGTACAACAGGTTTCCTTACAATATTAAATAAGTAACGGAAAGAAAAAACATCTACTTAATACAAATTAGATAGGGAAAGTGAGTATTTTTTTTCGTTCGATTGCCAATTAGTTACTATTTAAAATTTTCTTTAATATACTTATTTGTTAATTTTAAGTAAACATATTAGTTGTGATTTATTTCCACTTGGTGATTTAATTATTGATTCTTGAAACATTTTCAATGAATTATATTGCAAACCTGGACGATAAAAATCAATGTAAAACCAGAAATCGATACATTATTACTTATATTTTAATTAAAGAATAAAATACAATATCTTTTGAGATAGTCTGTGGATTAGAGTTTTTTATTAAAAAAAAAACCTATACGTGTACTTATGTAAGCGCGTTAAAAGTTATATTTCTTTGGCGTAACGAAATTCTATATATCCACGGGTAAAAATAAATATTAAATAAATTTAATAAGTAAGAGGATGTGCGCATTCCAGCGAAAAGTGGCACATTTCCGAGCGAGGGAGGCAAATGAAGCGCGACGCGGAGCGGCGCGCTTCATTTTCCCGAGATCGGAATGTGCCACATTGAGCTCGAATGTGCACACTCGGTTTTAAGCATGATTCACAATAATTTAAGTCAATAAATCACATGAAAATCTAGTTAATTAGTTTTAATCATTTTCCCTCACTCGCACTGTCACTATTGTCGTATCTTTTCACTCCCTTCCACTCATTGCTATGGTAAATACGTTTTTCGAACATAAAATCAATATGTACTAAATATAATTTAATGTTTTGAATTAAAAGAGCGAAAGATAAAGTAGACAAATCGAATGAATACGAGGATGTGCGCATTCGAGCGAAAAGTGGCACATTTCCGAGCGAGGGAAGCAAATGAAGCGCGACGCGGAGCGGCGCGCTTCATTTTCCCGAGATCGGAATGTGCCACTTTGAGCTCGAATGTGCACACTCGGTTTTAAGCATGATTCACAATAATTTAAGTCAATAAATCACATGAAAATCTAGTTAATTAGTTTTAATCATTTTCCCTCACTCGCACTGTCACTATTGTCGTATCTTTTCACTCCCTTCCACTCATTGCTATGGTAAATACGTTTTTCGAACATAAAATCAATATGTACTAAATATAATTTAATGTTTTGAATTAAAAGAGCGAAAGATAAAGTAGACAAATCGAATGAATACGAGGATGTGCGCATTCGAGCGAAAAGTGGCACATTTCCGAGCGAGGGAAGCAAATGAAGCGCGACGCGGAGCGGCGCGCTTTATTTTCCCGAGATCGAAATGTGCCACTTTGAGCTCGAATGTGCACACTCGGTTTTAAGCATGATTCACAATAATTTAAGTCAATAAATCACATGAAAATTTAGTTAATTAGTTTTAATCATTTTCCTCACTCGCACTGTCACTATTGTCGTATCTTTTCACCCTTCCACTCATTGCTATGGTAAATACGTTTTCGAACATAAAATCAATATGTACTAAATATAATTTAATGTTTTGAATTAAAAGAGCGAAAGATAAAGTAGACAAATTGAATAAATACGAAGATGTGCGCGTTCGAGCGAAAAGTGGCACATTTTCGAGCGAGGAAGCAAATGAAGCGCGACGCGGAGCGGCGCGCTTCATTTCCGAGATCGGAAATGTGCCACTTGAGCTCGAACGCGCACACTCGGCTTTAAGCACACTTTACAAGAATTAATTTACTCTCTGGACAATTCGCAATTAAATATTACAGAATTATATTAATAACAAATTTCCCAAATCGCCAATTTTGTGCCTTTTAACAAAATTATTGTTGAAAACAAACCTTTTCGGAACATAAAATTGAATACAGTTCTTGACGTCTTATAGACGTCAAAATCTACAATGACACCTAAACGATTGACGTCTCCTAGACGTCATTGTATTCAAGGGTTAATTACGAAGGCGTTAACGATAGCTTTATACATCGGATATAAGTAATTACGAAGAAGTCGAAGAATCGGAGAAAGATGGTGCCGTTTATTTTCGAATTTGGTACCTAAAGTAAAAGCGAACAAAACAAACGAGTCTGAAGTGTAATTTAATTATTATTCGTATTTTTAATTATAAATCCCTGAGTCAAACTGAAACACAATTATAATTATGTCGCACACAACTCTGCACAATGTATTGTTTCAGAAATTCTATACAATTCGCAACAAAAGCGGGCAGGTATAGGAATGCTCTATGTACGCGAACAATCGTCGTAAGTCTAAAACTTTTAACGACGTATTGCATTAATAACTTGTTCGAGTACTTAACGATCAATATTTAACAATAAGCTAAGTTGCAGTATCGCTGCAAGAGTTTCAAATCATTAGCGACTAACTAATAAGATCGTTTTCTCGTTAGATAAAGTTCTCTTCTCGCAATTTTAAAAATTACACTCCGCTCGATTATTTCTTAACGAAAGTTTAACAATTCGCGAAGAGGAGAAAGAGGACGAGGAGAAAAAAGGAGCTCGCTCGGACGACTCCTTTCTTCCTTTTTCTAACTGCAATACTCAATTACATTTTGCTTTCGATGAAGGAAACACAATGTCGAACAAAATCAATTCCGAACTTGTTATATAGTTGACTAAAAATCCGAGCTAACTTGACCCCGTGATCAAAAAAAATCGAATCTTTATCCGAAGATCTCGAGCTAAATCACAAAGTCTGTCGTTGAAAAGGCTTCGGGACACGATTTCAAAAGAATAACTGATTGTCAGCGAATAAAGAAGCCTCTGTCCACAACAACGAGAGAGTCGGTTCCCGTCGAAGGTATCGAAAATCTAAATCTCCCTCGTCCGGAATGCTTATTTTAATACACCCGACTTTTCGATATAGGGGATAAAATCCCTTATAAAAAGACTAAATCCATTTCTTGTTGCTAGATCGCTTTCGGATGAGATTGACCAGTGAATAAAAGCTCCATTTGTAATGAACTGAAGCTTACAAAGCTCCACAGACGGTACATAAGTGCGACACACAAAAGGACACGAGCTTTTGCGTTTGTCTCCTTTCTTTCTTTTTTTTAATCTGATTTTACTTGATTTAATTACGGAGAGTTTATTTTATTAACACTATTAGCATTTTTAATTATTACTACTGTTCAATAGACGCATAAAAATAATTTTGGACGAATCGCTCGGCCATGAAATAAGTAGGGGAACCTGTTGTACCTTGGTCCTTTTTTTACTTGTAATGTTTTTTAAATTGTATATGTAACAATTTGTTGATAAAATGAATTGCATCGTAGTGGGGCACTAAGAAGGTATTTATCATAAAATATTTGAAAGCATTACCAACCGTTTACTCAAATTGCTATAAGATTTAAAAATTTGTGGATCTATGGCCTAGGTACAACAGAGGTAATGTACTTTGGCTCTATTCACATTAAGCAAAATAAAACTCATTGTTTTATGAAAACTATATATTAATTTGTGGATTATAAGAACTGCTAATGTTTTTCTTTGAGATGACACTAAAGTTGTTTCAAAAATTAACAAAACTTTTCTCGTATACTAAATGGTTAACTTTGCAAAAATTAAAATTTTTGTTAGACTTGCGAGGCATATTATCTGAAGCAAAATAAAAAAAAATAAGAATTTATAACAAAGGTATATCTAAATTTTTATTTATTGCACGTTGATTTTAGGGCCAAGGTACAATTTATTGACAGTGACCGAGGTACAACACACCGACTCTTAATGTTTAAACTCAAAAATAAAATTAAAGATTATGCTGTGCCAAAATCAGACTACTACTATGCAAACAATAATAAATAATCTTTCTATTACGATGAGTCATTTGTTATTAGTTAATAAAATATTTAATAAGATATTTAAGTAAAAAGAATATAAAAAGACTTACTTTTTTTCGATTAAAAATTTCAATTGATCTCATACATTAACAAAGTACATTGGCCAGCTGCTGCTAACTTTACGTTAATGTCTGTCAATGTGGCATTTAAAATATCAAAATTATGGGCCACGAAAGCCCGCAAATATTAAAAAATAAAGTTGTCCCAGGCACAAAGGGACCAAGGTACAACAGGTTTCCTTACAATATTAAATAAGTAACGGAAAGAAAAAACATCTACTTAATACAAATTAGATAGGGAAAGTGAGTATTTTTTTTCGTTCGATTGCCAATTAGTTACTATTTAAAATTTTCTTTAATATACTTGTTTGTTAATTTTAATTAAACATATTAGATGTGATTTATTTCCACTTGGTGATTTAATTATTGATTCTTGAAACATTTTCAATGAATTATATTGCAAACCTGGACGATAAAAATCAATGTAAAACCAGAAATCGATACATTATTACTTATATTTTAATTAAAGAATAAAATACAATATCTTTTGAGATAGTCTGTGGATTAGAGTTTTTTATTAAAAAAAAAACCTATACGTGTACTTATGTAAGCGCGTTAAAAGTTATATTTCTTTGGCGTAACGAAATTCTATATACCACGGGTAAAAATAAATATTAAATAAATTTAATAAGTAAGAGGATGTGCGCATTCAGCGAAAAGTGGCACATTTCCGAGCGAGGGAGGCAAATGAAGCGCGACGCGGAGCGGCGCGCTTCATTTTCCCGAGATCGGAATGTGCCACTTTGAGCTCAAATGTGCACACGCGGTTTTAAGCATGATTCACAATAATTTAAGTCAATAAATCACATGAAAATCTAGTTAATTAGTTTTAATCATTTTCCCTCACTCGCACTGTCACTATTGTCGTATCTTTTCACTCCCTTCCACTCATTGCTATGGTAAATACGTTTTTCGAACATAAAATCAATATGTACTAAATATAATTTAATGTTTTGAATTAAAAGAGCGAAAGATAAAGTAGACAAATCGAATGAATACGAGGATGTGCGCATTCGAGCGAAAAGTGGCACATTTCCGAGCGAGGAAGCAAATGAAGCGCGACGCGGAGCGGCGCGCTTCATTTTCCGAGATCGGAATGTGCCACTTTGAGCTCGAATGTGCACACTCGGTTTTAAGCATGATTCACAATAATTTAAGTCAATAAATCACATGAAAATTTAGTTAATTAGTTTTAATCATTTTCCCTCACTCGCACTGTCACTATTGTCGTATCTTTTCACTCCCTTCCACTCATTGCTATGGTAAATACGTTTTTCGAACATAAAATCAATATGTACTAAATATAATTTAATGTTTTGAATTAAAAGAGCGAAAGATAAAGTAGACAAATCGAATGAATACGAGGATGTGCGCATTCGAGCGAAAAGTGGCACATTTCCGAGCGAGGGAAGCAAATGAAGCGCGACGCGGAGCGGCGCGCTTTATTTTCCCGAGATCGGAATGTGCCACTTTGAGCTCGGATGCGTACACTCGATTTTAAGCACGGTTCACAATAATTAATTTACTTTTTCAGAAAGCTAACTTCAATTTTCAATTTTTCGTTAGTAGTGCGCACGCAATTTCCGTTGCCTGCTAAAATTTTACTTTCAAACACCACAAGAAGTTTAACTTCAAATATAACGAATGAATAAGTTACCTAAGCACAGCTGTTATTTGTGATAAGAGCTCGAACGATTTCTAGAAACAAAATTTCTGTTTGCTCGCGATAACGTTTTGTACATTTGATATCAAAGCCGGTTGAAATTTTAAAAATGAGCCAGTATAAATCCGGCCTTTGTATAGTAAACGTGCTTCTTAATTTATGCATAAGTTTGTTTAAACAAAATAATAAACAATTGTGACGTGTAAAAAAAAATTGTGTACCATCGTCCAATTGATGGTAAAGTATTATTTATTTTTTTTTTAATTTACGTTGAGGCCCAAAGCGGCAAAACCAAATGAAGCCCACGGTCTGCTCAGAAATTGATTTATTTGTATTACTTACCTATATGTTTATATTTTGAATATGTACGGGGCCCCCAATTCTCTACTGATTCTTGCTTACTGAACATATTTTTGTCTTGTTTTGTATTTAATTAAAAAGGAGATCTCGTGATTTGGATGCCTTTCACGATCAAAGACCCCCTCCTGTTCGCCAATGACTTCTCATAATTAGATATATTCATATTAAGTCTTTAAAAATCAAAATTGTTAAAAAAAAACAACTACACATGGGTACCAATTATATAATATCAAAAATTAGGTCGTTAAGTTTAATTAAAAGCTTGGATTAATAACATATAAATCTAAAGGTTTCTCATATGAATTTTTTTTTTGTTAATTTAAATAGATTTTATGTGTAGTGGTACAAAACTGACGTCAAGGCATATCGTCGTTTAAGTTCTAACACCATGTAAATTATTTTTTGTTAAAAAATTTGGGTTTATTACAAATTTTTACTAAAAATCAATAGTTCTATATTTAATTAATCTATTATGACGTGTTCACAAATTATAAAATGTTATTGCAATGGTGTATAGGTAAAATTATGCAGTTTTTTCACTGTACTGAAAAGTTACTATTTTCGACACACGTGGTGTTAGAACTTAAACGACTATATGTTACTTTTAAACACCTATTTAAGCCGTTTCTTGAAACTAGGTAAATAAAATGGGGAACAAAATTATTAATACGTATGTTGATTTTGTTGATTTTGGGGAAGCATAATTACACCTATCTGTTTTAATTTATAAAAGTACCGTCTGAAATTTTTATTATTGTTAAAAAATTAAATTCTATAATTTGTTTAAACAAAGTGCATAAAGAATTATTTTTAATAATTTTATTTAATTTTCCAATGTTAAACTTGTTTGATAAACTAGTCTAGCATTGGAAGTCGCTTTAAACTATTTCCCTCTCGCTCCCACTCATTGGAAGCAAAAATTCTAAATTTGCCAAAATCGGTGTAAACATATCGTTGTGCTTCAATTCCTGGAATTCGACATTATATCGCCTGCTATTATTTACCTTCTGATTGGTTAAGCAAACGACAAGCGTCGGTTTTTCACGACCTACTTAATTCGTGCCTTAGTATTTCCGTAGTATTCAAGGTAAAACGACTGAATTTTGGCGACGTAAGAAATTCGTGACGGCGCTTGTCGATGCATCGCGGTGGGTGGTCCTTCCAATTGCGGTTTTCTATGGGCTTTTCGGCGTGGAAGCGGGATTTATTACAAGGTATATGTCTATGGTTTTACTTGTTGAATATATTTAAATTAAATTGCGTTTTACGAAGGCGATGTGTTTAATAATTATATTGGGAATCTTTATACTTGTTGCTATACGTTTATGTTACTTAAGAGCTTTAGCACGACGTAGTCTTTTCATCCATTTACGATTTAAAACACTGGCTTTTAAATTTTCTGTTATTGCACCTCCCTTAAAAAAACCTAATCTTGCCGCTTCCCACACACACTTATTTCCCGATTTACAGGGTAGATACGTTCCAGGAAAAACCGTGTACATTGAAACTGTGTAAATCAAAAACATGACTATATATGCTCAAATTGATCAGTTATTAATTTTAGAAATTAATTCTTTTTTACGTAAATAGTTTTAGTGCATCTTTTCATAAAAAAAAATACTACGTAGGTATCTATGATATAAAAGTAGGTACGGTTAGAGAGGTAATTAATATAGACAAATCTAATAAATGCGGGATATGTGTACATTGGAGGAAGTAGTGGCATATTTCCGAAAGAGGTTTGAATGTGCCACTTTGAGCTGGAATATGCATACTCAGATTTAGAAACAATTCACAATAATTAATTTGTTTAAAATTTACCAAATTTTGTAATTAAACGTTATACAATAGTATTTCTACTTGGAATCAAATCTCTGATAAACATGTAATTGAAATAGTTTAGATTTTTAAAAATTTTTAGAATTTTTATTACAGTAAACCAAAAAATAAAATAGCAGAAAACAACTAGCGTGTAAATCGAGAAATAGATGTATTGTAAAACATAATACAGCAAATTTTGAAATGGAAAAAAAATTATTAATACCAAAAATTAAATTTTTGTCAAATCTTTTGCGCCTCACTTTTGCACTAGTCTGCGAATTCCCAGCGATGCCCCCCTTCATTCGTTTCAAATTACTGGTTTAAAAGATACTGGATTGCAACACTGATTTATTTTCGAATTTGGAAACCCTTTTGAGTTTATGCGGTTTTTCCATATCATTAGTTTTCACTCAAATCATTTTAAAATTTTAACAAATATTAATCATAAAACGTAGGTAAATACATAAGTACAAAAATGAGTTAATACGTTTATATTACTATTTTAATTATCAACATTCATTAAACGGAGGGAAAACATCATAATTAGAAATTTTGTAAAATAAAAAATGAAGTTGTTAAGTTTTGATATTTTTTTGATTTTTACAGTCTATTGCATTGTTTCCCAACCTTTTTTTTAACATGTCCCACCTAAGTTATTCTAATATTTTGATGCCACCCCTATGTAACTTATAAATATTTTTTTTTTATATTTAAAAATTAAATTGTTCCATAAATGAAGCCTAATTACAATTTGTTCAAGATACAAGATTTAAGTTTTAGCAATAAATTATTAAGAAAAAAACAATAAGTAAATTATTAAAACGTATAGATAGATAACTAAAAATTAAGTACGTTTTCAAATTGTCTCGTTTAATGATATTGTGCCCCCTAAACATTTAAATTGTCTCCATGTGGGGCGTGTGATCCATGTTGGGAAACACTGGTCTATAACTTTTTAAGAAGCACAATTCAACTGCGAATAAAGTGTTAAATCAAAGCACAGTTAAAATATATATAATTCGTAAGACAATTCTAAAAAAGATTGAATTAATTAATATAAGAAATATTATAAAATCATTTAAATGCGCACGAGAATTCTTCAAAAGATATATGTAATATGTTTAAAAAAAGTCAAAGTGAGGTAGTTGAGAATTTAATAAGTTGAAGTATTGCCTTACAAAAGGCAAGAATAGAAATTGAAAAATCTATAAAGAAGGAAGAAGAATGGCGAGGAGGAGGAGGAGAAAAAAAATAATTCAGAAAGCTATTTGTATTTGACAGTGTATTATACATTTTCTTCTCAGACTTTAGAGCTCTAATGCTATTGAAATGGAATACATTTGCATGAAAAGCACATGTGTAGCGTAGGAGCTTAACTCTGGAGCTTTTTATGTTTGTTCGCCAATGTCTAAAAGGCGGCGGTGCTCTTATATGGCGTAGTCGTTTTTATGTTTGAATACGAGAAATCGCTTATTGTGTGTATTTTCTTATTTTCCGCTGATATGCTTACTCCCATGCTTCTATTTTCGTCAAAAGCCGTACCCGCTTTTTAATTTTTTTTCATTTCGTTGGGCTCACGCTCAATTTTCGAAAAATTATGAAACCTCGATAAACAAGACGCATTGTCAATAAAATTGTATTGCTCTTCAAATTTAGTTGTTGCTCACAATAAAGATGGTCAAGATTGTTTAGGTTTATTGCATGGACGTCGCCCTTGTGTCGCTCAAAGTTTCTTGAAGGTCGCAGAAACCATTTTTTTTATTTTCACAAGTAACGACCCTGTCATAAATTTTTGGTACTTTTTTATATGGATGCACTATTTATATTTTATTAAATAGTTTTACTTCTATTTTGAGATATTTAAAAAAGTATTTAAGGGGCAATACAAAACTAGTCAAATTATTTTGCTAATAATTAACCTTCCGTGTACGAGATGGGGTATAACTAAAGTCACCATTTTTTTTTGTTAAAACGGGACGTTTTGTAATGGAGCTTAAAACCGAGTGTGCACATTCGAGCTCAAAGTGGCACATTCCGATCTCGGGAAAATGAAGCGCGCCGCTCCGCGTCGCGCTTCATTTGCCTCCCTCGCTCGGAAATGTGCCACTTTTCGCTCGAACGCGCACATCCTCGTATTTATTACCTACATTAGTATAATTTCAAATAAAAAAATTTAATTTAATGTAGCAAATATTGATTTTATATACCGGAAAACGTATTTACCATACCAATGGGTGGAAGGGAGCGAGAAGATACGATAATCTTGTCAATGCAAGTGAGAGGGAATGATTAAAATTATTCAATTAATTTTTCGTCTAACTTATGACCTTAAAATATTGTGAATCAGGCTTAAAACCGAGTGTGCACATTCGAGCTCAAAGTGGCACATTCCGATCTCGGGAAAATGAAGCGCGCCGCTCCGCGTCGCGCTTCATTTGCCTCCCTCGCTCGGAAATGTGCCACTTTTCGCTCGAATGCGCACATCCTCGTATTTATTACCTACATTAGTATAATTTACCGTGCGCTCTTTCAAATAAAAAAATTTAATTTAATGTAGCAAATATTGATTTTATATACCGGAAAACGTATTTACCATACCAATGGGTGGAAGGGAGCGAGAAGATACGATAATCTTGCCAATGCAAGTGAGAGGGAATGATTAAAATTATTCAATTAATTTTTCGTCTAACTTATGACCTTAAAATATTGTGAATCAGGCTTAAAACCGAGTGTGCACATTCGAGCTCAAAGTGGCACATTCCGATCTCGGGAAAATGAAGCGCGCCGCTCCGCGTCGCGCTTCATTTGCCTCCCTCGCTCGGAAATGTGCCACTTTTCGCTCGAACGCGCACATCCTCGTATTTATTACATTAGTATAATTTACCGTGCGCTCCTTCAAATCAAAAATTTTAATTTAATGTAGCAAATATTGTTTTTATATACCGAAAAACGTATTTACCATAGCAATGAGTGGAAGGGAGCGATAAGATACGACAATCTTGTCAATGCAAGTGAGAGGAACGATTAAAATTATTCAATTAATTTTTTGTGTTATTTATTGGTCTAAATTATTGCGAATCATTAAGAAATTGCCGTGAAATTGATTTGTATTTCAATCAGAAGGCAAGAAAGGTACTGTCGTGAATATTATTAAAGCTGAAACAGGACTGGACCACGTGACCATTCACGTTACAGTTTGTGGCTGCATTGCAGAATATTATTTCTATTATTTTGATGAATCTACATAGTAGATACATAGTTAAAACTATGTCTGATCCTAAACGAATTCAGATCAAAAAACTTTGATTGCCAAGAGGTATGAGGCAGAGAGCTGGATCCTTACTGGAAACCGAAAACGTTCCGCCTCCACCCCCTCAGCAACTCCTGAATTATGTCAAACGTTGTCATCTTTGTCCAAAGTATCTACAAATTTATTAGAGCCGGGATCGCCAAACTTTTTTGATCATCAACCCCTATATAATTTTTCAAAATCTTCATCGACCTCCATAAAAATAATTTTTAGTTAATTAAAATAAAATTATCTATCACTGTGTTTGTACATTTATTTTATGATTTTAAACATTTATTATTTTACATTCGCAGTCAGGTATGTGTGATTTGCGTATTAAGATATTTTTTTTCTTCGACCCCCTGACTCAGATTGTCTCCTAATTTTGTTAAATAAACCCCTGGGGGTCTATATAGACCACTTTGGCGACCTCTGTATTAGACGGTCTTGCGTGAATTTCGGCAGGTTAGCCTGCAAAAATCAAATGAGAGATAGCTGCACTGATTTTGTAGGCAATTAAAAATTCACTGTTTTTAGTGACCTATAACGCATTTATTTATTTTTTGCTGATTTTTAGTTAATTTTGTTTATGTTTTGTTATGAGGAATACAAGTTTTTTTTTCAAATTTGTTTAAAAGGTGTTATTAGAGCGAAATATAATTGACTGTCATTAAACATTGAAAAATGCATGCAGTTTTGTTTTTATTGGCCTCATACAAAATACACGAATATTCTGACGTAAGAACTAGTCCATATCATTGAGTAGAGGTCAGACAATATAGCTAGTGCTGTATTCTCATTCAAAATGTCAAAATTATATGCTCTATATTGAAATTAAAGTGGTCTACGATTGTAGACAACGTGCTAAACACGTTATGATATCCAGGTGACTAACGAAAGGTTAAATAAATTTCTTATTATTTAACTACCATAAAGTACAATTTTGTGGATTTTATATCATTTTAATTTCCGGGTATGGCAAACCTCACCTAGTATGGCATGTGACATTCAGTCACCTAGTATGCGGAAGGTTAAAAGGAATTTTGTAATTTATTTTTTTATTCCATATTTGGAGACTATTCCACAAATGGCTATGTTTTTTTGTTATTTCTGTTTTGCAAAATTTTATGCCGTTTGCTCGTAGAATATGTCTTTCATACCAAAGGTTAAAAACCCTTATAAACTGCATTTTAAAATAACCAATTCATTTAGATTTAAAATTCAATATATCAAAAGTTCTTGTTTATATGATTTTTTTAATAAACCTCGATTTTTCTTAGAGCTATACTTATATATTTCTTTTTTTTTCCAGGTGGTGTGTTTTAGTTTCTCAAGAAATAGTAGCCTTTTCCAGCGGTTTGCAGTGAAGTACATCAATGCTCGAAGGTAGGTGACATTTATTATTACAAAATAAAGGCACTGAAATAATCAGAAAAATAAGTTTAATATAAAATGAGCACAAAATCGAAGCATGGTCATAACTGCCCCCGAACGATATTTTATAAAAAAATTATGAATTTTATAGGATCATATTATGTCATTGGAAAAATAATTTCGATGAATTTTTCTTTAAACTGATAAAGTTCAACGACAATCACTGAAATATATTTTTTAAAAATTTTTTAATAATATAAATATATTTTTTTTCAAATTTGTTCTTGTGGTGCCTCACTGAAAATAAATAATAACTGCTAAAATAATTTTTTCAAATGACAATAAGGAGTTAAATAGTTCTGTGTATTTATGGAAGATTTATCATATTTTATAATAAAAAAATTAATTCGTCTAGATCAGTGTTTCCCAACGTGGGGCCCACGCCTCACAGGGGGCAATTCAATTGCTCAAGGGGGCAATTAAAAAAAATCGACTTTTCCAGAATGTAAATTTAACCATATTAAAAATTATGCATGTGTTACATGGGGGGACATAATAAATTTTTAAAAGTTTAGGTGGGGGCATGGCACAAAAAAGGTTGGGAAACACTGGTCTAGATTAATTAAGTGATTGCCGTTAAGCCTTATAGATAAATTGTTTTGGCAATTATCTTTTTTAATGGGAAACTAAGAGTCTATAGAATTTATATTTTTTTCTAAGAATCCCTATTTACCCTAAATGCATTAAAATTGAAGCAAAAAAAGTCAATTACAAGAAATTAATTTTTACAATTTATTAATTTTTTGGAAAACCAAAAGAAATAAGCGTTTGAAACTTTCAAGATCTTTCATTCTCGGCAACACGTACCGCGATCATGGGGCATTTTGACCATGCTTATCGGGCTATGGCCTTTATTAGAATTTTGTTCTTTCAGCCTGCCTTTTTAATTTTATTATTATAAAAGTACCACTGCGATAAATATTTCGCACTATCATTACTTGAACGAATTGTTTCTGAAGTCTAATTGGCCCAGGCCTATGTGCTAACAATAATAAAATAATGTAAACGGATATTTCTATAGATATTTGAATACCAAAATATTTATCGCGCAAATATTTCGTATTTTAAAAAAGAATTGCTTGGATCGAAAAGTCCGCGAACTTTTTGATCGAGCATTATTCGGCGGGGCACAACTTGAACTCCCCCCTGGGGCGACCCGACCACTTAATAGCGTTATTACGAAATATAAATATGTTTCTGATTGCGTCATCGAAAACCATTGTGACTTAAAATAATACATTTTTTATGTGGTTTCATTGTGCAACCATTAGGGCTGGAAGAGTTAAATAATAACTCCCCCTTTATTCTTTCCTTATTATGTTAGACACAATTAGAAGGTTTTAGAATATCATAGCGTTTATTTTAGGAGTGAATGGGTTTCGATAAAGTTCGTGACACAAAAGTAGCATAGAAAAGGAAATGTTTATTTTCGTATTACACAAAACTAACACTTCTGAATATAAAAGCATAATAAACTATTAAATAGTCTATAAATCATTTTAGATGACAGCGTAACAAATTCGCAGGAAAGTGTTTGAATATTGATTCTTTTTCGAATTGCACATTACCTTCGGCTCAACTTTTCCTTTTTTCCCATACGTTCTTCTTATGCAATCGATAATATTTTAATTAAACTCGACGACCTCCTCATTATTTCGACCGAAAGTAAACAAAATCACTGACGTTTTTATTATTCGGTTATTTTAGGTTCTTGTAAATTGAAAGAGGCGTTTTTTTTGGGGTGGAAAACTGTCGACTCACTTCCGAAATTACAACCTTGTAGTTTTTTTTTGCATTATTCGATATTTAATTAAAGAAAACAAAGTGCATAAGTACTTTTGAAAATCCATTGTATAAAAAATAGTAATAAACAAATTAAAAAAAAAATTGAAGTTATGCTTCTTTTGGCGCTTATGATTAATATTTTTTAGAAAGTTTCAAGCGGGGAAAACGCCTAAACCTAATACAGGTACAAAAAAGGCGCCAAGAAGAAGAGAAAGTCAATTATTTATTGTGAATCGTGCTTAAAGCCGAGTGTGCACATTCGAGCTCAAAGTGGCACATTCCGATCTCGGGAAAATGAAGCGCGCCGCTCCGCGTCGCGCTTCATTTGCCTCCCTCGCTCGGAAATGTGCCACTTTTCGCTCGAATGCGCACATCCTCGTATTTATTCAATTTGTTTACATTCATTTTGAGATTTAACACAAAAAGAATAATGTACCTAAATAAAACGACGTACATATGTGCACATTTGAGCAAAAAGCGCATATTTTTGTGAGATCAAACTGTACACTCAAGTTTTAACCAAAATTTACATTAAACACTACACCTATCCCTCGATTTACACGTCACCTGTATTGCACGGTTTACCAAAATGAAAACTATTTAAAATATACATTGTTGCTATAAGGTAACGGACCCAAATAAGGCCTACCTTAAGTTTATAAAGGCATAATTAATAGGTTTTTGAAAAAAATACATCAATACTTCGTAATCAAAATGTTTATTTATATTAAACTTCAAAATAAAAGTAACAATCTTTCTTTTGTAACAAAAGAATGAACCTTAAGTAAATATAAAAATTTGTCGGTTGGGCCTTATTGGGGAACCTATGTTCCAATAAGGCCCAAGGATTTCTTTATATATAAATCAACTTAATATCAATTTTAATATTATAATTATTATATTTATATTAAATTATTATTAGTGTTATTAAACAACAAATACATCTTTGGTTACTTCTCGAGCTCGGTAGTTAAAGGACTTCTTGCGTGGAGCAGACTTCTTTACTTTAAATTTTGGTGTTTATAAGAATTTCTGAAAATCAGTTCTATCTGCTGTAGGTGGAGTGCCAGTATTTGTAAAACTGCTTAAAAGTAAGGAAAGCGGCAAATTTTCTGTATCTGTTTTTATGCTATCAGAATCATCAAGACGCGAGGTTTGCGTTATGCAATTGTGCGTAAGTTATGGTCACGTACATTAATACGAGCTTTGACAATGATTCGAAATCAGGAAGCGGGAAATTTGAACACTAGGCCTTATTGGACACCGGGCCTTATTTGGGCCAGTTACCTTTTACATTGTTGCTATACATTTTTAGTTTTTTTTTAAACCAATTTGTTGGATGGCACTGATATTATAGCGAAAAAAGGAGTTCTTTCTATTTTCTTGAAATGGTCTAGCTCAGGGTCCTCAACCTTATGGCCGCGGGCACCATGGCGCACGCAGACCATTTTAGGTGTGCCCGCCTCAGTGCGACTACGATAAAAATTTTGACAGAAAAGACCCAGGTGGCACTATAAATTTACCTTGAAAAAATAAATGGTACCCGCCTCTCGATGGGCATTCTAGAATGAGCTCTTAGGCGCAAAAAGGTTGGGGAACCCTGTTCTAGCTATAAGCATACGTATGTTGCACAACATAATTTAGTTACGCCAAAGAAGTATAACTTCTAACGTGGGTTTTTTGGTAAAATTCAATAGTGGGTAGAATTTCCAATATGAAACCAATTATATTTTTTTATATCTTATTTCGCAAATATTTAATCAAAGTTATATGAAAGTTCAACGAAGAGAAGGTGGATATTTCGAGAAATAAATACCCAATAATGCAAATTAATAGCTTCATATTGATAATTACGTACTGACAGAGTGTTGAAGAACATAAAGGCGATACACAAAAGCAGCGTCGAATGTAGTTCTAATTTATTCTGTTCAATAACTTTACATAGTTCCTTTACAATATGTCTAACATGTTCTAATTGTAATGTATAATGAATAACATGTTCATAAATATGTATTTAGGCGTGCAATTTCTATTAAAAATAGGAACTAAACGTTTGCAACTTCTTATAAGTTAAACAAAATCGAACTAAAACTAAAAATGTGTTTGGATACATTAAGTAATAAAATAAAAAAATAAAAGAATCCTCGATAATAAATCACATTTAACAACGAAGACTTGGATTTTCTTCGTGTGGATAATTTACAATACGTTACAAGAAACATAACAATAATTATGTACATTTATACAAATTCTCAAGAGCATTACTAAGTCGAAGAGGAATAGAGAGAAAGAGAGAGAGAGAGTAGGAAACAAAGACTGGATGACCATATTTACAATAATATTTACACAAATACCAGCACTTTCGATTCGCAAAAACTAAAACTGACGCCATTACCGCGACGTCGCACATTCACAACCTATCAGGTCAAAATATTACGGTCAAAGGTCTGCGAAATTCTCCAGCAGGACCTTGAGCTGAATACTGACCAGGATATTGAGTCATTGGTAGCAACCCGGAGGGCATCCCTCCATTTTGTTGCATCGCACTGGCGGGATAATAACCGGAAAGCGCACCGGGCGAAGCGCCTGCCGAAGACGTCGTCGTCGAACTCGAAGAGGAAGTGCCGTCTTGCCGTTCCAATAGATTTGGCTTCGTGTCTGGCGAATCGGAAGACGATTTTGGAGATGATAAAGTTGCAGGTATCGTTTGGGAGCTTTCCGAATACATTTTGCCAATGTCTAAGGAGTAGTGCCTCGTCGAGTCGGGGTTGTATTTGCCGTCCATGTACATTTTGGAGGATTCGAAGTAGGCTTTGGTTAAGGCTGACGTCGAGTCTAAGTAACCTCTTTCCAGGTAACTTTTTGAAGATGAATCCATGTATTTGGGATCGGAATACATGGACATCGCTAAACTGGAAGGTGGCATGTAGGCTGATCTGTATTTGTCCGCTTCCATTGAGTACTTCATTGCGTCCATTGAACTTACCACCTGTAATAATAGAAAAAAAAAGGATATTAATATTTAGAAAGGGAAGATTTGTTATACAATTTTTTTAAATTTTAAAATTAATTTTAATTATTCTCTCTCACTCGCATTGACGAGATTGTCGTATCTTTTCGCTCTCTTCCACTCATTGCTATAGTATATTTACTAAACTTTAAATGTATGATTGGAAAGACCGAAGGATAAATGAATGGAGGTTATGTGACACGTTAAAGCAAAAGTAGCACATTTCTGAGCGAGGGAAGCTTTATTTTCCCGAGATCGGTATGTGCCACTTTGAGCTCCAACGGTATTGAGCACGATTCACAATAATTGATTAATTTTTTTAGATGACCAATTTCATGATATCGAATTTTTGTTAGATGTGCGCGTTCAACTTGCGATGCCTGTTAACCTTCCGTGTACTAGGTGGGGTATAACTAACGTGAACAAATTTTTTTTTGTTAAAACGGCACGTTTGGTAATCGAGCTTAAACCGAGTGTGCACATTCGAGCTCAAAGTGGCACATTCCGATCTCGGGAAAATGAAGCGCGCCGCTCCGCGTCGCGCTTCATTTGCCTCCCTCGCTCGGAAATGTGCCACTTTTCGCTCGAACGCGCACATCCTCGTGTTTATTATATAAGTATAATTTACCATGCGCTTTTTCAAATCAAAAATTTTAATTTAATTTAGTAAATATCGATTTTGTATTCGAAAAATGTATTGACCATAGCAATGAGTGAAGAGAAGCGAGAAGATACGATAATCTTTTCGGGATTTTATTTTATTTTCGGGGTATGGCAAACCCGCCTAGTATGGCATGTCACATTTAGTCACCTAGTATGCAGTCGGATAAAATTTGACTCCTAGCGCGCCAAAAGAGGTATAACTTCAAAAAGGCCAAAAAAATTGCAATCCTGAAAAATCATTAGATTTGTGCATTAAGAGATAATATAGATTAGTATTTCTTAGTGTTTTACGAGCAGTACAGTGAAAACTTTTATATCGCCTCTTATAACTAATTTTTTATCGATTTTTCATGCATTATTGAAGAACTGGGGTAATTACTTTCCTCGATAGAAGGTATCGCGTGTACAGTAAAGTCTCGATAATCCGGCTCAATTATAACCGCATTGATTCACACTTTTGAAGAATTCAAATTACGCAAGCTTGATTTAATTACGTCTTGTAATAACAATTTTAAATCCATCGCATCATATTAGTTTTATTAAATAAAAACTATAATTTGTATAAGGTAAAAGACCCAGTTATTGACACTTTAAGAGTGACAGCTGAGGTTGTAACAGGATAACTTATAAAAAATTTAATTTAAATAATTAATTTTTTTTCATATATAAGTTCACGATTTCTAGAAAAGGTCATATGCGTAAAATAATTATTTGAAGCAGATTAATAATTTAAATTAATGTTTTAAAAAATAATGTTTGAATCCCAGTTTCTGACACTTAAAATTTCTATTGCTGTAGTTTCTGACACTTGCATCTGCCTAGTTTCTGACACTCCATATGTCAAAATTATTCGTTATTTATTAGGTTATACACTATCAAATTTAAATTTATTATAATCAAACATAATTTGTTATAATGTATCATTTATTATAAATAAAATGTTAATTTTTTCAACACACAAATAATTAAAATAATAAAATTAAATATTATAAAAACAAATACGTAAACATAACATAGGTTAAAATTTGAGTGTCAATAACTGTAACATACCTATAAAATTGAGCCTAGTTATTGACACTCTTATTTTAATAATAAAATATAATTTACTATTATGTTTTAATATTTAAAAATAAAGAGTAGTTAATTATTAATCGAACCATATATTTTTTATAATATTTTTATACTTACATGATGATTAAATCACTAATTCAATTGTCGAACGCTCTTTTGTCAATTGCTTAGACTATAACCAAAAAATGGCTTTCACAGTCACTCTGGGCTTAAATATTATTTTATATTAAGTGAGTTTCTCTTTGTAACTAATATCGTCATCAAATAGGTACACGATGAATTTATTTTAATTTTGAAAAAATTAATTTATCAATTTGAGGTAATTTTCTTTTTATTAATTCAAAGTAAAGTTGAAAGTGTCAGAAACCGGGTCAGTGTCAATAACAGGGTCTTTTACCTTATTTATTTTTCTTAGTTACAAAAAAATGTATAGCTTTCTATATTTTTCCATAAATGATTTATTGATTTTTTCTTATTTATTGTCGAGATTAAAAACAATAAATCAGAGATTTGAGCTCCGGTAGAATAAATTCCTGTAATTTGCAATTCAAAATTTTTGGCAAATAAATATATTATTAAAATTTTCGAAATATTTACAAATATGTAAACTATCCCCTCCGTATGGTGTTTTTTGAAGTTTAAAAAGGAGTATCTCAAAAATTACGCCAAAGCCGGTAGGCACGTTTTACATATTCAAAAAGTATACACTTTTGGCTGTAAGATAGAATTGAATTTTATTTTAAATTACGTATCAATGAAAAAAGAAATGGACGAATATATTTAATTTTTAATGTTATTTCTTGGAAGCTCTTAATTTAAATCTTTACGAGCTTAACACATCTTTGTTAAAATTCTATTGCATTTTAGCACGTCCGTTTGTAAATTTAATTTTACCACAAAGTAAACAACGTTTCTTTTTAAGAATCCACCGTAAATTCGGTTTAATTTTTCCCGGATTTTCCAAAAGTAAATTTGATGCATTGTCGCGCTAGGAAAAAGCAAGGCTTTTAAAACACAACCCGGGCACAAAGAACCGGTGTAATACGTTATGCCTTTGTGCACCAACGAAAAGCAGCACCTTGCAGGACAAAAGTGACAATATATCATGCGAGACAATGCGCTTTAACGATTTAAACAAACGTCTGCGTTACGCGTAATCATTTTGTTCGTTTTCCAGTTTCGTCGGACACCCTGTAGATAAGCATGTGCCGAATATTGTTGGCGAAATTTATTGTTTATTTTGATTTTCGACGGGCGGAGAAGTTCGCGCAAGACAAATTAAATGAAAATATTAAAAGGAGGTCGCGATCGGCGGTGTTCGGCGGTTTTAGGGGGTTCGAAAGAGATAAAAATGCGCAATCCACGTTCAAATCATAATATGTAAATATCGGATAGAACAATTTATCTCGTCGTTGTTATTCAAATAAGGCGAAACGCGAGGGAGTCGAAGAAGTCGTGATTGGGACAGCGCGCTTGTCACCGAAGCCCAGGACAAAGATTATTAAATCAGGATTAGCGGTCTGTTTGTGACTGGTCTGGGGCCCTGACTAGTTCTTTTGTAACAAAAACAAGCATTGATTTGTTGGCTATCGTGTGGATACAGGAATGCTGAGTCTATGAATAAAAATTAATAACGTCCAGATGTGTAGGGCGTTCGGCCGTAGTAAACTCTTTGGTTTTATATCTCTGGGTCTTGTTTGTGGATTATGGAAGGCAATGAAAATTACGGTTTATATCGTATATGTGACTTCTGTAGTAGCTTCAGCCTCGAAAACGTGCGATCTTCATCGACAAATTGACTCGCTAAGTGTTTTTCTCTTCGAAATTACGAGAAAAATATTTATGATTTCGTGCATAACTTTCGCTTTAACTCGGCTCGCTAAATATTTCTATGAATCCAACTAAACATCAACTGGGTGTAAACTTGTTTTTATGCTCCGATTACTGCTAAAAGACAATCATTGGCGAGCTTTGAAAGGAAATCGAGAAAATCCAAATTGCTTCTTTATTGTAATTTTGAACATAAAAATAGCAATAATAATACTTAAATAATGCGTTATTTTATTGAAAAAGCAGCGATTGGAAAGTTGTGTTTGTATTTAAGTGAAAAGTGGTCGCTTTTGGAGCGAAGAAAACATCGAACATCTTTTTCTTCGGTTTTTTACCCCACAGGGTTTGTCGTTATCTGTTTCCATGTCTGTCTCTCCTTAAAATTATAATAGTTGCTGTTATTGTCAGAAATAAAATTTTGTATAAGAATAAATTAAAATAATCAAAATGGGAAAAAACATATTACACATCCTTGATCTTAAGACTCGCAGTACAAAAATAAAGATCAATTAATAATTTTTTGATTAGCTTATAAGAATCAAGAAACAATGTTTAAGACTTTTTATGAATTTTGTTGGCTCCCCAAATCATGGGGTGACGGTAGAAGAAAAAAACAACCGGCTGGTTCATACAAATTTTTAAGAAAATTAAAATTGAAGTGAATTATTTAAATTGTTTTATACATAAAGTAGATATCGTTTATAAGAACATCCAAGCAACCTTATAAACTTTGTTTTTATAACGAATATTTTTTATATTCGGTAGTTAACATTAAAATGTTTAGAATGCCGATTTCATGTACATATTTATTATTCACAACTAAAAAAAATTGATTCCAAAATTTATTAATCTATACAGGGTGTTTCACGACGAGCTTATACTATCTATATATTGGAAACTACTCACATGATTTTTATAAAAATTGGTATAGATGGATAACAAGTTATGGCAAATTTATGGAAAATATTTTGACAGACATACCACTTCCGGTTATACCGGAAGTGAACAGCAACTTCGTTATTTTAAATAGAACACCTTATATATTATTAACTTTTCAGATACTACGTTAAATATTAATAATACTTTACGTAGAATACCCTATATCTAAAATGTATACTTTTTGAGATATTAATTTTTTTAATATACAATTGTCAGGTACAGACCTTTATATTAAAAATTCTATGTGAACATCCACTATACCAAATAAAATAAGTTTTATCGGGTTAATGAGTAGAAAGATCAAGCTAATTGGTGACATGTCCAAAATTGCTTTATTGTATACAGGGTTCGTAGAAAACTTCAAAAAAGTCAATTATCTTAAATTTTAAATCAAACTACAATTTTTTTCCTCTTTTTCTCAAATCTACGGCCATAAATAAAGGGAGTTTATGTTTACTTTCCTATACCTAAACCTAAACGTTTTTGAAATATTAACAAAAGTATAAAAATTTTAAATATTTCTGCCTTATTGTTGCTTATTACAAGTAGGCTGTGTTATTTTTTTTTATTTTAGTAGGCCGTATATGTATCTGTTTCAATTAAATATTAATTGTTATTATTTTTGGTTATTGGCACTTTTACCAAGTGATAGATATGGCTCGTTTGGGATCAAACAATGAAGATTATGTAAATTTATTTTTAACACGTGATGAATGTCAAAATATTTTCCATAAATTCGCCATAACTTGTTATCCATCTATACCAATTTTATAAAAATCGTGTGAGTAGTTTCCAATATATAAATAGTGTAAGCTCGTCGTGAAACACCCTGTATAGTACCTAACATTTTTCTTTAAAATAATATTGAATACGTTCATATGTATTACAAATAAATATATAAACAAATAAAAATACTTCCGACAAATAAAAATACCAATAGAATTACATACATATTAGGGTGTTTCATTTTAGGCGATACTTTTTTTTGGAAGTGGTAGTTCTCTTATTTTTCAACCAATCGTTAAAATCGACCGAGGTTCAGACACTTGGTCATTTTGTTCGTTTTCCAGTTTCGTCGGACACCCTGTAGATAAGCATGTGCCGAATATTGTTGGCGAAATTTATTGTTTATTTTGATTTTCGACGGGCGGAGAAGTTCGCGCAAGACAAATTAAATGAAAATATTAAAAGGAGGTCGCGATCGGCGGTGTTCGGCGGTTTTAGGGGGTTCGAAAGAGATAAAAATGCGCAATCCACGTTCAAATCATAATATGTAAATATCGGATAGAACAATTTATCTCGTCGTTGTTATTCAAATAAGGCGAAACGCGAGGGAGTCGAAGAAGTCGTGATTGGGACAGCGCGCTTGTCACCGAAGCCCAGGACAAAGATTATTAAATCAGGATTAGCGGTCTGTTTGTGACTGGTCTGGGGCCCTGACTAGTTCTTTTGTAACAAAAACAAGCATTGATTTGTTGGCTATCGTGTGGATACAGGAATGCTGAGTCTATGAATAAAAATTAATAACGTCCAGATGTGTAGGGCGTTCGGCCGTAGTAAACTCTTTGGTTTTATATCTCTGGGTCTTGTTTGTGGATTATGGAAGGCAATGAAAATTACGGTTTATATCGTATATGTGACTTCTGTAGTAGCTTCAGCCTCGAAAACGTGCGATCTTCATCGACAAATTGACTCGCTAAGTGTTTTTCTCTTCGAAATTACGAGAAAAATATTTATGATTTCGTGCATAACTTTCGCTTTAACTCGGCTCGCTAAATATTTCTATGAATCCAACTAAACATCAACTGGGTGTAAACTTGTTTTTATGCTCCGATTACTGCTAAAAGACAATAATTGGCGAGCTTTGAAAGGAAATCGAGAAAATCCAAATTGCTTCTTTATTGTAATTTTGAACATAAAAATAGCAATAATAATACTTAAATAATGCGTTATTTTATTGAAAAAGCAGCGATTGGAAAGTTGTGTTTGTATTTAAGTGAAAAGTGGCCGCTTTTGGAGCGAAGGAAACATCGAACATCTTTTTCTTCGGTTTTTTACCCCACAGGGTTTGTCGTTATCTGTTTCCATGTCTGTCTCTCCTTAAAATTATAATAGTTGCTGTTATTGTCAGAAATAAATTTTTGTATAAGAATAAATTAAAATAATCAAAATGGGAAAAAACATCCTTGATCTTAAGACTTGCAGTCAAAAATAAAGATTAATTAATAATTTTTTGATTAGCTTATAAGAATCAAGAAACCATGTTTAAGACTTTTTATGAATTTTGTTGGCTCCCCAAATCATGGGGTGACGATAGAAGAAAAAAACAACCGGCTGGTTCCTACAAATTTTTAAGAAAATTGAGATTGAAGCAAATCATTTAAATTGTTTTATACATACAGTAGATATCGTTTATAAGAACATCCAAGGAACCTTATGAACTTTGTTTTTATAACGAATATTTTTTATATTCGGTAGTTAACATTAAAATGTTTAGAATGCCGATTTCATGTACATATTTACTATTCACAACTAAAAAAAATTGATTCCAAAATTTATTAATCTATACAGGGTGTTTCACGACGAGCTTATACTATCTATATATTGGAAACTACTCACATGATTTTTATAAAAATTGGTATAGATGGATAACAAGTTATGGCAAATTTATGGAAAATATTTTGACAGACATACCACTTTCGGTTATACCGGAAGGGAACAGCAACTTTGTTATTTTAAATAGAACACCTTATATATTATTAACTTTTCAGATACTACGTTAAATAATAATAATACTTTACGTAGAATACCCTATACCTAAAATGTATACTTTTTGAGATATTATTTTTTTTAATATACAATTGTCAGGTACAGACCTTTATATTAAAAATTCTATGTGTTAATCCACTATACCAAATAAAATAAGTTTTATCGGGTTAATGAATAGGAAGATCAAGCTAATTGGTGACATGTCCAAAATTGCTTTATTGTGTACAGGGTTCGTAGAAAACTTCAAAAAAGTCAAATATCCTAAATTTTAAATCAAACTACAATTTTTTTCCTCTTTTTCTCAAATCTACGGTCATAAATAAAGAGAGTTTATGTTTACTTTCCTATACCTAAACCTAAACGTTTTTGAAATATTAACAAAAGTTTAAAAATTTTAATTATTTCTGCCTTATTGTTGCTTATTACAAGTAGGCTGTGTTATTATTTTTTTATTTTAGTAGGCCGTATATGTATCTGTTTCAATTAAATATTAATTGTTATTATTTGTGGTTATTGGCACTTTTACCAAGTGATAGATATGGCTCGTTTGGGATCAAACAATGAACATTATGTAAATTTATTTTTAACACGTGATGAATGTCAAAATATTTTCCATAAATTCGCCATAACTTGTTATTCATCTATACCAATTTTTATAAAAATCGTGTGAGTAGTTTCCAATATATAAATAGTGTAAGCTCGTCGTGAAACACCCTGTATAGTACCTAACATTTTTCTTTAAAATAATATTGAATACGTTCATATGTATTACAAATAAATATATAAACAAATAAAAATACTTCCGACAAATAAAAATACCAATAGAATTACATACATATTAGGGTGTTTCATTTTTAGGCGATACTTTTTTTTTGGAAGTGGTAGTTCTCTTATTTTTCAACCAATCGTTAAAATCGGCCGAGGTTCAGACACTTGGAACTTTTTTTTTACAAAAGTTAAGTTTTTGAGCAATTAAATATGTAGTATATCGGTTCATTTACGAGACACTAAATTGAAGTTAAAAAAAATCGGGTCTTACCTATTTATGAAGAGATCATTAAACACTTTAGCGATTTGAAATTTGCGGGGTGTAAATTATGGGAAAAATTATATCTACTATTTAAAACTTTGCTATCTTTGCGAATTTTGCATAATCCTGCTGATAGGAAATAAGTACTACTTTTTGCTCGATTTACACACATTGTTTTTATTGATTTACAAAAATCAAAAATCAATTTATTGATTAAAAATCACTGAATGTAGATTGCTTTGATTTATAACTGCAAAATAATTTACAAATGAAGCTATTAATTATTATTAATCGACACAACGTATGTTCTACATAAATAATTTATTACTCATAAATAATGAGCAGTATAACGTATTGTTTATCTTTTAAACTTGTGCAAGCACCGCTCTTTGAGGTAAACAAGAAGGTCACTTTTGGTCATATTAAGTTGATCGGAAATATCTTAAATGGAGGCTGCTAAAAAAATACACAAAGCAACACCTGGCTGGTCGCATATCGTCCCGTTTAATGGTCGGTTTTAGGAATGATCACCGACGCATGACTTGGCACATTGCCGTCTAAAAACTGCTGTTAAATTTCTCACACTTCGTTAGTTACACGACAAACCAAATAAAAGCGAATCTTTTCGAATTATTTGTATGCGGAAAAATGTTAAGGGTTAATTAGGTAAATATTTTTACCTGTGCGGGCGATGTTAATCCTGCGGACATGGATTGTTGGGCCGCTGCTGCAGCTGCAATCGAGGCTGCACTCAAAGACCCATAAGCTGCTGTTGGGTTGTAGTACGATGCCATTGATTGACCCATACTGCTCGCCGCCATCCCTTTGAGCACATTAATCAATTAATTTTTTTTTAGCAAAATTACCCCTGATGATACTTTTCATTGCCCTTTAATATTTCACAGCTAAGCGTACTATCGAAGTAAAAAGTATTGTGGCCTCACTCTGAAGGCCCAGATCTCAAAAATTAACCCAATATATCCGTATCAAAGTAAATTTGAATTATAGACAAATTATTTTTGGATATTCAAGGATGGTTTTATAATTTTTTAACAAGGCGTTAATTATGTTCAAAAACATGGAATTTTCAAGTTATATTTGTTGCGCGCACACTACTAAGGACATTTGATATTAGCCTTCCAAGGAAGTAAATTAATTATTGTGAATCACGCTTAAAGCCGCGTGTGCACATTCGAGCTCAAAGTGGCACATTCCGATCTCGGGAAAATAAAGCGCGCCGCTCCGCGTCGCGCTTCATTTGCCTCCCTCGCTCGGAAATGTGCCACTTTTCGCTCGAATGCGCACATCCTCATATTTATTACATTAGTATAATTTACCGTGCGTTCTTTCAAATCAAAAATTTTAATTTAGTTTAGTAAATATTGATTTTATATTTGAAAAACGTATTTACTATAGCAATGAGTGGAAGGGAGCGAGAAGATACGATAATTTTGTCAATGCAAGTGAGAGGGAATGATTAAAATTATTCAATTAATTTTTCGTCTAATTTATTGACCTAAAATATTGTGAATCGCGCTTAAAACCGAGTGTGCACATTCGAGCTCAAAGTGGCACATTCCGATCTCGGGAAAATGAAGCGCGCCGCTCCGCGTCGCGCTTCATTTGCTTCCCTCGCTCGGAAATGTGCCACTTTTCGCTCGAATGCGCACATCCTCGTATTTATTGGATTTGCCTTAATTAATCTTTTCACTTTCAATTCAAAAACTTAAAGTTTAGTAAATATGGTTGTTATGTTCAAAAAACGTATTTACCATAGCAATGAGTGGAAGCGAGCAAAAAAATGCGACAATTTTGTAGGTGCGAGTGAGAGAAAACGATTAAATTATTTAACTAATATTTTGGCTAATTTATTAGTCAAAATTTTGTAAATCGTGCGTAAGACCGAGTGTGCACATTCAAGCTCAAAGTGGCACATTCCGATCTCGGGAAAATGAAGCGCGCCGCTCCGCGTCGCGCTTCATTTGCTTCCCTCGCTCGGAAATGTGCCACTTTTCGCTCAAATGCGCACATCCTCGTATTTATTGGATTTGCCTTAATTAATCTTTTCACTTTCAATTCAAAAACTTAAAGTTTAGTAAATATGGTTGTTATGTTCAAAAAACGTATTTACCATAGCAATGAGTGGAAGCGAGCAAAAAAATGCGACAATTTTGTAGGTGCGAGTGAGAGAAAACGATTAAATATTTAACTAATATTTTGGCTAATTTATTAGTCAAAATTTTGTAAATCGTGCGTAAAACCGAGTGTGCACATTCGAGCTCAAAGTGGCACATTCCGATCTCGGGAAAATGAAGCGCGCCGCTCCGCGTCGCGCTTCATTTGCTTCCCTCGCTCGGAAATGTGCCACTTTTCGCTCGAATGCGCACATCCTCGTATTTATTGGATTTGCCTTAATTAATCTTTTCACTTTCAATTCAAAAACTTAAAGTTTAGTAAATATGGTTGTTATGTTCAAAAAACGTATTTACCATAGCAATGAGTGGAAGCGAGCAAAAAAATGCGACAATTTTGTAGGTGCGAGTGAGAGAAAACGATTAAATTATTTAACTAATATTTTGGCTAATTTATTAGTCAAAATTTTGTAAATCGTGCGTAAAACCGAGTGTGCACATTCGAGCTCAAAGTGGCACATTCCGATCTCGGGAAAATGAAGCGCGCCGCTCCGCGTCGCGCTTCATTTGCTTCCCTCGCTCGGAAATGTGCCACTTTTCGCTCGAATGCGCACATCCATGAATTTATTTTTACACGTGGTCATATTTATTATAAGTACGCAAAAGAAGTATAACTTCTAATGCGCGTACATCAGGTTTTATACTTATATTTGACAAATGACTGTTTTTAATAATTAATTAGTAAAAACAACGTTTGTATCGGAACAAATCATATTTATATGTATGATGGATACATCCTTTTAGTTTAATTAAATATTTATGCTATTGCATTAATCGAAAAAAGAGTTGGTTTGATTCTACTTCAATTCCTTCATTTGAGAAGATATTTTGCTAATGTCAAATAAAATAAATTACTCAGTAGTATTGTTAATATAAATAATATTAATTAGATTCTTAAAAATGTAAATTATGTTAGAAGAAAAGAGAGTTGCGGTTGTATGAGGCACGTAGAGAAGTGTAGTGTATGATTCTGTGGCGCCCCGTACTTCTACAATTATTAGGAAGCGGCAAATAACAAATATATAACTATCGTTTAAGGAGTTGAGTTTCAAAAGGGTACTTTTCAATAAATTATCTTTTTATTAAATTATTTTATTTATGAATATGATACAAAATCCTGAACTCCATCGATATATTATACCTAATTTTGTTAATATGATTTATTAAATGTACGCTTTGCGTCAAAAGGAAATGTTTTCATTAAATTTTAAATAATAACGCATGCTGCTGAATTTATTATTGTCAAGAACTTGAATTTAGATTTTCGCGGCTACTGCATGCTTTATCAGAGCCATTTACAGCAATTTTTTAATAGAAAATTATTCATAGATGACTTTTCTATAAAGTAGTTCTATGAATAAAAATAGCAAAGAAATAATTGTTACTTAATTTAGGAGAAGAAAATTACGTTTCCTTTTCTATTAGAAATTAGCAAGGTACATTTTAATATATTTTAACATAAAAGTTATTTTTTAATATCTTAAATATTAATTACTACAAGACTTATAAAGCTTTTTAAATAAAAATTAAATTACTGCTTTCTAATAAATACATAGTATATATTAGAATCTCAAAAAAGTATTTAATAAATTATATTCGAGAACAGTTTTTCACTTATTGAAAAAAATAAAAAAATACCTTTTTGTAACTCAGCTTGTCATTTATATATATTTGTCTAAATGACTTTATTTTATACACCTATGACAAACACAACAACACATTTTTGCGGGTTTATGCTTCTAGAAAATTTCGAATAAAGGGCCACGACACGAATATTATTATAATTGCAAAATCTAGAAACAGTTTCTAATGATATTGCATGTAAATAGCAAATTGATAGGAAACTGGAAATATTTTTTGAAAATAAAAGTGATTAATAATTTGATATGTGATTTGCCGCTGACCACGTATCATGATACGGACGTGCTATGCATAGCTCGCTTTAATTGCAACTAAGAATTACATTTCTTATAAAATAATAATGATATATTGTTTAAACAAAGTAATGAAACAATTATTGTTAAATAACCTAAGTGTATTGTATAAAACAATTATGTTTTATGAGAGGCTATATATTACAAATGATGATGACTTGACATTTTGTTATCTACAAAGGCAAACTATCAAAATAATTAAAATTCAATTCATGTTATCTCTTAAAGAATGTTTCAGTTACATTATTTCCAAATTGCATATTATTTGGTTTAGAAATAACCGATTTACAACAAATGAAAGTTACACAAGTTCAAAAACGTAGCAAAATTTGGGAGTTTATTATCGATACTTTAGAAAATCGCCTAAGCGGCTTTATGTAACAATATCAAAGTGACACGTTACAACAATAGTTTGTTAAATTTTTATAAAATTCTCTCCTTCAGTTTTAAAACACGACATTTAAAGTGAGGAAACAATACTTTATGTTTCGATAGTAGGTAATGTTGATATTCTTTTAACCACCTAAGAATGCTTGTTTCTTTAATCGAATCAATCATAAAGTATAAAAAATATATTATTATTAAGTCCGGAGCTATTTTGTCGTTACAAAAGTAAAGCTATCGATCAGATGACAAGAATATAACAGGTATTAGTAAGGATAAGGATAAAGTCATCATTTTTAAAGCCGCGTAAATAATCACACATTTGAGATATGAAATTATACGTGCACATCTGTCACTTACAAGCGTTTCTGTCTGCACCGTTGCTGTAAAATTATAAATCATTACGTACACCAATCTTGGCCGTCAAATCATTTGCTTAAATGAGATATGATTGACATTTAAATATGAGGTTTCGTATTAAATGAAAGGAACCAAGTTTTGTGGTATCTCGCAAAGAAAAAAAATTAAGTACATCTCGCTTTGTTAGATTTAAACATTGGACCTTTTAATAAGTATTTTTAACGAGAAAGAATTTTTGATAATGCATCAAAAATATTCTAGATGCAAATCTTCAAATCTGATTGCTCAATAGTTATTTGGAAAAAAATGACTCTCTCTCGATCGAAAAATTTAATAATTATTATTAAACCAGTGGCAGATATGTGAGTAATAAGTTTGTGAATTTTTAATTTTGACCTTGTTAAAAAAAAGGGCAAACAACTGTAGCAACTTTTAATTAAGTTCAATATTTATTTACGAAAAAAATTCGATTCGATTGACTGAAAAGGAAGGTTCTCCTGTCGTGTTACCTAATTGTTTCTATAAAGAATGAGTAATCGTAATTAGGTAAACATGTTCCAAGGTTTTTGTAAAGTGATCGCCTTTTCTAAATTTTGAGACGAAAGGTTATTTTTTTCTTGGAACACATTTTTGTTGGATGAGAAACGTGTAAATTTTTAACTATGTACTAATACAATCAGGAAGATGATCTTTTGAATTGCTTTAGGTTAAATTTTTGAAATGTAGATTAATTTTATGGTATTCAACAATAAGTCAAATTTAGGATAAATTATTCATGTGTGTTTCATTAGAAACTTAATGTGATTGAAAGAGATAATTTGATATACCGTAATGTGGCATGAATAGCAATATGGGGGTGAATAATTTTGAGATATGTATTCCTTTTTAAAAAATTGTTATTTTGTCAGCGAGAAAAACAATTTTTTGTAGATAACAAGATCCCAGAATGTACAATAATAATGGCACCAACTAAACAAAAATTATAAGTAGCATTTTTACAAATTTTTATTACTATTATAGCACAGACACTTTGAACTCAAAGTTGGGCGTTAAAAGAGAACATCAATGCTATAAATTATTCAGAATTTCGTATTAGTTTTCATCCTAATGGAAGATGCTATATCTTTCTTTATGCAGTTTTATGTTTTTAAAAAAATCGATTGTTCTATATGTTAATATAAGATTAACTTCGATTATGATTGTTAGTTTATAACAGGGGTGGTCAAATCGCGGCTCGCGGGCCTCATGTGGCCCACCATGAACATTTTTCCGGCCCGCGATATTTATCACACTTTTACAAAATTTATTTATTTTATAATGACCAAAGGTAAAATAAATATTTTTTAATGATTGCATTTTTTTATACATATTTCATATTTGGTGTTATATATTTCTTTACGATGTGCGTTCAGTAACATTATTATCATATTATCTATGTTTACATGTAAGAATAATAGTAAACACAATAATAATAACTCATTATGTTTCAATTTTTCACTCCAAAAAAATGTATATAGTGGGTCTAAATCTAATATGGGGATACATAATTTTATATGCGGTCCGCGGAGTTAATGCATTTGCAAAGTGGCCCGCAAGAACATATAGATATATTCGAAATAATATCGGAAATGTGTCACAAAAATTAGAAAACATTATTAAATTTTTTTTAAAATTTTGTGACATTAAGCAGCCACTTAGGTTTCAAAAGTAATATGACATCAGTCCGGCAGGCTGCTGGCAGTGTAAATACACATATAAATTCGATCTAAATATATAACATATCCCTATACGGGACTTTACCCGCTTAAGGCGGCCTACCCGCTTTAGGCAACCTTCCCCTACACCTAAAAATATTGTTATTAGACTCGCCGCAATTGGGCGGGCAGAAAATCACCATGGCAAGTTACTAAAAAAATAAAATCTATAACCCTTAATAGACAAAAAATTTTTTAAATTTATTAGACTTTTAATTTTTTGAATTGAGGATAGAAGATTAATATAGGCCAAGGCTCGCAAAACTTTTTTGATCATCGACCCCCATAAAAATAATTTTCAGTTAATTAAAATAAAACAATCTATTGGGTACTGTGTTTGTATATTTATTTTATGATATTAAACATTTATTAAAGTAATTTTACATTGTGTAACAATAGTTTTATGAAAATATCTTAATATTGAAATTTAAATACCTTAATATTTATTAAATAATGAATAATTATAAATAAGTAAAGTAACTACAGATTTATTGCTTCTTAATCAATTAGATGGGTGTGCCTGGTGATTCTTTGCAAGGTTGGCCATATTGGGTTCGAAATTGGTCAATTTTAATCTCCCCTCGAAACTCCACATTTAATTTATGTCTGTACTTAGCTAAGATCGAATTTACATTCACAAATTTTACATACGCAGTTAGGTATGTTGATTTGTGTATTAAGAATTGTTTTCCTTCGACCCCAATCGACCCCTGCCTCAGATCGACCCCTACTTTTGTTAATTAGTTTCCTGGGGGTCTATATCGACCACTTTGGCGACCTCTGATATAAGCAAATACGATGAATACGAGGACGTGCGCATTCGAGCGAAAAGTGGCACATTTCCGAGCGAGGGAGGCAAATGAAGCGCGACGCGGAGCGGCGCGCTTCATTTTCCGAGATCGGAATGTGCCACTTTGAGCTCGAATTGTACACTCAATTTTAATAAGTATAAATAAAATTAAAGGAATTAAAGATATACATTTAAATAATCAAGAGCCCTTAGCCCTCCGCATACTAGGTGACTGAATGTCACATGCTATACTAGTTGGGGTTTGCGATTTCCGGAAAATAAAATGATATAAAATCCATAAAATTGTACTTTGACAGTTACACGAAAAATTAATTGATTAATTTTAATGGTTCCCTCTCACTTGCATTGACAAGTTTATCGCATCTTTTCGTTCCCTTCTACTCATTGCTATGGTAAATACCTTTTTCCAATATTAATTCGATATTAACTAAATTAAGTTCAAATTTTTGATTTAAAGGAATGTGAGATAAATTATACAAATGTAATAAATACGAAGATGTGCGCATTCGAGCGAAAAGTGGCACATTTCCGAGCGAGGGAGGCAAATGAAGCGCGACGCGGAGCGGCGCGCTTTATTTTCCCGAGATCGGAATGTGCCACTTTGAGCTCGAATGTGCACACTCGGTTTTAAGCGTGATTCACAATTATTTTGGTAACGAAAAATTAGTAAATCATTTTTATTGTTCCCTCTCAGTTACACTTATGAGTTTGTCGCATCTTTTCGCTCGTTTTCACTTATTGATATGGTAAAAATACGTTCTTCGAACATATAATCGATATTTTATTAAAGTTTTTGATTTGGAAGAAAGTTTAGTATACAAAATGTAATAAATACAAGTATGTGCGCATTCGAGCGAAAAGTGGCACATTTCCGAGCGAGGGAGGCAAATGAAGCGCGACGCGGAGCGGCGCGCTTTATTTTCCCGAGATCGGAATGTGCCACTTTGAGCTCGAATGGCACACTGGTTTTAAGCATGATTCACAATTATTTTGGTGACGAAAAATTAGTAAATCATTTTTATTGTTCCCTCTCAGTTACACTTATGAGTTTGTCGTATCTTTTCGCTCGCTTTCACTCATTGCTATGGTAAAAATACGTTCTTCGAACATATAATCAATATTTTATTAAATTTTTGATTTGAAAGAAAGTTTAGTATACAAAATGTAATAAATACAAGTATGTGCGCATGAACATTTTTCCGGCCCGCGATATTTATCACACTTTTACAAAATTTATTTATTTTATAATGACCAAAGGTAAAATAAATATTTTTTAATGATTGCATTTTTTTATACATATTTCATATTTGGTGTTATATATTTCTTTACGATGTGCGTTCAGTAACATTATTATCATATTATCTATGTTTACATGTAAGAATAATAGTAAACACAATAATAATAACTCATTATGTTTCAATTTTTCACTCCAAAAAAATGTATATAGTGGGTCTAAATCTAATATGGGGATACATAATTTTATATGCGGTCCGCGGAGTTAATGCATTTGCAAAGTGGCCCGCAAGAACATATAGATATATTCGAAATAATATCGGAAATGTGTCACAAAAATTAGAAAACATTATTAAATTTTTTTTAAAATTTTGTGACATTAAGAAGCCACTTAGGTTTCAAAAGTAATATGACATCAGTCCGGCAGGCTGCTGGCAGTGTAAATACACATATAAATTCGATCTAAATATATAACATATCCCTATACGGGACTTTACCCGCTTAAGGCGGCCTACCCGCTTTAGGCAACCTTCCCCTACACCTAAAAATATTGTTATTAGACTCGCCGCAATTGGGCGGGCAGAAAATCACCATGGCAAGTTACTAAAAAAATAAAATCTATAACCCTTAATAGACAAAAATTTTTTAAATTTATTAGACTTTTAATTTTTTGAATTGAGGATAGAAGATTAATATAGGCCAAGGCTCGCAAAACTTTTTTGATCATCGACCCCCATAAAAATAATTTTCAGTTAATTAAAATAAAACAATCTATTGGGTGCTGTGTTTGTATATTTATTTTATGATATTAAACATTTATTAAAGTAATTTTACATTGTGTAACAATAGTTTTATGAAAATATCTTAATATTGAAATTTAAATACCTTAATATTTATTAAATAATGAATAATTATAAATAAGTAAAGTAACTACAGATTTATTGCTTCTTAATCAATTAGATGGGTGTGCCTGGTGATTCTTTGCAAGGTTGGCCATATTGGGTTCGAAATTGGTCAATTTTAATCTCCCCTCGAAACTCCACATTTAATTTATTTCTGTACTTAGCTAAGATCGAATTTACATTCACAAATTTTACATACGCAGTTAGGTATGTGTGATTTGCGTATTAAGAATTGTTTTCCTTCGACCCCCAATCGACCCCCTGCCTCAGATCGACCCCTACTTTTGTTAATTAGTTTCCTGGGGGTCTATATAGACCACTTTGGCGACCTCTGATATAACCAAATATGATGAAAACGAGGACGTGCGCATTCGAGCGAAAAGTGGCACATTTCCGAGCGAGGGAGGCAAATGAAGCGCGACGCGGAGCGGCGCGCTTCATTTTCCCGAGATCGGAATGTGCCACTTTGAGCTCGAATGTGTACACTCAATTTTAATAAGTATAAATAAAATTAAAGGAATTAAAGATATACATTTAAATAATCAAGAGCCCTTAGCCCTCCGCATACTAGGTGACTGAATGTCACATGCTATACTAGTTGGGGTTTGCGATTTCCGGAAAATAAAATGATATAAAATCCATAAAATTGTACTTTGACAGTTACACGAAAAATTAATTGATTAATTTTAATGGTTCCCTCTCACTTGCATTGACAAGTTTATCGCATCTTTTCGTTCCCTTCTACTCATTGCTATGGTAAATACCTTTTTCCAATATTAATTCGATATTAACTAAATTAAGTTCAAATTTTTGATTTAAAGGAATGTGAGATAAATTATACAAATGTAATAAATACGAAGATGTGCGCATTCGAGCGAAAAGTGGCACATTTCCGAGCGAGGAGGCAAATGAAGCGCGACGCGGAGCGGCGCGCTTATTTTCCGAGATCGGAATGTGCCACTTTGAGCTCGAATGTGCACACTCGGTTTTAAGCGTGATTCACAATTATTTTGGTAACGAAAAATTAGTAAATCATTTTTATTGTTCCCTCTCAGTTACACTTATGAGTTTGTCGCATCTTTTCGCTCGTTTTCACTTATTGATATGGTAAAAATACGTTCTTCGAACATATAATCGATATTTTATTAAAGTTTTTGATTTGGAAGAAAGTTTAGTATACAAAATGTAATAAATACAAGTATGTGCGCATTCGAGCGAAAAGTGGCACATTTCCGAGCGAGGAGGCAAATGAAGCGCGACGCGGAGCGGCGCGCTTTATTTTCCGAGATCGGAATGTGCCACTTTGAGCTCGAATGCGCACACTGGTTTTAAGCATGATTCACAATTATTTTGGTGACGAAAATTAGTAAATCATTTTATTGTTCCTCTCAGTTACACTTATGAGTTTGTCGTATCTTTTCGCTCGCTTTCACTCATTGCTATGGTAAAATACGTTCTTCGAACATATAATCAATATTTTATTAAATTTTTTGATTTGAAAGAAAGTTTAGTATACAAAATGTAATAAATACAAGTATGTGCGCATTCGAGCGAAAAGTGGCACATTTCCGAGCGAGGGGAAGAATGAAGCGCGACGCGGAGCGGCGCGCTTCATTTTCCCGAGATCGGAATGTGCCACTTTGAGCTCGAATGTGCACACTCGGTTTTAAGCATGATTCACAATTATTTTGGTGACGAAAAATTAGTAAATCATTTTTATTGTTCCCTCTCAGTTACACTTATGAGTTTGTCGTATCTTTTCCCTCGCTTTCACTTATTGCTATGGTAAAAATACGTTCTTCGAACATATAATCAATATTTTATTAAATTTTTGATTTGAAAGAAAGTTTAGTATACAAAATGTAATAAATACAGTAGTGCGCATTCGAGCGAAAAGTGGCACATTTCCGAGCGAGGAAGCAAATGAAGCGCGACGCGGAGCGGCGCGCTTCATTTTCCGAGATCGGAATGTGCCACTTTGAGCTCGAATGTGCACACTGGTTTTAAGCATGATTCACAATTATTTTGGTGACGAAAATTAGTAAATCATTTTTATTGTTCCCTCTCAGTTACACTTATGAGTTTGTCGTATCTTTTCGCTCGCTTTCACTCATTGCTATGGTAAAAATACGTTCTTCGAACATATAATCAATATTTTATTAAATTTTTTGATTTGAAAGAAAGTTTAGTATACAAAATGTAATAAATACAAGTAGGTGCGCATTCGAGCGAAAAGTGGCACATTTCCGAGCGAGGGAAGCAAATGAAGCGCGACGCGGAGCGGCGCGCTTCATTTTCCCGAGATCGGAATGTGCCACTTTGAGCTCGAATGTGCACACTCGGTTTTAAGCATGATTCACAATTATTTTGGTGACGAAAAATTAGTAAATCATTTTTATTGTTCCCTCTCAGTTACACTTATGAGTTTGTCGTATCTTTTCGCTCGCTTTCACTCATTGCTATGGTAAAAACACGTTCTTCGAACATATAATCAATATTTTATTAAATTTTTTGATTTGAAAGAAAGTTTAGTATACAAAATGTAATAAATACAAGTATGTGCGCATTCGAGCGAAAAGTGGCACATTTCCGAGCGAGGGAGGCAAATGAAGCGCGACGCGGAGCGGCGCGCTTCATTTTCCCGAGATCGGAATGTGCCACTTTTCGCTCGAATGTGCACGCTCGATTTTAACCCGATTACGAAGCGTCCCGTTTTAACAGAAAAAAAATTTTTCACGTTATGTATAACCAATATTCGAATTGATTAAAATCAGTGAGACATACTAATCGTCGTGCAGACATGAAACCCGTTCTATAAACAGATTTTACTGATGCAATTTTTCACATATTTATTTTCAGCGTAATTATAATCAAAAACGTAATTCCTAACAGCTTATTAAATTATAAAAACCTATACCGATGATTTGTCACCGTATTAAAAAAAAACTTTGCAAGCACGAAAAGTAGGCAGCAAAATAACGAAAGGATCTAAACAAGCGTTATGCAAACGCAAATTTTAGCATAAATTTAAGATTCGTCGCTGAAAGCAAGTAAAAATTTAGGCAAGCTGCTCGTTAAATAACAAATTTAATAACGAGGAATGATATGTACGGACATGACACGCCACTGTACAGCAATATTTTATTAGATAACACGTAAAAACTCTCGCGATATCTCTAGTTTAACACTTATCGATCCTTATTCTAACTAAATAAGGTATGTTTCACATTTTAAAAACTTCATTTGCTCAAACACATTAAACGTTTCAAATTGGCAGCGATTCCGTTTCGCATAAAAGACGGCCATACTCGCATACCGTAATGCAATATTTTATTTTTTATTATTTCCACACCAGTTTCAATAAACAACGGGATTTATACTTTATCTTAATAATGGCGGTAATTTTAATTCTCATATCGTCGAATGGAAATTTTATACACTTTAGGTATGTAGATGCATTAATTAGATGCACATATGCATGTATTTTTAGTTCGTACGTGTGTTATTAGTGTTAGGGTTAATTAGAAAAAATAATGAGTCGTTAGGCGTTAAACATTATTTAACAAGGTAAAACGTCGAGTGAATGACAAATTTGTTGCATCGAGAGCTATTTTGAGATAAAAAAATAGTCATCAAATTAATAAACTAAAAACAATGGTTACAGTTGAAATGAGATATTATTTTTGATTATAAATTAATGAAAACATTTTCGCACTTGATCATAAACTTTATAGAATTAACTGGAAAGGGTATAAAATGAGGAGTCCTGTAAATGACCACTTTCGTTTAAAGAATGACCGGGTATAGCCTAGCGAATGACTGATTAATAACAATAAAAACAAATAATTCATAAAATTTTGTGAAATTTATTTTAAATAGTATTTACCTAATAGGTAATTAAAAAATATGTTTAAAAAAATTTAATTTCTAACGTTTATTCATATATTCTATTCTTTTAACAAATTTCTTTTTTTTATTATTTTTTTGACAAATATTAGCATAATAATTTGTTAAATAGAAAGATTCTGGCGCTTTTTCAATTGTAACTTTTATTATTTGTAATTTTCATTATTTTTCGGTTTTAATCGAATTTGTTCTTTTATTTTAATTCTTGTTTAGCTTTATTTTTCTTTTTTTAGTCTCTATTTGTTTGTTTTATTTTTTTATTGCAATACCTATGTAACGTGAATGAAAATATTAATATCTCAAAACTGATTTACTGGCTGAGTATCACAATAAAACATACCAGTAAATGACTGTCATAAAATTAATCAAAACTAATTATTTAATAAAGTTAAGACTATTTATATTCAGTTGAAATAGTTATTTACATTATTAAATTATATTAAATTAAGTGATCAATAAAAAAACAATTTTTAGAATCGTCATATTTCATTTTTAGTTAAATTACAGAAATAATCAAGTAACAAGCAAAGTACAATATAAATTCAATTATTTTAGCTATACACTTTGTCATTACTTTTATGTCTTGCACTTAAATGAAAAAGGGGACATAAAAGATTGCATAAATAAATATATCATGCTTATAAATATATTTTTTTAATTGTTATAAACATTATTTCTCGTAACGGTCATTCACTGGTAGGCGGTCACAGACTGAACGCTTTGCCCTACTTAAATGGCCAAATATTGTTTTCCAGAGTAAAGTTAATTTAACATCTACTTTTGCGGTTAATATATTATCGAGCACAAACGGACCTATATGGTATCCATAAGCAAAGAGATCCATTATAAGCATGTGTCATTGCGTGCAACCGACAATTTATTACGTAAAGAGCACGCGAGGGCACTTTCAACACTGAAATATTATTTTTATTCGATTATACAAGAACGATAGTCGCTATAACAACAGAGGCTTAAAGTGTTCCAATAAGTAGTAAAAGTCAAAGTGCGTTAAGAATTATTCAATGTTTCCTTTTGCGATTTTTATTTCGAATAAAAACCGCAACTGTAAACTCGTTCTATAAATAATCCGATCTCGTTCATTTAAAAAAAACGTTGCGATTTTCCTCGTAAAAGACGTCTCTTTTATTTCCAAGTTTTGTTTATTTTTCGCTTGGAATTGTCGTTTCTTAAGTTATATTTTTTTTTGGCGCGTTGGCAGTATAATTTTAGAAGGCAATGGAAGTTGCGCGCGCACACCTACCAAAACGTTGACACTTGAAGTTAGCCGTTTAAGAAAGTAAATTAATTATTGTGAATCATGCTTAAAACCGAGTGTGCACATTCGAGCTCAAAGTGGCACATTCCGATCTCGGGAAAATGAAGCGCGCCGCTCCGCGTCGCGCTTCATTTGCTTCCCTCGCTCGGTAATGTGCCACTTTTCGCTCGAATGTGCACATCTTGGTATTTATTAGGTTTGTCTACTTTATCATTCCTTCTTTTATATCAAAAAATTAATTTAATTTAGTAAATATTGATTTTATGTTTTAAAAACGTATTTACCATAGCAATGAGTGGAAGGGAGCGAAAAGATACGAAAATATTGTTAGTGCGAACGAGAGAAAACGATTAAAGTTATTTGGCTGACTTTTCATCGTAATTTATTTATCCAAATAATTGTGAATCATGCTTAAAACCGAGTGTGCACATTCGAGCTCAAAGTGGCACATTCCGATCTCGGGAAAATGAAGCGCGCCGCTCCGCGTCGCGCTTCATTTGCTTCCCTCGCTCGGTAATGTGCCACTTTTCGCTCGAATGTGCACATCTTGGTATTTATTAGGTTTGTCTACTTTATCATTCCTTCTTTTATATCAAAAAATTAATTTAATTTAGTAAATATTGATTTTATGTTTTAAAAACGTATTTACCATAGCAATGAGTGGAAGGGAGCGAAAAGATACGAAAATATTGTTAGTGCGAACGAGAGAAAACGATTAAAGTTATTTGGCTGACTTTTCGTCGTAATTTATTTATCCAAATAATTGTGAATCATGCTTAAAACCGAGTGTGCACATTCGAGCTCAAAGTGGCACATTCCGATCTCGGAAAATGAAGCGCGCCGCTCCGCGTCGCGCTTCATTTGCTTCCCTCGCTCGGTAATGTGCCACTTTTCGCTCGAATGTGCACATCTTGGTATTTATTAGGTTTGTCTACTTTATCATTCCTTCTTTTATATCAAAAAATTAATTTAATTTAGTAAATATTGATTTTATGTTTTAAAAACGTATTTATCATAGCAATGAGTGAAAGGGAGCGAAAAGATACGAAAATATTGTTAGTGCGAACGAGAGAAAACAATTAAAGTTATTTGGCGGATTTTTCGTCTAATTTATTTGTCCAAATAATTGTGAATCATGCTTAAAACCGAGTGTGCACATTCGAGCTCCAAGTGGCACATTTCGATCTCGGGAAAATGAAGCGCGCCGCTCCGCGTCGCGCTTCATTTGCTTCCCTCGCTCGGAAATGTGCCACTTTTCGCTCGAATGTGCCCATCTTTGTGTTTATTAGATTTGTTTACATTATTCATTGCATATTTTGCTTTGTCTTCCATTTACGCGGTTTTCCATACAAAAAATTATGATTTTGATATACACGGTTTACCGTGTAAATGCGGGAATAGGTGTACAGTGGGGAAGTGCAAAGACTAGATTTTTTTAAGAGAGTCGCAGTTGCATATAATTTGAAAACCGGTGATCTAGCTATAAATGAATGCAAAATAAGCAACATATCACGTAGTCACATTTAATTTAGTCAAGCCAAAGAAGTATAACTTCTAATCTGGTTTGGTTTCGAAAATGGGTGGATTGCCGCGACTTTGGTGAAGTTTCTATAAAATTTCAGGAGATTGTAAATGAGTTGCACCTTTAACGTTTTCCTTATAAGGGAGGTCGAGACTAGCGCGATGTTTAATTTAATACAAAATATCAGCATAATCCTGATTAGTGACTTCGAACATCCTGCACATAAATAAATCGTATTATTTATATGTGGGGCTGTCAAATGATTATGGGAATAACAATTAGATAGGAAACGCAGCTTATTACATAAACAAATGTCTTCCACGCCGAGTCCTCCGATTAGCGATTAATTAGAATTATTAATGCGAATATTTTATTTGTAAGCGTAAAACTAAACCGTATAAGTGTGTGCCGCTTGTTAGCGATTGTCCTACGATTACAATTTGAAATTCCGACCTCACGTACCCCCTAAGGCACCTCCTGGGGGGTCAACCAATCATTCCTTGTTGCCGAATTAAACACCTGCTTTGACACTTTGCTATTTTTGCCAATTGTTGCGATAAAATTTACACACTTAATAAATTACTCGATTATTTATATCGGCTTTAAGGTATTTTGTAACTTCAGTTACTAGTAACGCGTTACGCTATAAAATATGGATTAAAATTCTGGTCTTGCAAGAAGAAAAATAAACAGCGTGGAGTTCTAAAAAAAGATATCACAAAATATAGTAACGTTCTGATGATTGGGATCAATAAAAATGTTTTTTTCACGTTTGTTAAAATCTTCTGCGATGATTTTTAATGTTTTACGTGTTTAAAAGTGTTCAGAGATTTAGTTCCTGTTACATATTGAGCCCTGCAACTTTTTAATTAAAAAGTAAACAGTTTCTTATAGATTTAAAAGACATTTCATGATATGGTATTATATTACAATCAAACGGCCGAAGTTAGAAGCAGAATAGGTCTGACCTGGAGACCCTTTGGTAAACTTAGGTAACATATTAAAAGATAGCAATATAGATGAAACGCGAGGTATATGACAGTTGTATATTGCGAGTGGTCAGGAAACACAAAAAGAGCTGAACAATTTAGAAATTCTCTGGGAGGCATGGAGCGAAATATTTGGTAACAGAGTACCAAATACTGCAATTTGCAGAAGAATCAACGTAACAGACATACTATACTGCATAGAAAAATCGAAATGGCAATCTTCTTCTTCTTCTGCCTCTTCTATCGAAGGTTGGCTATCATTAGGGCTATTTCGAATTTTCAGACTACTGCGCGGAATAAAGACCTTGTATTCTTGTTATACCACTGACGTAATTTCTTCAACCATGACGTGCGTCTCCTCCCTAGACCTCTTTTACCATGAATTTTAACCTGGATGCAAGAGTTTATATTTTCCATTGCACATTATGTGTCCGAAGTATTTCAGCTTTCTAATCTTTACGGTCTCTAGAATTTCTCTCTTTATTTTTTTATTTTCCTTAATACTTGTACGTTAGTTGCGCGTTCCACTCAGGATATTTAAGAATTTTTCTATGTGCAACCATTTTGAAACCTTCTATTTTGTGACTGTCCACGATTCTGTTCCGTAAAGGAGGGTAGAGAAGACGAAATGGCAATGGGCAGATCATATACTGAAAAATGTGTATACAAAATAACACAGAGAAACGAATAGGGTGGTCGGACGTCCCCTAAAAATATGGGCAAACGGTATAAGAATTTTAGAGGGGAAGAAATGGATTAGAATACCCCAGAATACAAACAGATGGAAAAATTTAGAAAAAACCCACAATGAATGAAGATGGGCTCTTGAAAAAAAAAGATTGAAAAGTTGAGTCTTCAATTAGAACTCGAACGTGGTACATGTCTAATACCGGGAAAAATGTGCCATTTTTTGATTGAATGTGCAAAGGCCTCGTATAAACTGCATTTGTTTATTCGAATCTCTTGTCTTTCAATTTTAAAAATTAAGTTTAGTTTAATAAAATTTTATTGGATATTCCTAAAAATAGTATTTATTATTATTTTTATAATAACTTTGTTTCATTAGTTTTGAACATAATACTCAAGGTAATTATCACAAATTGTGGACTTGTCTGTAATCATTCCTACTATCTGGTAATACACGCGGTTCAAATGTTAGTGGGCTACAATTGAAGGTGAAAAATATGGATACGCAAACATAAAATTTAAATTTACGGACCTAAACATATTTTGAGTTAAAGAAGAGAATATTCATAAACAAATTCGATAAATACGGGGAGCGGCGCGCTTCATTTTCCCGAGATCGGAATGTGCCACTTTGAGCTCGAATGTGCACAGTCGGCTTTAAGAACAATTCACAATCGTTCATATATTTTCTTCTTCTTCTTCTTCTTTAAGCGTTTACCCTTCGTGTTTGCTGTTTTCTGTTTTCAAAAATCGTTATTTCCTCAATCTCCATTCCTCAATCCTTTTCCTGCCATTATTAGTTTTACAAACTTTCCCATTCTAAGGCTGGTCATCCTCTTCTTCTTCTGCGAAACGGAAACCAGTCGGTAACTTTTTTTGGCTAACGCTGTTCCGGCATTCTCTTGACATGCCCATACCATTTTGGTGCTCGGTTTTCTAATGTTTTGCTAATAGAGTGTTCTATTCCTATTCTTCTCCTTTTAGGCATCTCCTCATAAAATCGAGCTCTACTGTTCGTGTTTTATTTCTAATAGTCTGTGCTTGTGGCCACATTTCTGCACCGTAAAGCACTATGTTTTCAACAATACTATGAAACATATGTAATTTTGTTTCTTGACTAAGATTTTCATTCCGTAGTATTCCATGTAATTTTAATTGCTAAAGCACAACAAATCCGGATTATAGAAAAAATTAAAACCTGATAATTGAAGTTTGAATTTACAATTATAAAAGGTGCTAAATTAATTAAGAAAAATGATAGCATTTCTCACATAGCCTCTTGATCTAAGCATTTAAGTAATTTGTACTTAGCTTTTTTTTTAATGAATATCTATTTGTTAATATTTTTTTTAGATATAAAACGTCAAAGTAGCAAGTTCGAAAAATCGCTGCAATATTCTAATACAATAAGCAATCAAACATTTTTTATTTCGTAACAAAGGCCGATAAGTGACATTCATGAAATATAACCGCGTGTCATTTTAAGAGTTGATTGGGTTCTTCGAAAGCAGTGACGAAGATGAAGACCTGACAGGTTCGCCAATTAATGGTACTAAATCCTTCAAACCTCAGTCGAAGATTAGATAACGTAATTTATCCTATAAAAGGCGATGCTATCGGCGGCTTCTTTGGTGTTCCTCAAGAATCTTAAGCGATTGGCCGCTCGCCAGCGATATGGAAAACGATCCTTCGGAATTTAAAGCATGCGTGTAAAAAGCGGGGGTTCTACGATATTTCTTCACGGGATCTCTCGTTCCCAACCGCGACTTCCCGGGATCTCACACCTCTTTGACCAGGTGTTGTTGTTATCTGCTTGAGTGCACTTTCGTCCAGAAATAAAACCGTCACTAAAAGACAAGAGCTCAACTCTTCTCGTACAACTCGTTGACCCTTGGCTTGTTTAACACATGAATCACTCCTTTAACTCGCATCTTATTTTCTTTTATCGGCTCTCGAACGTTTTTAATCGCGTTCCTCGTGATTTAAGTCGCCGTTTATTTTGTTTTTATATTAAAATCAAAATTTATAATCGCCTTGCATAATTGAATATGCTCATCGCCACGTTTTTGAATTAATACCCAAAAATTTTGAAAGGTGTTGCTTAACACCTTCATCAAATTAATTCTGCAATTATGAATCGTACTGATGGATTTGTGTATGGATGAATGTTGATGTATAACTATTCTGATTGAAATCTGATAAAAGTTAGGGGAGTTATAAATGTGATCCAAATTGAGTGAGTAAGGCGTTGTTTGATTTAGGGGTGAATTCTTAAAATAGAATTATTTAAAATTGAGTTTTTATAAAGAACTAAAATTATGATAAAAGATTTTTTTATATAATATATTTTGTATACCTATGGCGTAGACAATTTAGACCGGTGGTGCTCAAAATGTGTGTCCGAATTTTCAGATGCGCCCCATTTATTTCGTTTAATTACACAATTGGACTTTATTTTTTTTTTGTAACTTAATTATTATGACATATTTTTCAGAAACTTGTATATATAGAGTGCCTATCATTATTTGAAGAATTTTAAATATGCCCCAACTTCAAAATTTTTGAGAATCAGCGCTTTAGACAAAAAATAAGTTCGAAATATTATCTTTTTATAATAACTTTGTTTCAACATTTTTAAAAGTCGATGAAAGGTTCTACACTTTTTTGCCTCACAGGATTATTGAGGGCAAAAGGTCATAAATTGTTTTTTGTTTACGACGAAGTCTTCTGGGAATTTAAAAACACTAAATTGTTAGGTGTTCCTCTTGAAAGTGTCGATTTTTTTCAACAGATGAAATTATCCATATATTACTCTATATGTAATTTGATATTTATGCGATTTTGTTGTGCTTTTCTTCCAAAAAAAGAAGATTTTCTGGAAGTTTTAATTCCTTATTTTTTTTTGAAAAAAGATGTTGCTGAAGCTTATTGTATACTTCAGGAAGCTTATGGTGATCAAGTTTCAACTCAAAAAATTTGGGAACGCTTGTTTAAACGTTTTAAAAGTTGGGATATCGATGTAAAAAACAAAAGACCGTCCAGGCCAAGCAAAAAAAATAATTCTTGGATTTCCAAGTTTTCTGAATGAGGATCCGTGTCAAACTCAAAAGCAACTTGCTAATATATTAAATGTTGTTCAACAAAGTATTTCCAATGACTTAAAATTAATGGAAAAGATTCTGAAAGAAGGACAATGTGTGTCGCATAAATTGACCCACGACAGATGGAAAACCGAAAGATCACCAGCGAACTTTTATTGAAAAGACAAGAAAGAAAAGGTTTTTTGCATCGAATTGTTACTGATGATGCAAAATGGAGAATTCGAGAATTCCAAACGCAGAAAATCATGGGTTTCAGTTGGAGAAGCATCGACATGGACGGCAAAACCCAATCGCTTCTGCAAGAAAACAATGCTCTCTATTTGGTGGGATCAGAAGAGGATTGTTAATTGATAAACACTGGCGAAACAATTAATGGGGAACGTAACCGACAACAAATCATCAATTTGAACGACACCTTGATGGAACAATATCCGGAACGGACAGAAAGGGATGGAAAAGTGATTTTGCTAAATGGCAATGCGTCACTACACTAAACAAAAATCGTTCAGGACAAACAATAATCACCCGCCGTATTCATCAGACCTTGTATCTTTCAATTATCACTTGTACCGATTGATGGCCCATGGATGAGCCGAGGAAGACTTCGCCAATTTCGAAGAAGTGAAAAATTGGGTCGATTTATGGTTTGCCTTAAAAGAAGAAACGTTTTTTGTGGGACGGCATCTATAAATTTTCGTAAAGATGACGAAAATGTACAGCTAGCGATGGAAATTATTTCGAATTAAAGATTTTTGATAGTTCTCTTGAAAGTAACGTTTTGTCTTTGACTGAAAAATCGATATTTTCAACTGGTAACCCTCATAGACATCTGATCACTGGTCCCGTAATTTTTAATTAAATATTTTTAAAAAGGGAATCGATTATTAAATTGTGGTGAAAAGCCGAGGGTGCAATTCGACCGAAATGGGCACACATTATTCAAATTGAATAAAAACTATCTACAATTCTGCTATGAGCATCAAACGTATCTTTAGATCTGGGCGAAATACGAAACGTTGAGATTTATCCGCTTTACTGGTCCGCTGATCGAAACTAATCTCCCCAGGTAGCAAACGGTCAGTAGTAAGAAAATGTGAGAAATAAAAATAAAACGAAATGAATGCTAATGTCTACATTATGTTATACGATATTAATTTATGTTAATACGTCGCTGTTCATTAGATAGAAGGAGAAAGAATTTCGGGTACATTTTTTCCTCCTCAAATACAAATACCTCGCTCGTTATAAATTATGACATGGAAGAGAGGAAAGTAATTTTTCAATGCGAGAGAGCGAACATTTTAGGGAATTTATTTTAAAATTTATGAAAAGGTAATAAACAGAGCGTGCTTTGTCAAAATTGAAAGCTTCAAAATTAATTCTAAATCGTGTTTAAATTTTAACAATACTTGTACCTGTTCGGAATCAAAATTCACCCGTTAGTTCTGATTAAAATTGCCCCCAAAGTACAATTCTATTAATTATTTGCCATCGGCCAGGTGCTTATTTTATTCTACAAACTTTGACAGTTGGGTTCCGCAATCTTTATTTTGAATAAGAATACAATAACGCACAGAATACAATCCGAGCTTTGTTGCCTTTCAATCGATAGCATTGAAATTCGATTTCGCCCGTTTTCTTATAACAAATCCAGGTAGCGACCGGATTTATCATTGTGTGCTACTTTGGGAAAAACTAGAGCGAACTTCTAAATACATAAATATTTAATTCCGAACTGGGAACTCGAAATGAAAACGAATCCACCGACGGTCCTTTCATGTGATACGAGAATGACTCGGAATTAATTTCAACAATTTTAATGCGTCGCTTCTCGTTCGGCTGTTTGTTATTATTTTTTTTGACGTAATAAAGAAAGATGATTTTGCAGCATCTTTTAATAATTCCGTGCCTACACAAGTCGAGATTTTAATGGTCAAACAACCCACGCGAACTTCTTTTCAAATCGTAACAATTCATTCATCAACTAATGAACTTGCTTTTATCAAAATATTGCCACTGTTGTTATAAAAGAAGCATAAAATTCTATCTACAAAGGGTTGGGATTAATTTAATTTAATTTTGAAAGGTAAATATGTTTTATTTGTGATGAACGAAAAGAGATTAATGCACATGGGAATTTAGGTATTATGAGAGATGCATCTAAAGAGTTGACCCGTTAAAATTGATTTTACAAAAATATAGATTAAACTCTTTTTTTGGTTGGATAAGTAGTTATATGATATTGATCTTGACTTTGAACTTGAATATAGATTTTCCAAAGTGGAAAACAATTGTTTTTGATGTACATTTTTGAGTTATTTGTTAAACATATGTAAATATACTCTGTACAAGTTTTACTGTAGTATATTTAAAAGTCACTAGCACATATAAAAAAAATATAGACTTTTAGCATCGTTCATGATTATCCAACTTTTTCCCGCTATGAGTTTGGTTTTAAGGTCCACAATTTACTATCACTTCGATTTTCCTCTTTCCTGGTTGTGACCATTTTAATATCTTTTGACCACCGACTTTCCCTCATTCGTTCTAAATGTTCACACCATCTCAGTACGCGGTTCTCCAAATTTTTGGCCATCGAAGACTTGATATCGATTTTTCTCCATATTATTTTTTGTTGTCCATCTATTTATTCTGGTGTCTTGTAAACTTCGTCTCATAAAATCCAGTTTCACCGTTTTCATTTATTTGTTACATTTATGGTTAATGCCCATGTTTCACCACCATATAATGTTATACTCTTAATTATACTTGTGAAAATTTTTATTTCTTTTCTTAGATTTTGGTCCCAAATTGTACTGTGTAGGGCCCACTTTGCCGCTTTTTCTGTTTTTATTCTATTCTCAATGTCGTGAGTTATCGTTCTTTGTTTTGATAGTATCTCTCCCAATTATTTAAATTTGTTTGTATGTTCAATGTTATCAAAGTTGTTAGTTGTGTTTTCTTCTGTCTTAATATAATTAATTTTTAGTCCCCATTTATCGCGTTCTTGGGTCATTTTTGTAAGGTCTTCTTTATTATTCTATCATCAGCAAAGACTTTTAGCAAAAAGATAAATAGTAATTGAGTATGCGACGCTCTATTAAATTTTACATAAACTACAAATTTATATTTGAGTATTTATGTTCATGTGCATATCGAATTTTATGCTGTAATTATAATATCAAGTAACTTGAGAACCATGTATTAAACTTGTTTTGATATGAAAAATTACATTACGAGTTCTTATTAAAGAAAAATCACTACTTAGCAATACCAAACAGATTCTTCTACATACATACATACGCTCCTTGGACATTTGTGACATATCCAAGCACAAACTGTTAATATAGCATTTATTCCAAATTATTTTGACAGGTTTTATAAACCTATGGATTATAGTTTTAAGTTTCCCACGTCATGATTAGTTTAAAACTGAAAATGTCTGGGTTTCAACTGAATCTTGCTAAAACGAAAACTACACGTTTGAAAATCTATAGTCTTGATTATACATTTATTAAATTAAGTTTATCTTAATAGCGAAACCAATACATTGTAGTATACCGTATTTCGCATTTTAGCATCGCGTAATTTAGGATGCATTTTATAATCGACGAATTAAAATGTTCAAAGATGGAAATAACGAGGGATTTATATTTCTCTAAGATCTGACAATTCGTGGGAAAATCTTATTTGGTAGGACGATGAAATTCTTCATCTGACTTGTAGTACCTAGTACAGTAGAACGTCGATTATCCGAACGCCTGTTATCCGAAACGTCGGATAACCGAAGCATATAATCGTCCGCTTTTCTTCGGCTCCGCACATGACGACCCGCTCAAAGTTGTAAACCGGTTACTCTCGCGTAATTTGCTATAGATTGTATCTGTTTATTATGTACTGTGCAATGTTTAAACGTAAGAGACTTAAAGACAAAGTTGATATTGTGGAGAGTATGAAAAAAGTTGAATCCGAACGTTCACTAGCAAAAAAGTATGGCATTGAGCTCATACAATTTCCAACATTAAAAAAAGGATGCTATCGTTATATTTACTAGTAAAGAACGAAAGCCGGTTTGACCTGAAAACTGTCAATTTTTCGAAAAAATTTGCGACTCCACTCATTTTGTTAAGAATACCATGCTGATCATGTCTGTCGAAAAAAAAGTTAAAAAACAGTATTGGGAACATGGAATTTTTCGACTTTGAGAATTGAACTGCGCCTAAACCCTTGAAAAGTTTTTTAAGTGACTTTTTATGCAAATAAATTATGAAAACGGCGACAAAAGGTTGAAAACAATTGAAAAAATGAAATTTCAATTAAAATTTTTACTTTTTTTTGCAATGAAAGACAAATTACATATAATTTCCATTTTTCAGCTAGGGATAGTAGGCTGATTTACAAACGCGTTTTTAACAATGTTCCCATTATCCGATAAGAAACATTCTTTCACTACTCCACTTGATTTTTGATGCTCTTTCATAAAAACTTAGCCATTAATTTTTCCATTAACATTTGGCTAATAGGGGCAGTTTTCAGGTCATATCGGTTTTCGTTCTTTGATATTGATGTATGTAGTTCTTTATTTTTTTAACACTAGAACCGCTGAATCGGTCATTTTGACCATTTCGTAATTTTATCGTTTTGTTACTTTTTATTAGTAGAATATATTTCAGCCATATTCCATAACTTTTCCTAATTTTAGTTGATAATTACTGTCCTATAATTGTTTTCCTTTTTAAATTGTAATTTTTGCCCTTTAATAGAAGACACGTACTTTTTTCTTTCCGGTTATTCATTTGATCGGTTCTATCGATAATTATTATTATTTATAGCAGCAGAGAAATGCTTTAATACATAGAAAAAAGTAACCTGAAACAGTGCCTTATTATAACGAAAACTAAATAAAAGTAGACCTTTTTGATCAAATGTCCAAATAATATTATGTAAAAGCAGCTTCTTGAAGATGGTTGTTTTTTAAAATTTTGAATATAACAAGAATCACTCACTATATTTGCTTGAAACCAGTAGTCCATGTCCTTGTTTAAGGTCCAAGCTATCTCTATATCAAAATTTATCAAAATTGATTCAGTGGTTTAGGCGTGAAAAGTAACTGACAGACGGACAGACAGACAAAATTACTTTCGCTTTTATAATATTAGTTTGGACAATTAAATTGTTTTATAAAATAAATTAAGTATTGTGAATCGTGCTTAAAGTGGAGTGTGCACATTCGAGCTCAAAGTGGCACATTCCGATCTCGGGAAAATGAAGCGCGCCGCTCCGCGTCGCGCTTCATTTGCTTCCCTCGCTCGGAAATGTGCCACTTTTCGCTCGAACGTGCACATCCTCGTATTTATTGATTTGCCTTAATTAATCTTCACTTTCAAACCAAAAAATTAAAAGTAAATATGAGTTTTATGTTCAAGAAACGTATTTACCATAGTAATGAGTGGAAGTGAGCGAAAAGATACGAGAATTTGGTAGGTGCGAGTGAGAAAAAACGATTAAATTATTTATTTTATTTTTTGAATAATTTATTGGCCTAAATTTTGTGAATGGAGCTTAAAATCGAGTGTGCACATTCGAGCTCAAAGTGGCACATTTCGATCTCGGGAAAATGAAGCGCGCCGCTCCGCGTCGCGCTTCATTTGCCTCCCTCGCTCGGAAATGTGCCACTTTTCGCTCGAATGCGCACATCTTCGTTTTTATTAGATTTTTACAGGATTTTTATTTCAAATCAAACAATTAAAATTTCAATCAATTTTGATTTTATATTCGGTGAAAGTTATGGCATTTATTGGTTTTAAAAACTGTTCAAAAGCATTAAATGTGTTGCAATAAATACTTAAGTGTTAAAAAATCAATTTTTCTTAAAGGTGTAATTGACCGGTAACCGCGGTTGTAGTAAGTTCAAAATTGCCGCAGTTCTAGAATTAACTTATTTTTCGTTCTTTTTACATTGATCCGGTTATGCGAATTTCCGATTAACCGTACGGTTAACCGTTCGGTTAATCGGCGTTCTACTGTATCAATTTTTGCTGCACAGCGTTGTAGGTGAGCTCACGACCCTTTGTCTTAGACTTCTCTTCCACGACTGCGTCTTATAATATGTTAATGCTCACTGGAATTGGACACAATAAAACAACAAATTGTTAACTTGCAACGTTTCGTTTCTTTATTGAAACTTTATCAAGCAACTGAAAATTAACAAAGTATAACAACAATAACTACAAGTATTTTATAAAATAATATAAATTATAAAATACCTTAACAACACAAAAAGGAAGTTAACCATTAAAAAACTCAATAATTCTACATGTGTCAAAATGAAAGATTTTTAAATATGAAAGATTGCAACTATGATTCTAAATAATTATATGCGTCAAAATGAAAGATTTTTAAAAAAGTATGAAAGATTGTAACTATGTTTCTAAATAATTACATGACAGGCTGTAACTATGATTCTAAAAAGAAATTATTTGTAGTTGTATAATTTTGATTTAAATTTTATGATTAAGTTTAGTTTTATGTTTTAATTTTATTTAAGATGTCATTATATATTAAACTAAGGCCTTGAGTATCCGAACGCAAATTTACAGTTTTATTAATTTTGATATAAACCATTTCACTTAAATTTCTTTTATGTTTATTTTGTTCACGATGTAAAATAGAAACGTTTTCAAATTGGAATTGATGTCCAACATCAAAATGATGCATAGCTAATGCTGTTTTGTTTGGTTTAACATAATTTATATTTTTACAATCATTTTTATGTTGTTTTAATCTTTCTTCAAGTCTCTGATTTGTTTGACCAATGTAACTACTTCCACAGCTACATGGGATTTTATAAATCAAACCAGATTGTTGAAGAAGAGGAATTGGATCTTTTAATTTGCTATAAACTGTATTAATTGTTTTTATATTATAAAATGCTAGTTTTCCACCTCTTGGTCTAATAAAACGATCAATACTACTGGACAATTCTTTGATGTAAGGAAATTTAAAGTATGTTGTTATTTGTTGGACATCTTTTTTGTTATTCACCAATTTATAATTATTTATAAATCGATTAATGAGTTTTATAGGGTAATTATTATTAATAAGAAGATTTTTCATGCGTAGTATATTATCTTCATTATATTCGGGGTTAAAAAAAAATAATCTAAATTTGGTTTCATAAAACAAGGGCGCGTCTGATATTTGAAGGAATACGGCAATACATTAGTGAAACGCATGTATTATATGATTTTCAGTAAGACGTCAACTTGCTTTGAAAGAGTAGGCAACAGTTAAACATATCGAAAGACAGTTCCACTTGTAAAAATATGTTTATTCAAAATTTCGACAAAGATAAAGATGGTTTAAATTACATATTCGTCGATGTAACATATTCTTATTCAATAGTACAACAAATATAAGTTGGTAGTTGAAGAAGATTGTGTTGGTTAGAGGTTGCATATTAAATATTTACCTAACACTCTTTGGTAATCTTTTCTGTTTGCGTTTGTAGGGCAGGGCGAGACACCCTTGACCGAGTTCGAACAAATTAGATTAAGATAATCGTAAAATTTTAAGAGCCCATTTAATAATTTCTATTAATCGCGAAATGTTAGTTTGTTATCGCGCATTGTCGAGCCAAATTAATGATTCGTTTATAGATATCGTTCGACAAAGAGTTGAAATTACGAAAGATTAATGACTGATTTTTATTTATTGGGCTTTCAAGCCGGAGAAAAAAGTATTTCGTAAGATACGCATTGATCTTTAAGCTGTGTACAACGCATTTAGGTCAGAAGAAACTTTTTAGGACCTTGTCTGTCCGTTTATTAAATTTTTTCGGACTTTTTGTTGCGTTGTTCGTCGGGAGGATTTTCAAAAAAAAAGCTTACCTGCGCGAAGCGCGTCCATTGGCACAGATGGATAGGGAATTGAATATGGATATCCTTCTTTTCTCAAAGTTTTGGGCTTACGCCTCGGCCTGTATTTATAATCCGGATGTTCTTTCATATGAAGTGCCCGGAGTCGTTTAGCTTCGTCTATGAAAGGCCTTTTCTCGTCTTCCGTCAGCAATTTCCATTCAGACCCTAAAAACATTAAATTTTCATTAATCGAAAAATGCGCAACGAAAGGAACGAATGGGAAAAAAAGCCGATAACTAGATCGTCATTTTCACGTCTTCGAGGAATGTCTTTGTTACTAATTAACAAAAGATATTCGAGGCACGTTCCAAACATGATAATAATACAGATAATGGTTACAAAAAGCAGATATATTTTCCTATAGATTTGAAGTTCAAACTGGCCTTTTATTCGCAACAAACACTCTGAATGAGACAAAGCAGCAGCGATGTCTCCTTAGTTGCCTTTGTTCGACTTCATTGTTAGCAGAATAGATACTTCAAGTTACATCATTTCAAAGAGATCCTCTCTGATTGCTTTATCTTACTATGAACCACAATATTTACAATGCGGACATTAATTTACACTTTAAATGACTCTTTTCTGAAAGGTCCTTTTTCACACGTTTCTGGTGCGTTGAAAGTGAAATTTTAGTAGGCGACGGAAGTTGCGCGCGCACTATTAGAGCTGAAGTTAGCCGTCTAAGAAAGTAAATTAGTTATAAGGTTTATTTTTCTCAAATAACTGTTTAATAGCACTAGTGATTTTGGCTTACATACAGTCTTGTAATTTATAATTAAAATTATTAAGAAAGTGAAATAATTTTGTGAATCATGCTTAAAACTGAGCATGCACATTCGAGCTCAAAGTGGCACATTCCGATCTCGGGAAAATGAAGCGCGGCGCTCCGCGTCGCGCTTCATTTGCTTCCCTCGCTCGGAAATGTGCCACTTTTCACCCGAAAGCGCACATCCTCGTATTTATTGGATTAGGATAATTTATCCTACGCTCCTTCAAATGAAAAATCTTAAGTTAATTTAGTAAATATCGCTTTTCTATTCAAAAAGCGTATTTACTATAGCAACAAGTAGAAGGGAGTGAGAAGATATGATAATCTTGTCAAAACAAGCGAGAGGGAACGATTAAAACTATTTAATTAATTTTTCGTTTAATTTATTGGCTTAAATTATTGTAAATAGTGCTTAAAACCAAGTGTGCACATTCGAGCTCAAAGTCGCACATTCCGATCTCGGGAAAATGAAGCGCGCCGCTTCGCGTCGCGCTTCATTTGCTTTCCTCGCTCGGAAATGTGCCACTTTTCGCATGAATGCGCACATCCTCGTATTTATTGAATTTGTTCACATTAATTTTTGCATATTTTGGTTTGGTTTCGATTTACACAAAAAATTACGATTTTGATATAGCTGTACAGTGGGGAGGCGCCAAGACTAGATGTTTTTAAAGGAGTTGCAGTAACCAGTGGTTTTGGCTATGTGGTTATATTTAATTTAGTTACGCGAAAGATGTATAACTTCTAACGTCCGTACATAAGTACACGCACCGGTTTTTTCTTTAATCCGTCATTGCGAAATTTTGTTATTATTAAGCACAATTAGAGGATTGTGTTTTTTTTAAGTGTGTTTAATAATCAAATTACTTTCTAAAAGACTCGTCGCACTTCTTTAGATCAGTGCTTCTTAAACTTTTGGACCGTTAGTTTTGTAGAGAGAGAAGATGAAATGTATCTCAAAATGTCAATTTTAACTTGTGATTCAGTTTATTATCATCTGTGTATACACTTTATGCTTTTCGTGCTTTATGTATTTGTTTTTTCTATTGACTTCTTTCGTTATTGCTATTTTAATATACATATTTGAAAATTTTTAGTGTTGAAAATAATATTGTAAGCGTAGATATTGGAGATATAGATGTAGATATTTTTTTCAAAATTGGATAGAACTCGCTAACAGCTTTCCAGAAATGTAAAATAAGTTGCTATTTGGTTCATAAATAATTTCAAAAATATATATTTATAGATTTGTGAAACTTTGTTAAAGCATCTAAAAATTCCGTCACAAAAAATATAATTTTTAAATCAACCAAATCGTTATTGGTTATACATATTTGAAAATCTCTTGACAAGCATTATAAAATTTTGAATAAAATTCAATAAATACATTTCAATTTAAGATAAGACAATTAACATCATTTCCAGTTAAACCAAAAGTAAGACAACATTTATATGTACAGTCGAACCTCGATAAACCGAATTTTTGATAACTCGATTTATTTTTAGTTTCCCTTCAATTTCGACTTATCGAGGTTCGACTGTATTAATACCCATCAATAGATCGTGTAAATTAAAACAACTTTTGTATTTATACATTTTTTGATATTCTTATTAGTCCTTGAGATGAAAGCTTGTCGCACCTTAGATGAGTACATCCGAAGTTAGCCGTCTAAGAAAGTAAATATAATTCATACAAAATGTATCATCGATTTTCTTAAAATGTTATAGATCTAGTGATAACATTAGTTTTTCTGTAAGTTAGAAATTGGTACTTTTTATTCCTTGTGTGGGGAAAAATGTACCGATCAGATGTATAGGGACAGTTGGGGTACAATGGAACAAAAAAGTTATTTCAAATTTTAGAAAAATCTGTGTTTTATAAGTTTGTAATTTTTGCTTCGAACAATCAAGAACAAACCTAAAACTATTGATTGAACACAAAAAGATTAAAAACTAGTCTTAAACTTAAAATATTGGCGTGTTAGTAAAACACTTTTTGGTCTAATGTGTCCCAGGCCTGGGGTACATTGAAACATAGTCAATAAATCGTGTAATATCATAAAATATATTAAAATAAAAATTAACTAATAAAATACTTCCATAAGTCTTTTCTGGGAAAAGTATATACAGTCGAACCTCCATAAGTCGAACCTCCATAAACCGAATTTTTGATATTTCGAACCTGTTTCTCTAGGACTTGCCTATTTCAACGTTCATATTTTTATATCAATAACTCGAATTATTTTTAGTTTCTTTCAACTTCGACTTATCGAGGTTTGACTGTATATTGTTTTGTCGCTATGCCTTGCTTGCTAAGTAAGGACTTAGAATTGAGACTATTGCCATATAAGGTTTTAGAGGAACCTAAAAGTCTATCACATATTAGCTTCACTATCAAAAAACGAATGGCTATTAACGAAATATACACTGTCTGCTCAATTCATTTGGCATGTATGGCTTTATCATGTAGTTCTTTCATATTGCATTAGTTATTAATAGATGAATATTTTCAATACATTGTCAGTAAAGTAGCATTGTAACACAAAATTGTTTAATTTTACTATATACAGTCAAACCTGGATAAGCCGAATTTTTGATAACTCGAACCTGTTTCCCTAGGACTTGCCTATTTCAACGTTAAAATTTTTATATCGATAACTAGAATTATTTTTAGTTTCCTTTCAACTTCGACTTATCGAGGTTTGACTGTATTTGTTTTGTAAAATATTGTAATTCTACAAATATTTTTAACAGTGTATATTAAATACAATAAGTTTTTGTACAGTCCGAGTAAATAATATTGTGCATCACAGTACCTAAGGAAAAAGGTATGGGCAGAGAAAGAAAAATATATAGTTTAATAATGTTATGTTTGGAAAGGATTTACTCGCTGTGTTTACAAATGCAAATTTCGGGCAAACAAAAAGGACAAAAGGGGTATTAGAAACGCGAGAAAAATGAACAAGAGCCCTATTTTAATATTCATTTAGTTAATATAAAACGTTTATAGATCGGTGGCATTGTTGGAAAACGAAGCACCTGTTTTCTTATTGGAGCAACAATGAAGCGGGCGATTGGCTCACCCAATAGCATCGCTGTATTACATAACACTGGGTTTTTGTTCTGTGTTTTGTCATTTTGTGTCTCGAACTTTGTAAAGCGCTACTGCAGCTTTTGTGTCTCTTGAAGCGAGATAAGAATTAATTACAAGCTATGATGGCTCTTCATTGTTCACTTAGAGATACCCATTTTGAATGAAAGATAATTTAATGCCTTTTCCTACAATGCAGCTTCCTCTTATTTTTATCCAACAATGCCCTTAAAGATTCTTCTCCTAAAACATTTCTTAATTATTTTTCAGAACACCTATGCGTCGTCCTATCGATTCTTTACGAGACGCGTCCTCTCAACTGGAACCGACAGTGCCCAACGAGATTCAAATTAACTGGAATGAAAAGGTAACAACGGCTGTCCATCCACGTCGTGCAAAGATTTAGGGGCTGTTGAAGGTAATAAACTCGATATGAATTTTAAAAACTATATAAAAGTAGACGTTTGCATATGAAAAGGGTTTTTTAGGGTTGCTATCCTTTAAACGTCACATTTTAAATAAATTTCCACCCTAAACGCCGTATCATAACACATTGTGTTCTGTGTTTATGTACTGGGGGGGCAGCTATATGCATTATTCATGTTCATATTCAGATCATCGAATGTGCTCTGATCGACAAGTGACAGTCCACAGCTGCTGTTTCAGGGCACTCTTTTACCAGTTCGAGTGTTTTTATATGCACCTCGTATTTTCCTACCTACTCGCATACCATCTTGACTGGCCGTCACTTTTTGGGTTGGTCACCGTTCTGAAAAGAATTTAATAACTTCTTTTTTAAAAACGAAGAGGGGCAAAATGTATTCAGGGCGTTGTAACTCTCATACCTAATCAATATTTAAAACGTAAAAACGCATGGGCGCTCGAAAAGGCGACATTATTACACACACACCAATAACAAAATTAATAATCAGTTAAGTAAATAACGACGACCTACTCAAAAACGATTGTTGTATCGATAATATCTTTTTAAGACCTTCTCGGGCGTCTTGGGCAATCGATTTATGAATAAACTCACCTAATCGTTTCGAGATCTCTGAGTTGTGCATCTTCGGATTCTCTTGAGCAATTTTTCTCCTCTGCAGCCTCGACCAGACCATGAAAGCGTTCATGGGTCGTTTGATGTGGTCGTCTTGGTGTTTTTTGGGCCCCTGGGAGGCCGATAGTCCTTGTGGCACGCCAAGAGCTGCTCCGCCAAGGGATGCCATTCGTGACAATCCCTCGGCGGCGCTAAAACCTCCCTCGCACATGGGACCTCCAGTTCTGCAACGAATTTCGAACAATTTAATAGATTTGCTCGCGTTTGTTAAATGGTTTCTGCATTGAAGTCTCATTAGGACGATTACCTTGTACAATAACAACAACAAAGATGTTTAAACTGGCGTGCTAATTTAATTATGCGATGTAATTGTTTGCTTTTTTCTGTTGTAAATATGTTAAGCTAATTATTTACGGTTCGAAATTTTATTTAAGCCATTATTTGGCTTTAAATGCGTTAAAACAACAACGAAATTTTCTGTGGACAAATCAAAATATTGACTTTCAATCAGTTTTTATTATCTTCATAATTGAAGGGACATAAGGGAAAATTCGTGACTTAAAGCATTTTTTAAGCATAAAAAAATATATATCTATTTATTAGGGCGTCTGGAATTTTTCAAAATATTTTTTTTATCGTAGGGCTCTTGAAATCATAAGTTTCTACATTCAAACTAAGGTTTATACTCAAAAAAAAATTTTTTTGGGTTTCTTTAAACCAGAGGTATCAATTAAAACAAGTACCATTTCATGCGACTGGTAAGAGTAACACGGGCCACCTCACATTGAAATATTTTCTTAAGATTACATTTTTAAGTGACGATTCTGTAGATAATATGGATAGAATAATTTAGTTGCATTATGTAATTAAGTGAATTTGCGGTAATAATTTCCCTAAATCTACACCAAGTAGTATTTTTTTTCGTAAAATATTATCCTGTTTACTGTTTTATTTTAGAATATCGTGGGCCACAAAAAATTACCTTTTACACCGCTAGTTGGACACCCCTGGTTTAAACCGTGCCAAAATCATTTTATTTTTTCCACTAATTTAACACGCAATTTTAAAATTTTTTTGGAAATTTTTTCCAGTCATTTTATTTACTACTTTAATAATTTTTGTTGATTTTTTTCTTGAATGATGGCTCTCGATAGACAAATATTTAATATTAGTGGAAAACAAATTTTAAGTAAAATCCAAAGGTGTATTATTTACATAGCAGAAACCGGATTAAACAAGCAAAAATATGGTGCAAAACATTAAAATAAAATTATTTTACTTTTTGATAGCAAGATTTACTTTTTTTTTAAATTTGATTTCATTTCTCTCAGCATTTATTGATGGATTTATCAATATCAATGCTCAATGAAGAATGGTAATAAGCTCATAAATGACATTAGGCTATGTAGCGATAAAATTAATTTGAAAATTTAATTTGGCTCCATTTTTTTCCACAAGTTCCATTGGATTTGTCAAATAAATACAAATTTAAAATTTTTAGCACTATAATGTACACAACATAATTTAATTTTAAACTAATCTCAAATGTCCAACGAACTGCTTAGTGTATCTCAGTGAATCTCTCAAAAGAAATTTTTTTTGTCAATATTAAAATTCGTCGATCCAAAGAGACTATTTGAAAAACATAATCATCAATAATTTTTTAAGTAGCGGATAAAATGATAGGAGAAATAATTTTTAAAGATGAAAAAATCCCGAGCTAAATGAATAAAAAAAGTGATTTCAGCACGGTTTAAACCAGTGCTTCCCAACCTTTTTTTTTGACCAGGAACCACTTTGATATTATTATTATCAGCAGGGACCACAAGGTTAAAAAATAAACTGTATCAATCGAAAAATAAAAGGTTTAACCTATATAATTCAAAGTTTGAAATCTTTTACGGACCATATTTTAACTCTTGCGAACCACAGGTTGGGAACTACTGGTTTAAACCAATCCAAAAATTTCTTTTTGGGTCTAAACCTCAATTTTAAGGCATAAATTTACTATTTAAATGAACTATTACTTCAATAAATAGTAACAATCTACGGAGAAACATTTTTTGTCTAAAAATTAAAAATTGGCATGGGAAACATTTAATGAGTTTCACTTTAAAAAAACCTGCGTGTATTTATATATGGGCGTTAGAAGTCATACCTCTTTGGTGTTACTAAATTCATTTTAATTGTTCCTTCTCACTCGCATCCACGATATTGTCGCATATTTTTGTTCCCTTCCACTTATTGCTATGGTATATACGTTTTTCGATATATAATCAATATTGGACTAAACTAAAGAGCGAAAGATAAAGTAGACAAATTCAATAAATACGAAGATGTGCGCATTCGAGCGAAAAGTGGCACATTTCCGAGCGAGGGAAGCAAATGAAGCGCGACGCGGAGCGGCGCGCTTCATTTTCCCGAGATCGGAATGTGCCACTTTGAGCTCGAATGTGCACACTCGGTTTTAAGCCTAATTCACAATATTTTGGGCCAATAAATTAGACGAAAAATTAATTTAATAATTTTAATCATTCCCTCTCACTTGCATTGACAAGATTATCGTATCTTTTCGCTCCCTTCCACTTATTGGTATAATAAATACATTTTTCGATATATATAATCGATATTGACTAAACTAAAAAGCGAAGAATAAAGTAGACAAATTAATAAATATGAAGATGTGCGGATTCGAGCGAAAAGTGGCACATTTCCGAGCGAGGAAGCAAATGAAGCGCGACGCGGGCGGCGCGCTTCATTCCGAGATCGGAATGTGCCATTTGAGCTCGAATGTGCACACTCGGTTTTAAGCCTAATTCACAATATTTTGGGCCAATAAATTAGACGAAAAATTAATTTAATAATTTTAATCATTCCCTCTCACTTGCATTGACAAGATTATCGTATCTTTTCGCTCCCTTCCACTTATTGGTATAATAAATACATTTTTCCATATATATAATCGATATTGACTAAACTAAAAAGCGAAGAATAAAGTAGACAAATTCAATAAATATGAAGATGTGCGGATTCGAGCGAAAAGTGGCACATTTCCGAGCGAGGGAAGCAAATGAAGCGCGACGCGGAGCGGCGCGCTTCATTTTCCCGAGATCGGAATGTGCCATTTTGAGCTCGAATGTGCACACTCGGTTTTAAGCCTAATTCACAATATTTTGGGCCAATAAATTAGACGAAAAATTAATTTAATAATTTTAATCATTCCCTCTCACTTGCATTGACAAGATTATCGTATCTTTTCGCTCCCTTCCACTTATTGGTATTATAAATACATTTTTTGATATATATAATCGATATTGACTAAACTAAAAAGCGAAGAATAAAGTAGACAAATTCAATAAATATGAAGATGTGCGCATTCGAGCGAAAAGTGGCACATTTCCGAGCGGGGGAGCAAATGAAGCGCGACGCGGAGCGGCGCGCTTCATTTTCCCGAGATCGGAATGTGCCACTTTGAGCTGGAATGTGCACACTCGGTTTTAAGCCTAATTCACAATATTTTGGGCCAATAAATTAGACGAAAAATTAATTTAATAATTTTAATCATTCCCTCTCACTTGCATTGACAAGATTATCGTATCTTCTCGCTCCCTTCCACTTATTGGTATAATAAATACATTTTTCGATATATATAATCGATATTGACTAAACTAAAGAGCGAAGAATAAAGTAGACAAATTTAATAAATACGAAGATGTGCACATTCGAGCGAAAAGTGGCACATTTCCGAGCGAGGGAAGCAAATGAAGCGCGACGCGGAGCGGCGCGCTTCATTTTCCCGAGATCGGAATGTGCCACTTTGAGCTCGAATGTGCACACGCGGTTTTAAGCATAATTCACAAAAATTAATTTACTTCCTTGGACCACTAACTTTAACTGCCGAATTTTCGTTAGGTGCGGCACGCAACTTCCGTCGCTTGCTAATATTTTACTTCAAAGCGCCAGAAGAAGTATAACTTCAATTATTAGTAATCGAAATTCTTGAAAGAAACGTTTAATGAAAAATAATGAGATTTTTTGGATAAAATTTTCCTAACTGGCGCGCCGAATAAAAATGTAAGTGCCCGAATAGAATATTCAATTTTGACGTGCGAACGCTCAGCATCAAAATTGTACTGTTTGACACGGTAAATTACATCTGTTAAACATCTTCGCTTATTGCGGATACAACGAAATCCATTGAAATCGAATTGATTCTCCATTAACATGTAACTTTATTAACAAAAGGAATATACGAATGTTTGGAACAAACACACAAACATAAAAGCAATCATATTCAAGTTATGCGGAGGCCCTTTTGTCTTTCGCTCTATGAATATAAAACCGACTTTGAGTTATGTTTTATTCAAAAGGTTGATCGTTTCCATTCGTTCGCGCATCAAAAATGTGTAGGTACCCATCAAAATATTAAATATAAATTCTTTAATAATTAACACTTTGTTTTAAAGTTTGGACATTTTTAATTTAAAATTTAAACGATTCCATCATTTATTTTAATTAGGTCTGCTTTGGGTAATTTAGAATAAATGGCTTACCAGCGTTTTTTTTTCTGAAGTAATTCAAGATTTGAAAACGATCGCATTTTACAATTTAAAAAAATTAATTTTATACCTTACATATTTTTGACTAAAGCTTAGCAATTATTTATTAAAGGATGAGTGTTGTCAATTCAAGTCTACCGAGTCCTTCGTTTTACTATTCAAGGAAGAAATTTTTAATTTAACGCGCTGATTACTTTTTTTATTTAAATTGTGTAATTATATAAGTAAACTGGCAGTAAATAGTAAAACGAACTATAGTGTTTTAAAATACAAAAAGGGAAAAAGTGGAAGGAAAAAGCGAAAGTGCTCACTTTCTACATACGTGCAGAAAGGCACGACGAAGGTATACACTATTCTGACATGGGGAAATCGAACCACTTTACTACCGCCGCACGGCGCTCGAAAATCAAACTTTCGCAGCGGATATTATAAAAAACATATATGACTTATTACGAATAAATATACAGTCGAACCTCCATAACTCGAACCTCGATAAGCCGAATTTTTGATAACTCGAACGTGTTTCCGAGGACTTGCCTATTTCAAAATTGATATTTTTATATCGATAACTTGAATTTTTGATAACTCGAATTATTTTTAGTTTTTCTTCAACTTCGACTTATCGAGGTTCGACTGTATTTAGTTTGCACAGCGCGAACTATTTATTTTTGATTTTCAAAAAACAAAAAGGCTATTCCATGTTTGAATACTTTCTTCTAAAGACATGGAATAAGCTACCATCAGAACTTGTTGCCTTAGTTATTTTAACAGAATTTAAATCTGCATGTTACCGTTGGTTTTTTGATAGAGACGTTTAAGTTGTTCAGATTCAATATTAATAGTATAGTCAAAATTAACATTTTTATTTTCCTTATTGTCTTATTGTGTTTAATGTTATTCTGATTTTGTTATTATTATATTAATTTTAATACTCGCTATGTATATATTGATATTTTACGGCCCTTAAGGAACACTTGTTCTAGGGTCGCTTTCCTTTTAAATAAATAAATAAAAATAAAAAATACATATTTATATTTTTCTTTTATCAATATTTTCTTTTAATTGTTATCAATAATTTGCTATAACACAATAAATTAATTTTGATTAATTTAACAAGCAATAAAATTCTTCTTCTAGAAACTATATGGGTATAAACCCATATTTTATTGAACGAATCAGTCAATTAATTTTAGTTTTTTAATTTTGACAATTCAATAATTTAGATATCCATCTATCAACATAATCATTAAAGCGAACGAACGAGGTCTCATTAATTATCTACATTTAACATTTTTTTTCCAGTTTAATAAATTATGCATTTTTTTTATAAATTTATCGAAAACAGCAGAAGTGTATAATAAGATAAAGCAAAAAATGGTAGTAACGAACTTTACAATAAACAAAATTTTTAAGTGGATACGAAAATCGTAATTTATATTCGTAAGCGTTTTTAATCCAGCAGATGCAATAAAATCTTTATAAATGGCAGCAGTTAAACAATGCAACCAACAGTAATCTGCGAAGTCGAATATTAAACGTCAAATATTTCAAAGAGCTAATAGAGCCGTCAAAATATAAGTTCAACGTATTCGCATTACTTCAATTTATTTTTGTCCGTCGGATGCATCTGTGCTCACCATTTGTAAACCCTTAATTTCGATAGTGCAACACTTATACAATTTGTTGAAGGGAGCAATCAATTACAGTTGAAGCTGCCGTAGCCGAGCGTTGACGGTTCTCCGATTTTTATCCGCTTATAAGGGATGCTCATGTAAGAGAAATTTGCCCACAACAAATTGGCGGTATTAAGTTTCCATTGCCATTTAGAAAAAGGTCTGTTTATAAGGGATGTCGTCTTGTTAGAAGAACTTTTGTTATGTATTATTAGCATGTGGAGTATTTATTCTTTTACTGTTAAATCTAATTGCAGTTTACATTTCACGAGTACAGTAAAACTTCAATTATCCGGACCTCAGTTATACGGATTCGCGATTATGCGGATTGTCAACCGCGATTCGACTCGTTGCGAAAATTAAACCTCGGTATTTCTTACTAAATATTTTATTTTGTATTTTGCACTAAACAGTGTTTTTTTGCTTTGTTGATTTTAAGACAATGTGCGACTGTTTTATTTAGTGATTAATATTTGTTGCGTTTTTTGTAAACATATACCTAACAATTTGACCAAGTTTTTTCCTGTTAAAACGGAACGCTTCGTAATCGTGCTTAAAACCGAGTGTGCGCGTTCGAGCTCAAAGTGGCACATTCCGATCTCGGGAAAATGAAGCGCGCCGCTCCGCGTCGCGCTTCATTTGCTTCCCTCGCTCGGAAATGTGCCACTTTTCGCTCGAACGCCCACATCCTCGTATATATCGGATATGCCTATATTATTACTTTATTCTTCAATTCAAAAAATTAAAAGTCGAATAAATTAGATCTATTTTTTGTTTGAAAAAGGTTAGATATTTTATTTCTTTTGATAAGTTATCGTGGTGCTCTTCCGCACGCCTAATTGTAGCGAGCTTGATAAAAATATTTTCGGGTGTACTTTCGAATGTTTACTAATTCGCATTTTTGATTAATTAAAATTATATGAGTTAAATTTTCTGAAATGGGCCACTAAAAATCAACTACTTGATTTTTATAGCATCTTTTGCAGATTGTTGAAGGTTTATATGTGAAAATTAATGTCTCCAAAAAATTTTGGGTAATTTTCATTTTTTTTTAAATTATAAACAAATTAGTTTTAAGGCACATTTTGTAGACACTCTTGTAATTAGACTTCATTTAGGGATTAATTCAACATTTAAATATAAAAATAATATTTATATGTTACATTAGGGGGCGCATCAAAATTTTAGAATGACTTGGGTGGGGTATGTTAAAAAAAAGGTTGGGAAATAAGAGTCAAAATTCGGAAAAAGTTAAAATATATTTTTTTCATGTACGATGAAGTCTCCCATCTAGTCTAGTTTAAAAGTACTAAATTAGAAATGTGGGTTTTGGTAAAAATACCCTAATGTAATTTTTAATTAAAAGAAATTAATTAATATTAGTTGTAAGAGAGAAGAATAAGATAGTCAAATTCAATTATTAAGGAGTATGTGCACTTTCAAGCGAAAACTTTTTCCGAATAGGAAATCTGAATTTGAAGGATTTGTTATTAATATAGTCTAATCCAATTAACACGAAGATGTGCGCATTCGAGCGAAAAGTGGCACATTTCCGAGCGAGGGAGGCAAATGAAGCGCGACGCGGAGCGGCGCGCTTCATTTTCCCGAGATCGGAATGTGCCACTTTGAGCTCGAATGTGCACACTCGGTTTTAAGCACCACTCACAATAATTATTTTAATTTTGAAGTATTGTATTTAAAAATTACGGAGCTGCATTTATAACGGAATCTTCAAAATTTCATTTCAAGGAATATGTGCATTTTCAAGCGAAAACTTTTTCGGAATAGAAAATCTGGATTTGAAGGATTTGTTATTAATATAGTCGAATCCAATTAACACAAAGATGTGCGCATTCGAGCGAAAAGTGGCACATTTCCGAGATCGGAATGTGCCACTTTGAGCTCGAATGTGCACACTCGGTTTTAAGCACCACTCACAATAATTATTTTAATTTTGAAGTATTGTATTTAAAAATTACGGAGCTGCATTTATAACGGAATCTTCAAAATTTCATTTCAAGGAATATGTGCATTTTCAAGCGAAAACTTTTTCGGAATAGAAAATCTGGATTTGAAGGATTTGTTATTAATATAGTCGAATCCAATTAACACGAAGATGTGCGCATTCGAGCGAAAAGTGGCACATTTCCGAGCGAGGGAGGCAAATGAAGCGCGACGCGGAGCGGCGCGCTTCATTTTCCGAGATCGGAATGTGCCACTTTGAGCTCGAATGTGCACACTCGTTTTAAGCACCACTCACAATAATTATTTTAATTTTGAAGTATTGTATTTAAAAATTACGGAGCTGCATTTATAACGGAATCTTCAAAATTTCATTTCAAGGAATATGTGCATTTTCAAGCGAAAACTTTTTCGGAATAGAAAATCTGGATTTGAAGGATTTGTTATTAATATAGTCGAATCCAATTAAACAAAGATGTGCGCATTCGAGCGAAAAGTGGCACATTTCCGAGATCGGAATGTGCCACTTTGAGCTCGAATGTGCACACTCGGTTTTAAGCACCACTCACAATAATTATTTTAATTTTGAAGTATTGTATTTAAAAATTACGGAGCTGCATTTATAACGGAATCTTCAAAATTTCATTTCAAGGAATATGTGCATTTTCAAGCGAAAACTTTTTCGGAATAGAAAATCTGGATTTGAAGGATTTGTTATTAATATAGTCGAATCCAATTAACACGAAGATGTGCGCATTCGAGCGAAAAGTGGCACATTTCCGAGCAGGAGAAATGAAGCGCGACGCGGAGCGCGCTTTATTTTCCTGAGATCGGAATGTGCCACTTTGAGCTCGAATGTACACTCGGTTTTAAGCACCACTCACAATAATTATTTTAATTTTGAAGTATTGTATTTAAAAATTACGGAGCTGCATTTATAACGGAATCTTCAAAATTTCATTTCAAGGAATATGTGCATTTTCAAGCGAAAACTTTTCGGAATAGAAAATCTGGATTTGAAGGATTTGTTATTAATATAGTCGAATCCAATTAACACGAAGATGTGCGCATTCGAGCGAAAAGTGGCACATTTCCGAGCGAGGGAGGCAAATGAAGCGCGACGCGGAGCGGCGCGCTTTATTTTCCCGAGATCGGAATGTGCCACTTTGAGCTCGAATGCACACTCGGTTTTAAGCACCACTCACAATAATTATTTTAATTTTGAAGTATTGTATTTAAAATTACGGAGCTGCATTTATAACGGATTCTTCAAAATTTCATTTCAAGGAATATGTGCATTTTCAAGCGAAAACTTTTCGGAATAGAAAATCTGGATTTGAAGGATTTGTTATTAAATGTGCAATCGTTTATGAGTTTTAGTGCCATTTCAGAGTGCTTATTAGGAGGAGAAGTTTGTTAAGAATGTGCCAATATTCAAGTTTTAGGATCCATATTAAAATAAACTGAAAAGTATTTTCTTTAAATGTCAAATAACTTTTAATTATAAAATTTACAAAAAATTTAATAAAAAGTTTAGGTTTTATAATAAAATACAAATAGAAGATTAAGCAAGAATTAAATTTCAAAATGGCTTCATTTTTTAGCTTTTCAAGATATTGATACCAACTTTTTATTTTAAATAGAGCCTTTTATTTTACAAGTTAAATAGCATTTTTTTTTCTTTTCAACCGAAAAACCCTATTTAAATAAAAATTTTTAATTTAAATTTTTTTGTTTTAAAACAAGTAGCCATGAAATTTTGAAAAACAATTAAACAGCATAATCAAGCCAACGCTTATATTTATTTTTGCAAATATTGTAATTCTTTGAATAAAAATTTTTTTCCTTTTTAATTCAAAATAAAATTTTTTAATTATAAGGGTTTGTATTTAAATGTTACAAAAACTCCTGCGTTCTGCACAAATATTTAGTTGCAATTTAAGCGAAAACTTTTCGGAATAGAAAATCTGGATTTGAAGGATTTGTTATTAATATAGTCGAATCCAATTAACACGAAGATGTGCGCATTCGAGCGAAAAGTGGCACATTTCCGAGCGAGGGAAGAATGAAGCGCGACGCGGAGCGGCGCGCTTCATTTTCCGAGATCGGAATGTGCCACTTTGAGCTCGAATGCGTACACGCCGTTTTAGGCACGATTCACAATAATAAATTTACTTTAAAAACATTCAACTAATTCTAAAACCGTAATTGCGCTCTCAAAATGTCACATTATACAGGGTGTCCCAAATTGAGTAGGCTAACATGGGTATCTTTCTTATTAGTGAAGATAGAAGTTTGGTTAAATGGGCAATGTTTTGCAGTTTTAGGTGCCCATTTAGAATCTGTTAAGAAAATTTTAAAATTCCGAATAGTTCCGAAGTTATCGTAAAAAAACTGATAATCGTCATTTTCTTTAAGGTCAAATAACTTTGTAATTATAAAATTTACAAAAAAAAAATTAATATAAAAGTTCCTAGGTTTCATAAAATATAAATAGAAATTAAGTCAAAATTAAATTCAAAATGGCGGTTTTCAAGATATTGATACCAACTTTCTTATTTTAAATAGACGCCTTATTAGATTTTTACATAGTTAAATAGCATATTTTTTTCTCTTTTCAACCATGTATAACAACCCATATTTAAATATAAAATTATTAATATTATTAATTTTTTTTTGTTTTAAATCAAGTAGCCATGAATTATCAAAGAACAATTAAACAGCATAGTACAAGCCAACGTCATTATATTTATTTTTGACAAATATTGTAAGTTTTTGAATAATAATTGTTATTGCCTTATAATTAATTTAAAATGGAAAAGTTTTTAACTGAGCAGTATCATAGGTTTAGTACCTACATTAAATGTTACAAAAGCTCTGCGTTGCTGCACAAACATACTTTAACAGTTTTCCAAAAAAAGCAACCAAACGTTAAAATTATTAAAAGATTGGATGTGAATATGCAGAAGTATGGATGTTTACAGTAACCAAATTGAAAGAATGTTCAAGATGATCTTTATCATTTTTTTTTTTTGGAAAACTGTTAAAGTATGTTTGTGCAGCAACGCAGGAGCTTGTGTAACATTTAATGTAGGTACAAAACATATTATACTGCTCAGTAAAAAACTTTGCAATTTTGAATTATTTATAAAGCAATAATAATTATTATTAAAACACTTACAATATTAGTCAAAAAATAAATAAAATGACGTTGGCTTGTATTGTGGTGTTTAATTGTTCTTTGATAATTCATGGCGACTGATTTAAAACAGAAAATTTAATATTGTTAATAATTTTTTATTTAAATATGGGTTGTTATACATGGTTCAAAAGAGAAAAAAAAATGCTATTCAACTATGTAAAAATCCAATATAGCGTCCATTTAAAATAAGAAAGTTGGTATCAATATCTTGGAAACCGCCATTTTGAATTTAATTTTGAGTTAATTTTTATTTGTATTTTATAAAACCTAGTAACTTTTATATTAAACTTTTTGTAATTTTATAATTACCAGTTATTTGCATTAAAGAAAATGCGATTTTCAGTTTTTGATTATAACTTTGGAACTATTCGAATTTATAAAATTTTCTTAAAGAATCTAATGGGACCTAAAACTGCAAAACATTGCCCATTTAACCAAACTTCTATTCAATAATAAGAATTCAGATACCCATATTAGCCACTAATTTGGACACACTGTATCTATAGCTCAAATTGCGTTTTTTCTATTAAACATATCTTAATATAAACTAATTTTGATTATGAATTAGGCTGAAAACAAATAATTAGTCCGGATAACCGAGTTTCCACTGTATCTATCTACATAAAGTTTTGCAAGCTTTCTCAGCTATTTTTATTAAACAGTTATCTGGTTTGATTATATAAAATTATTTTTTAATAAATTATGGTTTAGTGCTTTTTGAAAACTGGAAATAAAGACGTGGGTCAATTGTGCGCCGCAGTCAGAGAAATTTCCAGGTAGACATAATATATAAGTCAATTGCGCCTAAAGTGATTAATTATTTTCACAATAAGTACCACCTTTAATCTGCAGAAAAAATAGATTACAAATAAAGCGAATTTCTTTTCGTAATTCCAAACATAATCTTTGCAATAACAAAAATCAAATAAACATATTTTTTGAAAAAAGGAGAAAATTAAATAGGCCCCTCTAAAACCTAACATTAAGAGCTCATATTTCGCTGAGATGTATTGGTTGAGATACTCTGGCAAAATTTTGATAGACGTTTGAAAAAATATTTTTTTTGTAACACTAGTACCTATGCTTATATGTAAATATCTGAAAAATTTATTAGAAATTTCAGGTAGCCCAAAGAAAACATTAAATCAACCACTGCGCGCAATAGTCCTATTGCCTTTTGGTACGAGATACCGTAAACGGGGGGTACACTGACCGCGGCGCGCAATGACCATCGCCCGAAAATAAATATTGAACTTACAATTAAAGGGGTTTGTGTCTAAAGGTGTTATCTTACCATTACAAAATTTTCAAAAAACAATAAAAATTTTATGTTTCTGAACCAAAAATAAATTAGTTGAAGTGGTTTATTTATTAGTGTTATAGTGGAACCTCTCTCCAACGGACAGCAGCGGGACCAACGATATTTTCCGTTGCAGAGGGGTGTCCCCTAAGAAGGGGCCTTATTACATTGTTTTTTTAGACTTTTCTCATCCGTGACCTTTTAAAATTGACCGTTTTAGAGGGGTGGCCGTTCAAAGACGTTTTTCTGTAGTACTTATTTATTATCCAATTTCTTTGCATGAATTTCAACAAATCAGTGAAATAATTAAAAATTGAAATTGAAGTAGAAATCAAAACAATATGTGATTTAAATGGAAGTAAGTACCTACATACAAAATATATGAATATATGTAAAAAAATTAACTTGTCAATTTTATCTCAATTTTATTTAATAAAAGCTTACTTAAACCTAGAGCTTTTTAGGGTAATTTCTCTTATAAACAAACACTTTTATTTTTTGAGATGCAAACCAATAAGTAATTATAAGAAATTATTGGAAGTGTACCTACTTACGATTTTAAAAAAGAATCGGTTTTTATTTAAAAAAAAATTGTGTTGCGGCTTTGTAGATATTTGAATCCTGACAACCAGAGCTGATTTAACCATTTAGTTTTTCATATTTTTAGCCAAAATAATAAAATTATATAAAACTGCTGATTATGAGATTGTATGCATTTTTGTGTAATTAGGTAAAACTGCACCAATTTTTATGAATAATGGAGCAACGTTTTCCAAACTTTTTCTGACTGCATACCGGTGTTTTCCGCAATATTCTTTTGTGGCTCACTCATAACAAAATTTGTTTTATAAATATCAATAATAACCTATTCGTCAATCAATGACAAAACAGAATTTCTTAAATTGTCATTTTAAAGAACTTTGTCCCTGGTTAACGGACAATCGGAGAGTCAGACTAGGGTTTGATATTGAACATGGCTAATGTAATATTGTTTGAGGACCGGCACCGCATTGTGGACCACAGTTTAGGAAACGCTGGACTAGTATATTAAGACCGTCATTAGTCAACTATGGTAGCTTCTGTTGAACTTACTAAAAGCGCTCTTATAAGCTTATTTCTAACAATGAAATTGTGAATCGACTGGTTCTCAACATTCTCATATCAGTGTTTCCAAACCACTCCGCCTCCCTTAAAAAAATTATTTTGGCGCTTCTCCACTGTAGGTACACCTACTTCCCGTTTTACATGGTAGATAGGGACCGGAGAAAACCGTGTAAATTAAAACCGTAATATTTTATATGGGAAACCGTATAAATTGAAAACAAAGTAAAATATGCATGAATTGCTCAGTTACTTTTAGAAATTAATTAATAGTTTTACGTAAAATAGTTGACAGTTTTTTTAGTGCATCTTTTTATAAAAAAAATACTAGGTATCAATAATATAAAAATAGGTACTACCTATATCTAATTCATAAGTATGTATGTAGATTAGGGTGGCCCTTATTTCGGGTATATTCAATTTTTTACGATAGTCCTAAATCGGTTCCTAAGTTTTAATGTAGATATATGCATTATCTATTTTTACTTTATGCAGTTGAAATAAATGACTGAATTATGCACATTTTATTTTTTTTAATTTACAGTTTTCTTAGAAAGCTATCTTCACTGTAAAACGGGGTTTATGAGTATTTTAGATGAATTACCTTTTGTGTGAAATTGTTTTAAAAAATTGTATTAAAATATAACTAAAAATTCACATTTTGTATGGCAAAAATGTACATTTTTATTCGTAAAAATTTTAGAATTTTAATTTTTGTAAACTGTGTAAAAGCGAAATTGTGTAAACCGAGTAGCGTGTAAATCGAGAGAACGGTATGGTGTTTATTATAGATTTCGATTAAAAGTTATTTCTACTAGGAACACAATCTCTGACAAAAATGTATATTTTAAATAGTTTTCATTTTTAATTTTTTTTATTATTTTCATTTTTGTAAACCGTATAAAAGTGATATCGTGTAAAACAAGTAGGCTGTCAATGGAGGGACAGATGTACTTTATAAAACAATACCGCACATTTTGAAATGAAAAAAAAATGTGTTACCTAAGTACTAAGTAGGTACTACAAAATTAAATTTTTGTTAAAGTTTTCGCGCCCCCCTTTGCACTAGTCCACGATTCTCCAGGGGAGCACGTCCCCCAGTTTGGACATAACGGTAATAGATTGATGCAATTAGACGACAAACGCTCAAACTACAAGTTTAAAATTTACACGAAAAGCTCCTTTTTACAATAATTTTAATAAAATTTAGTTTTAGAAAAATCTTATCCATAGCTAAACTGATTTTTTTTAACCCTATTAAGAACGATATAAATTAAGGATAAACTTTATTGAATTAGAACGAAAATATCTTCATAAAGATCAAATGCTGCGCGACTCAGGACCCACTCTTCCGACGGTGTATTTGTACCCAGTTCAAATCTTTTGTAAACTATAAAATTAGCTTATATATTTCGGACACTAAATATTATGTTTTTTAATAAAGTGCTACTGCACGAAAAAAAATTAAATTATATGGTTTTATAAACTCTCAAAATGCAAAAATTTTCATTTATTTTTCTAATTGGACATCTGCAAATTTCTATGGTATTTCTTTTTCCCCAAATTTCGACATCACAATTTGAAAATACATTATACTATGCACTCTTAGATCCTTCATTCGGCCCACTTCAGATTCTTCTATTTGAAAATCTTTGTTTTTTAATGAAGCAACCGCATGTTCCACTTTTATTATCAAATATTCAAACAATTTTTAAACAGCGTAACAAAACGCATTAGGTACCATAAAAAAGCCCAACAGACAGAGCGCCTCCAGAACACATTCGGACGTAAAATAGTGACGCGAGATAAAATTTAACGTCAATAAAAGCATAACAGACACCTTTCAGGTTTCGGAGATGCCGTTCAGTTTGAATGGAGGTTTCCCATAGCGATGATTCGATGGAACAGGTGTTTGTAAAATGTGTAATTAATTGTACGTTACTCGCACCTTAAATTAAAGTAGGAACACGTCCGTGAAACTCGCGTTCGATCATCATTTGGAACGTGAATTCTATACAAGAGAAACCCCGTGCATAATTTGCTCGAATTATTCCATACAAATTCCATCCGATTGTTGACTAAGACCTTAAAATCTAACGCCTAACTGTGAGATGTTACTTCTTTTTTTTTCTAATTAGAATAACAGCGTTCAAGATGAGAATTTAAATGACTTTTTTGTGGTTTGGCTTGGTAGGCCTTTAGAAATTTACGGGAACGTCTGTGGAACAACCCTTAAACTAATTGCTTCAACTTTTATGGATCTTTGTGCGAAGATATACGCAAATAAAATAATTGCACTTAGAACATGCGTTTCTATGGATGAAAGTGAAAAGAGGTTACTTTAAACATCTATTTCAAAAAGTCCTAGTTTTCTAAAGACTTTAATTAAATAAAATGAAAGTGGGAACTTATGAGATTTAATTTAGAAATTATATTGGTGCTTTAATTCAAAATGTTAATTCAAATAAAATGTGCTTAAAATATTGTGCCTATGATGGAAAACATCATCGTAATTGTGAACGACACATATGTAGTATTAGAGAAGACTAAAATAGGGTTAGTCGACAGCCATTTGTACTTTTTTCGAGTATAATGGCGACTTAACCCCTTTAATAATTGTTATTATACGGAAGTTGGGGTAGGTTAGTGCTTATTTGAATTTTTAATTACGTTTAAGTGTAGGAGGGTGTTTTAATTTTATCTACCGTCAACAACATTAGGAAGCATATTTCAATATATGTATTTTTGATATTATCAAGTTTTCAACAGACGTTTAAATACCGCAATTTAAATTTAATTATTTAAAATAAGAATCGAATGGATACAACTTTTAAAAGAGAATTTTTATCAATTAAGACGTTTAAAATAACCAATTTTAAGTCAATAGATTTGAAGTCGATAATAGACAAAAAGCCTTCTAATCAAAATCATATGGTATGATTGGTTTGTTCTTCTTTTCAATTTCTTCTTCTTTTTTACTTGTTTATTTTTGTTTAATTTTAGTTTGTTTGAAGAACAAATAAATTTTAGGGTCATTTGCATATCACATACCAAAATTTTAATTGCCTATAGATTTTCAAAAAAACACTATTGATATTGATGGCATCTTTGCAAACGGTGTAAATAACTTTAGGTATTTAGTGCTACTTTGATTAAATTAAAACCGGTTTTCTGTTAACGTTCAAAATTTATAGGAAGAATCTCAAAAAAAAGATGCAAATAGCAAACCTTATAAAGTGGCCAGTGGCGGCCTGTCTGTGGAGGTCCAGATCAATCTTGAGGCTGTTAATGGAACCGGGTAATAAACGAAATAACGTCAAAAAACAAACACAAACACAGTCACAACAATATTACAATAGCAATTGATGCAATAAAGACAACAATCACCGGAGACGTGCTCGCCACTGTAAAGCACAGGACTCTTTGGTCCTGGAGCATTTCTAAATGTAAACTCCAAGGAAGCATGCGCTTCCTGGAGCTTTTCCATGCCAACCAATGGAAATATTGGGTGGAGTTTGATATATTATCAACTCAGGTTATGGTTAAAAGCTTTCAATGGGTCCGCCTTTCTATTGTAATGTTAATTTTTTGTCTCTCATTCTTTTATACAGGTGTTTTTGAATTGTGTAGCCGTAGTTTCTTTTTGTTACCTCTTTTTTGCTCTCCATTAATGTAAAAAAGAAATGGAAACGTAGATGCTTTACTTGACCAATCGGGTATTACTTCAGGACTTGTCTGATTCTTGTCTACGCGTTTTCCTTCAATTAAATGCTACGCGTTATTACGTAACCCGTTAATTAATTCCTTAATTTGTTTGGGTTGTTTCTACGTCCTTATCCCGTTTTTTAATTATCGATTTTAAGACATAATGAGGAAGGATTGAATGTGCATTTTATGATATCGTGATGATGGTCACTGGAGTGATCGTGGCCAGACGTCCAATTTGGAATGCGAAAAATTGAGGAGTAATTCGACTGAATGCTCCAATGAGCAAAGCTTCATACTGGGTTATCTATTTGATTTTAGAAAATAATTGTTTTAATAATCTTCTCATAGGTAAATCAGGAAATCAAAAATTTATATCCATTGTAAGTTTAGTAATTTTACACTGTGATTACACTCTATTAATTAGAAGTTTATTTAACAAGTAATTTTTAAACCTAAGTTAAATGTACTAATCATTTCACGTTTTGATTAAATATATATGATCATATATATTTCAATAGTAATTTAAAAGATTACATATTGTTTGACGTTAAAAATTGCCTGAAGAAGGCCAAAGATAAACGACAAAACGTTGCAACTTCAAAAAATGTAATATCTAATTATTTGGTTGTCCAAATATTCAATAACCGATCATGTATTAATTAAGTTTTTAACAAAATTAATTTGCAGACTGTTTGTTTCATAAGTTAAAATTAAGTACCAGCGCTTTATAGGTAACTCTAAATATTCATGGCCTTAGACTATCAGATTTTTATAGAGTTAGCCAATTATTTTCAAAATCGACTGGATATTAAAAGAAAAAATCAAAATAATTTTTAATGTCAAAAAAAACCACAAAATATAATAAAAGAAGTGGTTATATTATTATTTTGAAAGGAAAAGCAATAGGAGCAAAATATGGCTACTTTTGTGAATGATGTATAGTTCTATTTACTGTGTGTCAATTTTTTTTTTTATTATAAAAACAGCCGTAACTTTTTTGTAGTTACGTTTTTCTACAATATATAAGCGTGTAAAAGTTGTACAGGACCTATCTTGCAATTTTTTTCTTATTCTATGGTTTATTATTTTTTTTATAAATTTTTGAATTAATTTTATAGATTTTTTTATGTCCGCAGTTTAAGTTTTACTGAATATTTTGTCATTTATTTATTGGAAATGTATTTTATGTGGTCATCTCGTCTCTTCATCGTTTGGGAATATATGAACAGTTTAGCATAGTTTTTGACCATATTTATTTATTACTTTTTCACATTTCCTTTAATTGTATTTTTGGGATTTGGTTAAATTCTATCAACTGACAATTAACGTGCGATGTATGAAAAATTGAGCAATTGAATACTATAGGAAAATGCTAGTGTAACGTTCAGACCACTAGTTAATGAGGATAACTGGAATTCAGACGGAAACGTGATCAGACTATAGAACGATTTTTAATAATTTACTCTTTGGCAGGTCTTCAACAAGTATGAATTATATTGTCATTACAATGTTGGAGTAAATGTATTACTTCATGTGATTACAATTAAGGTTTTTATTAGGTACCTATATATACAAAATGATGTTTGATATTCAGAATCTCGAATTAGATTTAGTTGGACTGATGTTCACTCTCCCCCCCTTCCAATAAATCCTAAATACTAATCTTAAATTTTCTTATTTGCTATTAAGCAATAAATATAATATAATAATAATAGTATATTAAGTTGTTTTTTAATATTGCAACTCGGATATGTAAATTCCAACGAATGAAAGTTAATTTTGCGTAGGATCTGCTTATACCTATTGCAATCTTATGAAAATTTTGTTCAATATTTATTTCAATACCTATGTAAAATCGGAGTAATTTTAACCATATAATATTAATCCTTTTTTAACTTTTGGAATTGTTGTTTTTTTTTAATATAATTAGTTAAAGTTTATATTAATAAAAATTGTTTATAAGCAATTCTATACTGCGTAACTACAAATAATCTATACCGTGTACTACCTTCATCAATCAGAGATATCACAATTTAAACAGAAAATAAAAGTTGAAAATAGTTTCTAATATAAATGTTCTAAAATAAGTATATTAAATTATTTCCAAAATTAATTATAGTAACATAAATTTAATTAGAACTAAAAAAAAATAAATAATTATATTCTGTGCTTATATATTTAATTTGAAAGAGATTAGTTCAATAGTTTTATTAATATGACGTTTTTTTGTGCTTTTGTAAAATTGTATTATTAGTAGTTACGCAGTATTGCAGTATCGCCAACGATATATAAATTTTTTGATAGCCGGTACATCGATAGTTTGATGGTTAGTGTTCAAAACATCGATTATGATGAATGAAATCGATATTTCTTTGATACATCGCAAATCCTACATCAATTTCAAATAATAATTCGGGGAATCTCTTTTTCGATGGAAAACGTAGAAAGAAATATCAATGATTTTTTTCTTCTTCTTTGCCCTTTTTTTTACTTGTAGCCGGGTTTAGGCGATTTTCCCGCTTGAATTTCTGTTGTGAATGTAGTATTTCGAAGATTGAAGGGACCTACAGTTTTATGTGGGTTCCGAACCACGGCAATTTCTAGAGAAACTTTTTCGAGCAGTTTTTACTCTGAGGGAATTAAAAAACAATAATTTAATCCATCAAAGAAAATTTTAAGAACAAAGATATGGCAAAATAAATGAACGAATAAAAATATACTTGTATCTTTTCCTTGGGATAATTATGTGGGGAGTTTGTGGGGTATCGGGACTCCGCTCTCCCCAAATTTGGGCAATTTGATCTAATTTTTGCGGAATTTTGAAAAATGACATTGGCAACGTATTATATACTGAATTTTTTTTTGCTCGGTTTACTTGCTCCATTATTAACCCCCTGCAGGAAGTTTAAATGCGTTAATTAAAAAGTGGTAGTGTTGATTTGTTTTGTATGTGGGTCGCCGTTTGGGAAACGTTTCATCTCAATCCACTCCAGAAAACAAATTGGGTTATAAAATATGTAAGAGATAAGGGCAGCTGCCACAAGATATAATATACGAATAATAAAACAACAATAATCTTTTTATTCTAAATATAAATAACGACTTTGCGGGCCCCTTTACTCGATGTAGCACTTCAATATTACATTAAGGGTGTGCCGATATTAGCATAGTATGAATTCAGATTTAATAATTACCCTGTAATGCGCATTATGATGATAATGCCAGTGGCCGGGGGTTGTACTCTAATACGAATTGTTATAAGCCACGCTTCGCTACCCCTAAAACCGAAATTGATGATCCTCTTACTTCCATATGTTATTTATTTCGCGTCTCTAAATGGCTTTTTTTTCCAAAAAAAAACCTCCAATTTCTACAATTCTAATACTAAACGTCGGCAAGCGCACATCCAATAAAGAAAAATGTCGACATTCGCATTTCGAAGTTGAGCTGTAAAAGAAAATTACGGTTCCCGTCGTAAATACATCGCATAAACCAACTTTCTATAAGTTAAACACAAGATCATTGTAGTTTTACAGCAAATCTGGATTTTGAAAGGGTTTAATTTATGGCCGACTGCAGATTATTTATCTAAGCGATCTGTGCTTTTGGGACCCAGAAAAGTGTCCGTGCGAGCCTATTAACAACTAACAGCTTTAACTTGTTATTTTTCGAAGAGAAAAATTTCGGGCCTCGAAAATGGCATTTTTTATGGATCCGAAACCGACTAGTTTTCGGTTTCCCTGCAAAATTCGGAATGTAGGTATAAGAAAAAGTACAATTTAATAACCCCTCTTTATGCGCACAAAAGAAGAAGAGCAATTGAAAAAAGTCTTTAGCCTGAAAAGAATCGCTTTATGATGGAAATCTTTTAGCGGCGTCGAGTTCAAAGTCCTCGACGCATGCAGATTTGACAAATCCTCAGATTTAGCGTGCAATCGTCGGTTTCCTAGCAACATCCAGTCAATTGTTCTGGCGCAGGTGTCCAATCAATAGCACCTGGAAATCTGCAGTAAACAGTATTTCGGGAATACTCACGACTTCTGCAGACAACGTGACGCTGCTTAACACCCCCCTCATCATTTTGCAACTGTTACGTTATTCCTTTATCCCGTTTATGTACAAGGCTTTCCCATTTATCCTAGCCTACTTGTTGTTTAGTTTGCGAAGAATTTTCGTGGGTTTTCCCTACGATTCTCGATTACACAAACGCTTTCTAATTTGATTTTTGAAGTTATACTTCTTTTGGCGCATTGTTTGTAAAATTTTAGTAGGCAACGAAAGTTGCGCGCGCAGAGTGAACAAACAGTCGACAGTTGAAGTTAGCCGTCTAGGAAAGTAAATTAGTTATTGTGAATCGTGCTTAAAACCGAGTGTGCACATTCGAGCTCAAAGTGGCACATTCCGATCTCGGGAAAATGAAGCGCGCCGCTCCGCGTCGCGCTTCATTTGCCTCCCTCGCTCGGAAATGTGCCACTTTTCGCTCGAATGCGCACATCCTCGTATTTATTGAATTTTTTCACATTAATTGTTGCATATCTTGTTTTGGTTTTGATTTACACAAAAAATTACGATTTTGATATAACTATACAGTGGGGAGGCGCCAGAACTAGATGTTTTTAAGAGAGTTGCAGTAACATATAATTTGAAAACCAGTGGTTTAGCTATGTGGTTATATTAAATTTAGTACCCGAAAGAAGTATCACTTCTAAATGTGTTGAATAACCAAATTACTTCCTAAGAGACGGGTCGCACTTCTTTACATCAGTCTTGTAATTTATAATTAAAATTATTTAGAAAGTGAAATATTTTTTGTGAATCACGCTTAAAACCGAGCGTGCGCATTCGAGCTCAAAGTGGCTCATTCCGCTCTCGGGAAAATGAAGCGCGCCGCTCCGCGTCGCGCTTCATTTGCTTCCCTCGCTCGACAATGTGCTACTTTTCGCTCGAATGCGCACATCCTCGTATTTATTGGAGTAGTATAATTTATCCTACGATCCTTCAAATCAAAAATCTTAAGTGAATTTGGTAAATATCGCTTTTCTATTTGAAAAGCGTATTTACTATAGCAACGAGTGGAAGAGAACGAAAAGATATGTTAATCTTGTCAAAACAAGCGAGAAGGAACGATTAAAGTTATTTAATTAATTTTTCGTCTAATTTATTGGCTTAAATTATTTTTGAAGTTATACTTCTTTTGGCGAATTGTTTGTAAAATTTTAGTAGGCAACGAAAGTTGCGCGCGCAGAGTGAACAAACAGTCGACAGTTGAAGTTAGCCGTCTAGGAAAGTAAATTAGTTATTGTGAATCGTGCTTAAAACCGAGTGTGCACATTCGAGCTCAAAGTGGCACATTCCGATCTCGGGAAAATGAAGCGCGCCGCTCCGCGTCGCGCTTCATTTGCCTCCCTCGCTCGGAAATGTGCCACTTTTCGCTCGAATGCGCACATCCTCGTATTTATTGAATTTTTTCACATTAATTGTTGCATATTTTGGTTTGGTTTCGATTTACACAAAAAATTACGATTTTGATATAACTGGACAGTGGGGAGGCGGCAGAACTAGATGTTTTTAAGAGAGTTGCAGTAACATATAATTTGAAAACCAGTGGTCTAGCTATGTGGTTTATTTAATTTAGTTATGCGAAAGAAGTATAACTTCTAACGTCCGTACATAAGTGTACACGCACCGGTTTTTTCTTCAATTCGCCATTGCGTATTTTTGTTATTATTAAAAACAATTAGAGGGTTGTGTTTTTTTTAAAATTTGTTTAATAATTAAATTACTTTCTAAAAGACTTGTCTCACTTCTTTAGATCAGTGCTTCTTAAACTTTTGGACCATTAGTTTTGTTGAGAGGAAAGGTGAAATCTATCTCAAAATGTCAATTTTGACTTGTGATCCAGTTTATTATCATCTATGTATACACTTTATGCTTTTCGTGCTTTATGTATTTGTTTTTTCTGTTGACTTCTTTCGTTATTGCTATTTTAATATACATATTTGAAAGTTTTTAGTGTTGAAAATAATATTGTAAGCGTGGATATTGTAGATATAGATGTAGATATTTTTTTCAAAATTGGATAGATCTCGCTAACAGCTTTCCAAAAATGTAAAATAAGTTGCTATTTGGTTCATAAATAATTTTAAAAATATATATTAATAGATTTGTGATACTTTGTTAAAACATCTAAGAATTCCGAAACAAAATATATATTTTTTTAAATCAATCAAATTGTTATTTGTTATATATTTTTGAAAATTTCTTGACAAGCATTATAAAATTTTGAATAAAAATCAATACATACATTTCTATTTAAGATAAGACAATTAACATAATTTTCAGTTAAACCAAAAGTAAAACAACTTTTGTATTTATACATTTTTTTAAAATTCTTATTAGTTCTCGAGATAAAAGCTTGTCGCATCTTAGATGAGGACATCCGATATATTGGTATAGATAGATATAATATATAGATATATTTTTGTTTTTTTAATTACATTAGTGCAAAATGATCTTAATTATTGTTTTGATGAATGTATTATTATTTTTAAGTAATTAATTACGAAGCATGAAAACGAACATTTTGACAACTTTTGAAAATCTCATACTTTACATTTTTTAATGTAAATTAAAGCTTAACTTGGTGGAAAATTACTAAAAATTTGAATTCTAAAAAAGCAGCTACGATAACTGGCTTTTCTTATCACAAACTGCATTATTCGTTTCCCACACACCTCAGTTGTGAAACGTTTGTTAAAGTGTTAATATCGATCCTTAAAACTTTGATTTTATTCAATGTTAGTGTGTGCGAAATGGTATTTACTACAGTATTTTCAACCCCTAAAAGTATGTATTGTATCAAAGTCAAAATGGGAAGTTTTGTTTTAAACTTTTAAAAACTTTAAATTTTTTTAAGTGCAAAATAAAAATTTTTGTACCTGTACTCTGAAAAAACGTTCTTTTGTCGTTCATAATTTTCAAAATATTAATACAAAGCCCAATACTAATTTCCTTTGTTCTAATGTTTAATACGTAACAGAAATGACGAAGCGTTTCGGCCTATTTTCGAGTCGACGTTATCGCACTTTTTACTCGTCTTTTGCGATATCATACATTTGGCCTTTTAAATAGTTAAATATTTATTTGTTTGTAATGAAAATAATTTGCCTTGATTACTTTCTAGCCGAAGTTGGAGCGATTTTGTTTAAGGTTTAGTAAATAAATAGTTCGCTAAAAATTCATATATTGGTATAGGTAAATATAATACACAAAGATACGTTTTATATTAACACAATCAGAGTTTAATTATTTATTATATAAACAATTCTACTCCATCAAATCTAACATGAAAAAATAAATAATTGATTCTATAGAATTAGTAATAAACTCTTTTAATGATGATCTAGCACTGAGGTAGTTGTCCTTTTCAATAGGTACCTAATTGAAGTTATACTTCTTTTGACGTCAGAGGAAAATTTTAGCAGGCAACGAAAGTTGTGCGCATCCAGCTAACGAAAATTCGACAGTTGAAGTTAGCCGTCTGAGAAAATAAATCAATTATTGTGTATCATGCTTAGAACCAAGTGTGCACATTCGAGCTCAAAGTGGCACATTCCGATCTCGGGAAAATGAAGCGCGCCGCTCCGCGTTCAGTTACGCCAAAGAAGTATAATTTCTAACCCGCTTACATAAGAACACGCACCGGTTTTTCTTTTAATGATGGTTTTTCCCAAATTTTTTAATCTTCTTTTCCATAATTTTAAAATTCGTGTTGGTACAATTTTTATTCAATATACATTGTAGAAAACCGAGAAGAAAATAGGCAAGCGTTGTAAAAGTGTGAAAGTTTTAAAATTAATTTTGAATAAATTTTTGTATAATACATAATACATACAATATAAAACATAATATGAGGCCCTACGTTGAAAATTAAAAAAACACATAACAACAATTTATAATTGCTAAACAAGATAGGGAAAACAATACAGTATTAGTAATTTTTGTTTAATTTCTTTCAGAACTGATACTTGGGTATTCAAAGGAATTTCCAACATGTGGAGAAATACAAGAAATATTAAGGTAAGAACCAAATTATTTTTTGTACTTAGTTGTAAGTAAATGTTGCAATTGAGTCATAGTCTCGTTAGTTGCTTCGTAGATATTTTTGCAATTTATAATCTTTGTCGTATTTCCTATTGCCATTGTTGATTAACGAACCAAAAAATAGGAATAACTTATGAAATAACAGTATAATTAGCAATTTTTTTAATTAATGGACGGGGGCGACGTATAATTAAAACGTTTTTTTATTCTTGTATTATTTTTAGTTCACAACTATTACGTACTTGCATTTTTCAATTTTCGAAAGATATTATTATAGAATGAGGGGAAAGATATATTACATATTAATATTACAAAAAATTACATTTACACAAATTTCTATTAAACAATACTATGCAAATACAAAGTAATAAAATAAAAATTGGCGGTTTATGAAAAAAGTTGTGTTTGTATGGTAGAGTTAATTTCTTCGTAATAGTTCATCCGAAAAAAAATAATAAAATATTTCGTTTATTTCGTTGGGTATACACAGTAAAAAATTTGCGGAGTGAATTGCGGAGTGAAACTTTTAATTAGTTTAATCCCGCTCGGAGTGAAATTCACTACAAACATTATTTTATATGAACATTCCAAAAAATTCACTCTGAATAAATTTTAGATATAAGGACCGTGCATAATACATTTGATTATTACAAAAATTGTTGTTATTATTATTATTATTAATAATAATATCATTATTATTTAGATTTATAATAATATAAATAAAAAAACAGAAAATGGCGTTCGGAAGTACTAATGGTGCTTTCATTTTTTTAAATTATTTTTGTAAAAATATCTTTGGACGCCATCTATCAGGTAATTTTTTGATTAAATTGTTATATTATTATATTGTTCTGAATATATAATTTATTGACTTATTTACATATTATTTATTTATTACTTTCGTTAACCTTAACTACAGTCATGCAAATAATTTTATAATTATATTGTAAACATTTAGAAGAAAATTTAGGTTATATGTTGAATTTAATCTATTGTGTTTAATGAATTATAATAATTTCTGTAAGTTAAATCTATATTCACTCCGAAATTGATGAGAAATCACTCCGCAATTAATCCGCTAAAAAAAACTCCAAGTTAACTCTGAGCGAGGAGTGATTTTTGTTTTCACTCCGAAATTTCGAGTGATGGGAAGAAAATTCACTCCGGATTCACTCCCGATTTTTTACAGTGTAGCTATCTATCGCTATGCATAGTCCTTTAATTTTTGAACATTACTTTTTTTTAAGTCATTGATTGCAAAAAAATTATTGATTTATAAAATTAATTTTTTTGAAATAACAAAAATTTTGCAAACATCACACTACCGTTTCCTCCTGAAAGAAAAATTATTTTATTGGTTTTAAAGATATATATGTATTTGGTTTTCATTATTTATTGTTTTGTTTCTAAAGTAAATTGTAAATTACATCATTTTTTCACAAAATTTTCATAAGGTTTTAGAGTACTTCTTCCGAATGAATGACAAAAGTTAATTTGAGGCAATAAAGAAAATTATTGAGAAATCTAATTTTGTACCCACTTACAATTAGTATATTGAAAAGGGTTTAACTAGCGACAAATTTCTTCCTTTTTAAACTCGGCTTTGAAGGAAATAAAGTATAAAAAACCAGGTGTTTTTTTGAAAATAACATCGGCCATTCTTAGAGATGTTGGTCAACATTCCAAGTGGCATAACCCTAGCCATACAATGGGATAAAATATATAGGCTTTCTTGAAATCCTTTATGTCGGGATATTGTGAGTGAGAATGGGCGACACAGTTCACTTCCCGTGAAAAGATTCCCTACATTAGTTGAAGTTAACTGAGATGGCCAGGAGCTTTCATACGAGAAGGAGCTTTTATGTTATTTAAACTTTTTAAATCAATATTTTGAATTGCACTGTATTTCCTCTACTCTTCAATTTTTCATTAACGTTCAAAATCTAAGTGAATTTTACATTTATTTTCTTAAAAATTTTGAAGCTATACTTTTTTTGGCGCGTTGAAAGTAAAATTTTTGTTGTAGCGTTTATTTTCTAAAATGGCTGTTTAAAAAGCATTAAATGAGAGATGGGTGTTTCCCGTATAGATACGGTCATGTAATTTTAGATTGAAATTATTTAGAAAGTAAAGTAATTATTGTGAATCATGTTTAAAACCGAGTGTGCACATTCGAGCTCAAAGTGGCACATTCCGATCTCGGGAAAATGAAGCGCGCCGCTTCGCGTTGCGCTTCATTTGCTTCCCTCGCTCGAAAATGTGCCACTTTTCGCTCGAATGTGCACATCTTCGTACTTATTAGATTTGTGTACTTTATCCTTAACTCTTTCAAATCAAAAAATTAAATTTAGTTAGGTAAATATCGATTTTATATTCGAAAAATATATTTACCATAGCATTGAGTGGAAGGGAGCGAAAAGATACGACAATCACGTCAGTGCGAGTGAGAGGAAACGACTAAAATTATTCAACTGCTTTTTCGTCTAATTTATTGGCCTAAAATATTGTGAATCATGCTTAATACCGAGTGTGCAAATTCGAACTCAAAGTGGCACATTCCGATCTCGGGAAAATGAAGAGCGCCGCTTCGCGTCGCGCTTCATTTGCCTCCCTCGCTCGGAAATGTGCCACTTTTCGCTCGAATGTGCACATCTTCGTACTTATTAGATTTGTTTACTTTATCCTTAACTTATTCAAACCAAAAAATTAAATTTAGTTAGGTAAATATCGATTTTATATTCGAAAAATATATTTACCATAGCAATGAGTAGAAAGGAGCGAAAAGATACGACAATCTCGTCAGTGCGAATGAGAGGAAACGATTAAAATTATTCAACTGCTTTTTAGTCTAAATTATTGGTATAAATTATTGTGAATCGTGCTTAAAACCGAATGTGCACATTCGAACTTTTTAAGACAATTGCTAAACCCCATTTTACAGTGAAGATAGGTCTCCCAGAAATCTGTAAATTGAAAAAATATATATATAGGAACTAATTCAGTCATTTATTGCATATACATTCGCATGAATTAAATATAGGGGAAGTAAGTACAAAATGACATATATTTTACCTAGTAATACTTAGCATAGTCATATTCTACACCTGTTCTACACCAATCATCTTTGGTTCTTTACTTATTCAAATTAACAAACACTTATAGGATAAAAAGAACAGAAAAAAAATATATTCTTAGTTGAACTAAGATTTGCGAAAATCCATTTTGTCCATATGCTATGGCCAAATGACATACACGTATAAACTATAAAATTATTGACAAAATTTAGAAATAAAACGCTTGGTTCGTCTAAGAAGGTTAACGCAAAAAGCGTGAGTGAACAATTTAAGCACCGTAACTATTTTTTTCCGGGCTTAGATCGTAAAAAAAGATCATTGCAATATATGCATGGACAGTTAATCATTTTGATGACTATTAGGAAATTTTTCTTTTTGTCGTCTTCAATTAACTTTGTAGTGATGTTTCCTCTTTTCTTTCCTGAGGGAACTTTGGGCATATTATTCGAATTAATTATATTAGTAGTAGAAGTTAAAACTAAAGAGTTCTGCCGAGTTTTTGGTTTAGGTTTTCCTTGCCCACTAATAAAACGTCCTTTTGGACTGGAGAAATTTTTCAATAGGGACATCAAGAATAGAGGACGACGGATCTCCTTTATTGGTAGCAAATATATAATTTTGAACAGGAGTCGTTTGCTCATTGGAGGTGTCTTCCAGTCGTATACCTGTAATCTCCGCAAAAGCTAGTTCTTGTACTGTTGCTCGCGTCCATGCAAACAAACGAGATTGTAGAAATTTCAAATGCCAAACTAATTGGCCTTCTACATTAGCTGGAAAAGTAAGTTTTCAACATCCAAGACCTTTCGAATTGGACGCCAAAGTTTTATTACTACCCACACCATGCCTTCGGAGCGTTACTTGAGGGATACCAAATGCTTTTAATGGCAATAGCCAGCCCATTTTATTATTTCAATCTGCCTCTATAGCTTTCTGTATTAAGTCTGCACTCCATGATTGACAATCAGTTGTGAGTTTATAATTACATGGCATTTTGGTATATAAATAAATGAAACTTGTTCTAGAGAAAAAACTCGTAACGTACACACGCTTGTCATCGGCTATGATGGCGGGAAGGACATAGTCACGTTTTGATAGGTTAGTAAAAGCCTTTTGGGTCACGTAATGCGGTTGTCAATTGCTCCCTACAACTTCTTCTTCTTCTTCTTGTTCCCCTCCTACCGGAGATTGGAAATCATCATGGTTATTCTGACCCTGTCTACTGCTTTTCTGAATAATTCTCCCGAACTGCAATTGAACCATTCGCGGAGATTCCGCAACCAGGATATTCTTCTTCTGCCTACTGTACGTTTCCCTTTAATCTTGCCTTGCATTATGTTTCTTAGCAGTGTGTATTTTTCCCCTCTCATAATGTGGCCTAGATATTCCAATTTTCGTCTTTTGATTGTATTCAGAACCTCTTTTTCTTTCCTTATTTGATTCAAATTATGCCACCTATGTCATTTTGTACGTATTTCTCCTACACACTTTTATCATATATATCATATAAGGTAGAAGTACCGGTTTTGGACACTGTACCAGTTGTGGACATTTTCAACTTTATTTTGACAAATGTCAAATATAAGAATTATCGCTACTTGCTATAAGTGTAATTAATGTATGTTTAACTACGATAGAAACATCAATAATGTTTTCTTCGTATTTTTTAAGGTATTTTATCAAAATTACTCAAGTGTCTAAAACTAACGTGTCCAAAACCGATACTTTTACCTTACGCATTATTTTTTTGATGAACGGATGCACTAAAAAAACTTCAACTATTTTTACGTATAAAAAATTATTAATTTTTAAAAATTATTGATCGATGTATATATATTTTACTTTGTTTTCCATGTACACGGTTTCTCTGTGTAAATCGGTGAATAGGTGTACACAGTGGGGAGGCGTCAAGATTAGACCTTTTTAAGGAAGGCGCAGTAACATATAATTTGAAAACCAGTGGTCTAGTTATACACAAATCCAAAAGTGCGCAACATAACACGCAGTTATATCTGATTTAGTTACGCCAAAGAAGTATAACTTCTAACGCTCGTACACAAGTACACGCACCGTTTTTTGCAAATCGTTCAACTTTTAAAATTTACAAATTTAATTTATTTTTTACAAATCCCAGTCGAACCCAAGGGAAAACGTTAACAATGGGCAATTTTTTCATAAATCTTCGTTAAGTTTTTTTTTTGCGAACAATACAAACAGGTTTAAGTCCCTTGATCTGAAAATTGGTTATCAGATCGTAGAAAAATAGAAACGTAATCTCTTAAACCTGAAGGGTCCTTTGATGTTTAATCGAAAATAAATAAAGGATCGATAGGTCCTTATTGGTATTTTTTCTAGTATTGTCGTTTAATGCGATTTCACAGGCGACGAACAATTTTGCGAAATGAAAATTCGTTAACGGAAAACGAAACGACAGAAATTGTAATCGATACTTTATTTGGTTGCGCATTTAAATGTTTATTACTAAACGGAACATGTGTTACGAAACGGGAATAAATGAATTTTAAATGTACCAAAGTCAAATTCGAACGATATCTAATTCGCATTAAAGAAGGAACGCGTATATGCGTGCACGCCCTTCGGTGATTTTCTATTTTAAATCAAATAGAAATTGTGCGCCACGTCCCGAATAAGAATTCAATCGCAAATGTTATGTTAATATCCGTTTTGCATTTAACTTTTTGTGTACAAGATCGTTTATGGGAATCGAAACTTATAAATCATAACTCCTGGTAGGGTTTCGCTTTGGTGCCCTAAATGAATATAAAATTGGTTCGCGACCCATATCTCATTTTTTTCCCAATACTTTTGTATTTCCAACCCTTTTACGGTTATGTCTATATATCGACATTTCTACAACAATGGTTCTTTTTGTGCGTGTGTGTGCGCCATTCAGCGCCGAATTTTTTTTTTAAATTAAACTCCTTTAGGAAAGGTGTTTGGGCGTACATTTTTAATGTACGATTTACGTTCATTGTGGCACTTTTTTGTAAGATTTTAAATGTCTGAATTGAGACGTAGAAAATACGTTAAGGGGGTTTTGCGACTTTGTGCGAGACGATGGGCCTTCTCGTGCGCGACCGTTACAAAAAATTACGTCAATCCTGCGTCGGAATGAAATGACCAAAACTTGAATAAAAATATAGTGGAAATTTGTAAAAATTCTCGGTGAATGTGTTAGACATCTGCGAGCGACGTCACTACAATAGTTATCGTTAGAAAAGCGCCCCTATTATATTATTTTTAAGGGCGCGTTTGGCTTACAATGCTTTCCATTGTTGCGAGGGTGGTTTACAGGGAGGAAATCGAATTTTTCAAGCCCACTTCCACAAGCATAATGCCTTTTACAATGTATTTTGTGTATTTGTTGGTTTCAGAGCAAGCTTTAGTAAATTTTCTATTTCACAAATACTCTTTCGGGCGCTCATTGAGTGTATTAAAGATTTTTTAACGCAAATCGGTTGGAAAAAAATTATTTAAGCTCCTTTGTAGATTCTATAAATCTATAAAGACGTATAAGCTCTAATCCATTTATTGGATAATTATTTTCTTGTTTTTGAAAATTCTTACGATTTTCCTGTTGACAGCAGATTAATTTTGCTTTATTAATAATTGTTGTTTTTCTTAATTAATTTTTTTTATGATATGAAATTATAAACAATTATACCAAATTTCTGATCACGGTTAATTAGTGCAAGTTGATTTTATCTGTAATCATAAATGAATAAAAAGAAATAGTATTAAGAGTGTAATTTTAGTGCTCTTTTTGTTTAAATAAAAAACCTTTGGGTAAATTATGCTAATAACAATTTTGGGGCTTGTTTAACCTTAAAAGTGACCGATTTGTTGCATCGAGAGCTACTTTGATATAGATAATAGGCAATTAAAAAATATGTGTTTAAAAAAAGTTAAATCTTTAATATTTTATTGTTATGTTTTTTTAACTAATTTTTATTATTTTTTGGGGCCGCAGATCAGCATCATAATTTGTTAAATATAAAGATTCTACCGTTTTTTTTCCAATTATAACACAATTTTGATTATTACTATTTTTTCGGCTCCTAATCGATTTTTTTTTCTCTTTTAATTTTTTTAGTGTTTCTTTTCTTTTTCTTTATTTTCTATTTTTTCTTATTTCGTTTTTTTTCAATACCTATGTAATGTCAACAAAAAATGAAAATATTAATATCTTAAAATAGTCGGTCATTTACACGTTGAGTACTGCAATAAAACATACCAGTGAATGACCGACTTAAAATTAATCAAAATGAATTATTTAATAAAGTTAAAACAATTAAACTCAATTTAAATAATTAACTCATTATATATCAAGTGATTTCTAAAAAAAACGAATACAATCGTCAAAATACATAGTTTACAGAATCGTCATATTTCATTTTTAGTTAAATTTCAGCAATAATCAAGTAACAAGCAAACTACAATATAAATTTAATTATTTTAGCTATACACTTTTTTATTACTTTTATTTCTGGTACTTAAATAAAAAAAAAGATACAGTCGAACCTCGATAAGTCGAAGTCGAAGGGACACCAAAATTAATTCAAATTATCAATAATTCGAGTTATTAAAAAAGCTTAAAAATTAAATATATATTTGTGTATGTATATATCTTTTATGTGAAATGGTATTTTATATAACGTAATTAGAACTGTAAGTGGTTTAAAGCATACTTTAAAAATGCCGTTTTAAATAAGTCACTGTGATTGGCTCATTTTTAATACACCATTATGGCCGTTAGCTAATTGACCAATCAGAAAGGTTAATCACTTCGTAACCATAGTTATATTAGAATAGTTTCAATTCTACCTTTTTGAAATAGGCATTTTGTCGAGAAACACTTTCCAACTTGAGTTATCAAAGAATTCGAGTTGTAGAGTTATTAAAGTTAACTGTACATAAAATTTATTAAAGTTGTTAAGATGAAAATTTTCATATTATTTACAATTATTAAATGATAAAGAAAGATGCGTGTACTTATGCACGCCCGTGAGAAGTTATACTTCTTGGCATAACTAAATTAAATGTAATCATAAATGTAAATAAATACCAGGATGTGCACATTCGAGCGAAAAGTGGCACATTTCCGAGCGAGGGAAGCAAATGAAGCGCGACGCGGGCGGCGCGTTTCATTTTCCGAGATCGGAATGTGCCACTTTAGCTCGAATGTGCATCACTAGCACATTCACAAAATTTACTAATAATTATTCAAAAATTAAATAAATAATTTAATCGTTTTCTCTCACTCGCATCTACTAAATTCTCGTATCTTTTCGCACACTTCTACTAAATTACTATGGCCAATACGTTTCTTGAACATAAAATTCATATTTACTTTTAATTTTTGATTTGAAAGTGAAAAGATTAATTAAGCAAATCAATAAATCGAGATGTGCACGTTCGAGCGAAAAGTGGCACATTTCGAGCGAGAAGCAAATGAAGCGCGACGCGGCGCCTTCTTCAATCGGAATGACTTGAATTAGAATGTAAACTTCGACATTAACGATTCACTACTAATTTAAAAATTTAATTATTAACTAATATTATAAAAGCGAAAGTAACGTTCTTCTGTCTGTTACCTTTTCACGCCTAAACATAAATTAGTTTTAAATCCAATTGAAGTGCCGCCGTCAAAACAGCTTATAGTATAAAACCTTTTCATAGAATAGACCTTTTAAGCAGCAATAACACCGAACCGCACCGTCCTTAATCCTCTCTCAGGTAGCGTAATTTTAGAAAAGTTGTAAAATTAACTTCGAGTCATCGACCTATTTACTAATGGAAACTTGAATTTAAAGAATTGTAAAACGCTTCGACTTATTCGAGCTATCAAAAATTCGTCTTATCGGCGTTCGACTTATGGAAGTTCGACTGTATATAATATTGCATAAATAAATATATCATGAATATAAATCAATGTTTTAATTATTATAAACATTGTTTCGCGTAACGGTCATTCACTGGTAGGCAGGCACAGACTGGACGTTTTACCCTATTCACATTTTAACATAATAACTCTTCTTCTTCAACTTATATTATTTTCGTTTTTTTCTTCGGCTTCGATTCATATCAGGTTGTTTCATGTTTATTTTTTCAAATATTACAACAGTAGTGGGGCGCTACTGCTGCGATTAGATCATTTTTCGAATGTCACAGCGGTGATACGGTGATTGTAAAATTATTAAAAATATCACACGGTCAGTGCTGCTGTGCTGCGGCCATCTAAAACCCGTGCAGCAATATTTCATTTCTACTCAGGTTATCGAAGTTTGACTGTATTCTAAAATTATTGGCTATATTTGTAATAAATAGTTAATATAAAACACATATATATTTATTCCAAACGGCTTAATTTTGTGGATTTTTAAAAAATATTCTACTTTTAATTAGTGTCAAATAAAAATAAAGAGTGGACTATTTGCATTAGTCGACGGCATAGTTTTCGATTACTAAGCAATGTTAGTTCTGGACAGTAATTAAAACGCTTAAAATTGATTAAGTGAACGCCGCTGCAATTCGACACCGCGTCGTGACGCCGTTCAAACATAGACACCCTCAACTACCCCAACAAATCCAGCCCGTATTACACTCAAAGGTTCTCTTAACGACCACGTCTTCGCCCTCAATTCAATAATTTTTATTCGCTTCTAAAATTCCAACAAGATCTCTAGTTAAGACTGGACCTCCAGATTAACCAACAATTAAAAATAAAAAATAATATTTTCGGTTGTAATACAAAATTCTGGAATTGTATAACGACCTGATTATGCATTATACGCGTCAGGAAAGCTTTAGCTTTAGACATCACCCCTATTTCAAACTCAAGACCACTTCGAGGTACGGGATTTAAATCGCTTAACGTGGTTTTTGATTGGATTTATTTTTAATTAATGTCTATTTACGTGTTCGTTCGAACTGTCATGTTTGCATCGCCGTTTAATTTAAGATTTAGATTTATTTATCAAGTTTTTGTCCGTTTGCGTTGACGTTATCCGATTTTAACACAATTCAAATTTGTTTTTTTCTCCGTCCTTTCTTCGACTTATCAATTTCTTTTAATAAGCGCGCCATACAAATGGGGTGAAATTTTCTTTAACCTTCCGCATACTAGGTGACTAAATGTCACATGCTATACTAGGTGGGGTTTGTCATACCCCAAAAATATTATGATATAGAATTCACAAAATTGTACTTTATGGCAGTTAAATGGTAACAAATATATTTTAATAACTAATAATGAATAGGTTTAAGTAAAACACATATTTATTTATGCATTAGAATAGATTTTTATTAAGGGGCATACCTAGTGTGATCGCCTAAAAAAAAGGTAATTTTTGGGAATTTTTTTAAAGAAAACTACTGTATGAAATGTTTTAAAATTTTGAGGATAGATTTATACATAATTAGTGAATATACACAAAATATTTCAAAAAAAAAATTAATTTTTAGCGAGTTATTGACTATTTCCCAAGATACTAAAAAAAAGGCCTCCACTGCTGCAGTGATTGCGCCCTTCACAGTGGCTAAAAAGAAAAAAATAAAAAAGATTATTAATCTGTAAGGTATTGCCTATACAATGACCACGATTGTTAAAAAAAATTGAAATTTAACAAAATGGTAGACTTTAAAAATAAATGTCGGATTTTGCTCAAAAAAGAGATGATTTTTGGTTTGCCAAAATTACGTTTTCATACGTTTGAAAAACTGGAGGGTCATTGTACAGAGATATATATACAAAATAAGCAGAAAAAAATCAAAGCCATCGGATGACTTGTCTTCGAGTTACAACTGCAGCCAATTTGAAAAATGTAGTTTTGAGAAAAACGCGTTGGGCCTGTAGCAAAGGTAACTTTATAATACCTCAGCGGCTACACTTTAGAAGGCTGTAACTCAAAAACTATTTGAAATATTCATTTAAAATTTTAGTATGTTATTTTTAAAGGTATAGACTATCGAAATATGCAAAAAATCGATTTTTTCGAAATTTTACACTAGATGTGCCCCTAAATAAAAATACAAAAACTTTTTTTCATTTTATAAACTTTTGAGTTTTCTCTTTAGTATTAAATTCCAAAGGCACGTGTCAATCACGATACCGAATATTAAGAAATCTTAACAAGAATTTCATTCTGTCTTCTTATTGTAATATAAATTAATTTTGCAATAATTTCTTAATGATTCGCAATAATTCAGAAAAACATTACGGCGCGTTACATGGAGGGGAGGGAGGGTCAAAAATCTTCAAAAATTGCGTTACGTAATACTTGAACGGCCCCTAAGGATAAAGTAGACAAATATAATAAGTACGAAGATGTGCACATTTGAGCGAAAAGTGGCACATTTCCGAGCGAGGGAAGCAAATGAAGCGCGACGCGGAGCGGCGCGCTTCATTTTCCCGAGATCGGAATGTGCCACTTTGAGCTCAAATGTGCACACTCGGTTTTAAGCGTGATTCACAATATTTTAGGCCAATAAATTAGACGAAAAATTAATTGAATAATTTTAATCATTCCCTCTCACTTGTATTGACAAGATTATCGTATCTTCTCGCTCCCTTCCACTCATTGCTATGGTAAATACGTTTTTCGAATATAAAATCTATATTTACTAAATTAAATTTAAATTTTTGATTTGAAAGAGCACACGGTAAATTATACGAATGTAATAAATACGAGGATGTGCGCATTCGAGGGAAAAGTGGCACATTTCCGAGCGAGGGAGGCAAATGAAGCGCTACGCGGAGCGGCGCGCTTCATTTTCCCGAGATCGGAATGTGCCACTTTGAGCTCGAATGTGCACACTCGGTTTTAAGCGTGATTCACAATATTTTAGGCCAATAAATTAGACGAAAAATTAATTGAATAATATTAATCATTCCATCTCACTTGCATTGACAAGATTATCGTATCTTCTCGCTCTCTTCCACCCATTGCTATGGTAAAAAGGTTTTTCGAATATAAAATCGATATTTACTAAATTAAATTAAATTTTTTGATTTTGATTTTTGCACACTCGGTTTTAAGCACCATTAACAAACGTCCCGTTTTAACAAAAAAAAAATTGGGCACTTTAGTTATACTCCACCTCGTACACGGAAGGTTAAACCCGAACGAAGGTGGAAGCGACTAAAAAATAAAAGACTTTTTTTTTGGTTCCTTAAAGCGTTTCATTGTAGAAAGTTAACTAGTGTGTAAAATATGGTTGTTCTACCTGTGAACACCTACAACAGCCTGCTTAAAATTTTGAGGAAAAAGATAGATTCGTATCCATGGGTCTTTATTTCGTACTTCCTTCTCAACAAAAACAGTGAATGGGCTCAACACTGCCGTACAAAAGAACAAAACCTTTCGGCATTCGTAACGCGTGTATATTTTAGCGAAGCTTTTGTTAAACGCTGAATAGAATAAAACTGTGCAGCGGATTCAATACAGTGAATAGCCAATATAATACATTGTCATATGGTCTTTTTCGCCAATGACAATACATTTGTGTGTGGCATTAGAGAATAGGGCATTACTACAACAATAACGTTTTACTTCAAATCTCTTCGACCCAAAAGCCCTTACGGGTAAAGGTAACATTCCGGTGCTGTACTGTCCGTTCCGTCCGCACAAAAGAAGACGTAAGAATAACGATTAAATTTGCATAAGTTTTATTTCACTACTCTTTTACTCGTTTTTGATGGCCATGTAATGTTTAAAGCCAAACTTTGCTCGTTTCGTTGACCATAAAAATTTCTTACTTGTCTTCATTACGAATTTAGGGATCTTAGGCAAAAAAGTGCTTCTATTATAGTTTGTTACTCGCCGGTTTAGCTTTCTTTTATGCCGCAAAGTTTTTTATTGGGGAATTTAGAGATCGTTAAGTTTTTTTTAAATTTTTACTGTTTCACTTTGGAGTTTTTTCAATTCGAAGCGTGTAATCTAATAAAATGCGGTTAATCGTTTCTCTTATGCGGTTTAGAGATTTATGTCAGTAATTAAAATTGTTGCAAACTATTTTAAAAGTCTGAAGATGCAAAATTGGCGCTGCAATAGTCGCCAGTCCAATTGTGTGCCTTTGGTGCATATAAATAAAGGCCATAGGGGAATAAGCATGGTAAAAATGTCTTTTATAAATATCTTAATGATATTCTATGCATATGTAGCCACTATAGAAATTTTATGAAAATTTTAGACCTTAATCTATATCGGTCTCTTCAAAAAGTCTAAATAAGTAAAAATTGGAAAATAATTTTTTTTTTGGATTGAGTAAATCAATTATTTTGAAAATTTAGTATATTATGCAGGCGATATAAGGCTTTTACGGACACCATGGACTAATTTTTAGCTTAATAAATTGCTGATCAAAAAAATTATTTTCTCTTACTTTTCAATTTTTATTATGATACTTTTAGAGGAAAATTATGATACTATTATTTTTACATTTCTTATAAGACCTATAATCACTAAGATTTTTTTAAAATTTTTTAATGGTACGCCATAGTTAAAAAAAATAAAAACTATTTTATTACTAAAAATCGATTTTTTCAACACATTTTACCTAAATAATTACAAATTATACTATTATTATTAGATAAATAATAAGCTAAAATAAATCTCTTACAATAGAGATAATAAAAAAAAATAATTCTTACAATGAAATACAACGCCTATTAGAATTTAATAAAAATATAATTTTAATTAATTTATTACTCAACTTTATTAAAATCGTATAATGGAAGTTATTCATCAGTGGGGGCACTTTAGTTTGCGCTAAATGGTTGCCTCTAAGGCTTTTGCTAATAAAATTATTAATGAATGGTTGCCCTTTAGGTTTTTGCTGATAGCATGGTTTGATGAACATTTTCCCCTGAGTTGAAAAATGGTCTTTTTAAGAAAAAATCAATTGGTCCTGAGCGTTTAAGTTGATCCCTTATGTTTGATTTAAAACCTTTACTTATAGTACGAATTTATCAATTAAAAAAACTATTATAAGAAAAAAAATTTTTTTATTAAATTATAACGAGCGTTATATTTTATTCTAAAAAAAAAGAAAAAAAATGTATCATCCCTAATGCAAGAGATTTATTTCAGCATATTATATATGTAATAATAGTATAATTTATAATTATTTAGGTAGAATTTGTTGAAAAATTCGATTTCTTGGTAATAAAAATAGTTTTTATTTTTTTAAACTATGGCGTACCATTAAGAAAATTTTGAAAAAATTCTGAGTCATTATATGTCTTATAAAAATGTACAAATGATAGAATCATAATTTTGCTCAAAAAGTATCATAATAAAAATTGAAAAGTATAAGTGAAAATAATTGTGTTGATTATCAATTTATTAAACTAAAAAACGTCCATGGAGCTTGTAAAAGCTCTCTATCGCTTGCATAACATATTAAATTTTCAAACAAATCGGTTTACTCAATCCAAAAAAAAATATATTTTCCAATTTTTACTTATTTTGACTTTTTGAAAAGACCAATATAGATTAAGGTCTGAAATTTTCAGAATCTTTATATTTGTATAGTATCTACATATCCATAGAATGTTCATTAAGATATTTACAAAAGGCTTTTTTACCCTGCTTCTCCCCCTATGACTTTAATAATTATTATTAAGGGTTCTTGATTATTTAAATATCTGGATAGCTTTAATTACTTTAATTTTAGTTATACTTATGTACCTATAACATAGATGTATAGATTGATTGTATTTAAAAATCTTTTTTAACAGTAGTCATGTACCCCAATAGAAAGTTACTCCCCAATTTTAGAAAAACGCCAAAGTCTATGTATTAGGCGTTATATTTATAATCATTTGTGGTAAATAACAATCTTTTCTAAATTCGTAATTTGTAATTAAAATAAATTGAGTATTGTGCATTCTAGTAAAAAATCGAGTGTGAAATTTGGAAGGAAAATTGTTATTAAAAATTACAAGACCGTATTTCTACCAGGAACCAAATCTCTAAATTATTGACTAAACTCGACTGTACACAAGACTTAAAAATATTCTTGACAGATGTTGTACGTAATAAAAGCGTGGAATCATTTTTCTCGATTTTGACTTAATTTTCACCGACAGTGGCCGATGCAACAGAATAATTCAATAAATTATTTTTGTTAAAGTTAATTTTGATTTACAAAATAACACAAAATTATGTTTTATGAGACATTGTAAAAATGTTAAACGATTTGAAAAATAAATAAATAAATGAACACCCACATTTTTGAAGGTTTTGGAAATCGAATCCGGATTTCTTTGCACAAGCTCATAATTAAAATTTTTGATTTTAAGAAAAACCAAACTCGCGCGAGATCTACGGGTTGCGTGGGTATTTTATTGCTAAACATTTTGGGTGGCATTTAAATCAATCAAAACATTTAGCAATAAAACTAACTATTTCTCTTTCTCTACAAATTTCAAAGGTCATACCGGGAGGCGCTCCACAATTTATTATTTCACTAATTAATTTAGTAATAAAAGGTGTCTGTTTTCACACTTGAAGGCTTGAACTGTTATTATTCGCTTTGTAAAAAGGAAACCGACAAAGCGTTTTTTTCGGTGCCTTTTTCAATTTTTTTTTTATGCGGCAATTAATTTATTTTTCTACTTCCGTTAAAGCTTAAAATTTCGACGTCGATTGGTTTAAATATGGAATTTTTTCGAGCCGAAACGTATTTTAAAATGTATTTTAGTGATTTATTGTGATAAGAGTGTGATATATTTCAATCAATCGCAAACAATGATTTGTGGAAAAAAAGCACTCTCCTCCAATGGTCAGCAATTGATTCATTGGCGTCTGTCTATTCATCGTTAATGCATTTCGAATAATAAACCCGTCGAAGATAACTGATAGTTAAAGGTTTCGTTTTTATAATAACAATGACTTAAATTTCTTATCGATTTTAAATTAATGCTTCTAATTAATCAGATAAGATTTTTATTAAACTTTAATGTCGACTTTTTCTTCCGGGTGGTCCACTTTTTAATCTTATAATATCTAGATTAATTTATTCGTTTTAAACTAACGAAAAACGTTTACGCAGTTATTTTTTATTTTATTGCATAATTTGACTTGTGTTCGTATCAGGCTAGAATTACCAAAAATTCGTAACGTTTTCAATGTTGAAAATAAAAATTGTTTAAGCCGAAATATTTTCGCTGTTTACACTTTATTTAACTTGTCTTACCCGACTTATTTACTTATGTTTATTGTAAGGTGAAGTTGCCAAGTATTGCCCCCCTTTTTATTTTTAGTGAAAACTTATTGAATTACATAACACATATTGGAAATTTATCTCTTTATGAGAATTTACTAATGAAATCAATTTGTTATAAAATTTTAAACAAAAATAACTACAGTAAAACTTAGGTACATTGACCACTGAAGGCTCTTCGAAATATTGGTGAAATTATAAAGGTGGTCATTGTCAGAGGTTTCTAAATACAGTAAAATCTCTAGTGACAACCATTTCTATAAAAAGACAGCTTTTATAAGCGGGCAGTATGTTTAAGAACAGATATACCGTACTTTAATTCTTCTTATAAATTTCTATCTAAGGCGACCACTCTCTAATTCAACCGATACCGTTAATTGCGCGACCGCTATTTTTTAAATTACTTAAACTTGAAAAATTAAATCGAGCATTTGCCTGCATTATTTATGATTCTAAGCCTGGTTGACATTTTAATTCTTTTATAGTCTGTAAAGTAAATAATTTCCAGGCGTTTTTGATAATTTGTAATTTTACATACTGACAGGTTCTTTACAAATTTATTCCTTATAAGAAAGCTCTAGAATAATAGAGCACACTCGGTTTTAAGCATAACTCATAAAAATTTAGGCCAATAAATTAGACGAAATATTAGTTGAATAATAATAAATCGTTCCTTCTCACTCCCATTGACATAATTGTCGTATCTTTTCGCTCTCTTGCACTCATTGGTATGGTAATATGTTTTTTAAACATAAAATCAATATTTACTAAACTAAATTTAAATTTATGATTTGAAAGAGCGAAGGATAAAAGGGAAACATTCTGCGAATGCGTGGTATGTGCGCATTCGAGCCAAAAGTGGCACATTTCCGAGCGAGGGAAGCAAATGTAAAACTATATGTTATTTTGTACTTATTTCCCCTATATTTAATTCATGCGAAGGTACACGGAGAAAAAATATCGTTATAATAACCATACGTATCCCTATTATAGCTATCCGTTGGAAAGTTATCTTTCACAGGGATACGCCGTATAGCTAATTTAGCTATCCAGAGTTTCCTTATTGCGGATCGTTATAGTAACGATCCGTATTACTGTTTTAGACATTCAAAAGATTCTTGTCATAGTGATTTAACGGATATGCACGGAGAACAAAATATCGTTATAATAACCATACGTATCCCTATTTTAGCTATTCAAATCCTCAAATTAACTATCCAGTTACCTACACGACGGATACTGCACACGTTCACGAGAGCTTTTCGTTTGAACGCTTGAATCAAATAAATGAATCCTTATTATAAGTATACTATGTAGAGTTGTTTTGATCATACTATGAATTGTCAAATTGACTTATAAATATCGTTAAATTAGACATTCGAATCCTTGTCAGAACAATACGTCAATTGGGTATACGTTAGATAGTTATATTAAGGATATTTTTTTCTCCGTGTATATGCAATAAATGACTGAATTAGACCCATTATATGGTTTTTCGATTTACAGCTTTCTGAGCGACCCATCTTCACTGTGAAATGGGATTTACCAATTGTCTTAAAAAATAACTAATAATAAACATCTTGCATAACAAAAATGTATATTTTAATTAGTTTTCATTCGCAAAAATTTTTGGAATTTTTATTTCTGTAAACGGTGTAAAACAAGTAGCACGTAAATCGAGAGATAGATGTGGTCCTTCTTGTAGATTTTGGTTAAAAGTCGAGTGTGCAATTTGGTCTTACAAAAATATGCAGTTTTTGGTCGAATGTGCACATAAATACGTCTTTTATTTGGATACGTTGCCCTTTTCTTTTTAAATACAAGAATTAATGTAAACAAATTCAGTAAATACCAAGATGTGCGCATTCGAGCGAAAAGTGGCACATTTCCGAGCGAGGGAGGCAAATGAAGCGCGACGCGGAGCGGCGCGCTTCATTTTCCCGAGATCGAAATGTGCCACTTTGAGCTCGAATGTGCACACTCAATTTTAAGCGTGATTCACAATAATTAACTTACTTCCTATATAATACTACTTTATTTATAATAACTTTGATAACAATACGATTCTGATAAATACCTAATAACTGCATTTAATTTAACATAGTATTCGTTATTACATTTGTATTGACTATCGTTGTCTTTCTCTCTAAAAAAGATCAATTTGAGCAAAAACCGACGCTGGTCGTCTCTGAGAGGTTTTACTGTAGTTACAAACGTAGACATAATTTTTTTATTACCTAATATTGTCCCCGGGGGCGATATTAGAATCCGAAAATTTTGTAGCTAATTTGCTTGTTATTGACCGGTTCAATTGCTTTATTCGTCGACTCTCAACTCCAAGGTTTACGACGATTCATCTAAAATATAAAATAAAAGCAATACAATACAATAGATACACACTAAACGGAAAAGATAGTTGCCAAAAACAGTTTTGCTAATTTGTTTATTTGGCAATTAATTGTTTATTAGACAATTCGCAACAACGAAACAAACAGTCCGCCAGAATTCTAATTTTGAAAAAAGTCGTGCCTGTTTTGAATCCATCTATTACACCTCTGCCCGACAGCAATCTTGGGCAAATAAATGCTACAACAGTATCTTGCCTATACACTCTTCTACACGACATAACTAGTTGTGGAAAAAAATTATTTTTGGCAAAAATATTTATTTTATTTTTTACCTACCTAATTTGTATGATCTAAAACTATTGTTATTGATCACAAGCACAACTAATTGCAGCTATTCACCGTTCTTTGTATCTTTTCCGGAGCTGAGTTATCACAGGAGACGGTATTAGGACAGAGAGTGATAATTATCGCAGATATGCCCCAATATGTAAATTTTGAGCAATGTTTTTAGAATAAACTATAGTTTTTAAAATTTTGAATATCGATCTGGTTTTCTTCACTTCTTTATTATTATAAGTTTTTTTTATATTTATGTTTTATGTAAAAATTACAAGCGTTTATGTATAATACTGTCTAGACATGTACTTATTAATTTTCTTTGCGCTATCTTTTAGGTCTCCTTTTTCTGTGTACAACAATGGTGTACTTACATGTTCTGCAAAAAACATTCTTTATTGCATATGAATAATGATATAATTTATATACAGTCTGTCAAACGAATAAGGACTGGAACTTAACCCACCCTAAACCACACCTAAACATATCGCAGGCATAGTGGGTTACCATTTGCTGGAAATTTAAAATGCATTTTTTCGAAATTCTTTAGAATAAGGACATCTTGCATACAAACTTTTATTGTTTAGATTGGTGTCAAGTATCACCGGGTTAAGTCTCAGTACTAAATATATCAACTTGTTATATCTTAAGAAAAATAAAGTAGGGGTGCCAAATGTTAGCAAACAACCACAACCCATTTTTTGATGTGCTATATTAATATACACGTTAAATATTTTGTAAATTATCATAAAGGATTACTACAGCTGACGCTGCCTTCCTTCTCTCATCCGTTTCCTCCATTCCTCCTTGTTCTCCCATTCACCTTTTTCCAGTCCTCTTCTTTCCATAGCTTCATCTACTTCATCTTTGAAGGATCTTCGGGTCTTTCTCTTTTCGTCTTTCTATTGAGCTCCAGTCTGTAATTTTCTTTATCCATCTATTTTCGTCTGCTCTTCTGACATGTCCATACCATAAATATTTTTTTTTCTATGTGGCTTATGACATAAATAATAAAACAAAATTATTATGAATCATAATGTTCACGTCCAATATCTTTTAATAATGTTTAATGTTCACTGGAATTGGACACTCAATAAAACAATAACTCTTAAAGCAACGTTTCGTTTCTTTATTGAAAATTTGTTAATTTTCAGTTGCTTGAAAAAGTTTCAATAAAGAAACGAAACGTTGCAAAAACAATTGTTGTTTTATTGAGTGTCCAATTCCAGTAAACATTAAACATCATTAAAATTATTATTATTATCTTGGGTGATAGTTCTCTTGTGTGCCTAATGTACTTCATATAGTACGGCTAAAATTTGATATTTACACATTATAAAATTTTGTAAACAAATGATTTTAATATCTTTGCTATTTACTTAGCAAAATTTAATTGATAGTTTCGATTTAACGGTACATAGTCATTTGATGCATATCTCGGTTAATAAAAAAATGTAAAAAACTGAATTTAACTGCTAATTTATATCAGAATATGTCAAAGAAATTTAGTAGATTTGGTTCTGAAGTTGAAGGTGTTTAAATCGCGGTAGTCCTTCGAGGAATAAATAATCGTTAGGCAAATAAATCGCGTTATTTCCATGATAATAAAGAGGAATAAGAGGAACGTGTAGGCGTATGGTGTGATAGAAGTAAAAAAGTGTGTGTCAGAGAAATGCGGTTGAATCTCGGCAGGGATTCGCGTGCTAATGACCGTCTTTAGGGCTGTACGTCAATCGCATCCGGTGCAATATTTGCACTCGCACTGCTATTTACATTTATAAAGGACCTGCAAAGCGATAATGGGGATTTTTACTATACAAGGAGTGTACACCAAGTGGATTTATTTGAATGAGAGGGGTAAACAAGAACTGAATTCAAGACTGGGGTGTTGTGCAATCATCAAGAGATGTATTTGTTGTCTTCTTGCTGATGATGTGTTGGTAAAACGATTACGTGGAGTGCGCTTTGTAGACACGTTCCTTGTTTCGATTTTGATTAATCTGAGTGGTTTTGATGTGTGATGCTTGATGAATAAATGAATGAATGGAGAAACGAATCCTTACTTCTTCTCTTCTCGATTTTGCTAACGTTAATTTAACTTTATTTAACTTTAAGGGTACATAATTAATACGCCTTTTGTTCGTGCACCGTGCTTTTTGTTGTTCTTTCATTTATTCCTGCAGTCTAAGTGGATGGCTTTGCAAAAGCTCTGACTGCATATTTTTTACTAGTTTTATTCTGTTTTTTGAAGTAACAGCCATTTTTATACCAATTTCGTTTTGATATCGTGAAATGTTTAAGAAATAAATTGATCCCTTTTTTTAAGAAAAAGTTATTTTGTTTTTTTTTAAATTAAATTATATGTAAATGTTGATGTTTCTTATTATTAAATTTTATTTACTGGAATAAGATATGGGTCGCAAGCTAATTTTTATTCGGTTATTTTAAATACTAAAATAAAAATTCTTATGTTAAATTAATGATTAAAAAATTTACTTATTATTTCACAGTAATTTAAATTTTTTTACAGTAGGTACAGTAAAAAAGGTCTAACACGATCAGCATCGGTTTTTATGTCGGTTCTTAAGTTATCATAAAAAAGTAGTATTATTTAGGAAGTAAGTTAATTCTTGGGAATCACGCTTAAAATCGAGTGTGCACATTCGAGCTCAAAGTGGCACATTTCGATCTCGGGAAAATGAAGCGCGCCGCTCCGCGTCGCGCTTCATTTGCTTCCCTCGCTCGGAAATGTGCCACTTTTCGCTCGAATGTGCACATCTTCGTACTTATTCGATTTGTTTAGTCTATCCTTAACTCTTTCAATTCAAAAAAAATTTAGTTAGGTAAATATCGATTTTATATTCGAAAAATATATTTACCATAGCAATGAGTGGAAGGGAGCGAAAAGATACACAATCTCGTCAGTGTGAGTGAGAGGAAACGATTAAAATTATTTAACTGCATTTTCGTCCAAATTATTGGTCTAAACCATTGTGAGTCGTGCTTAAAACCGAGTGTGTTCTATTATTCTAGAGCTATCTTATAAGGATTAATTTAGCAAAGGACATGTCAGTATGTAAAATTTCTAAATTCTAAAAATTCTCGAAGTTTTTATTTCTTTTACCGACTATGAAGGAATTAAAATATTAATCAGGCTTTGAATCATAAATAATGCAGGTAAATGGTCGCTTTTACAGCTATCATCTATACAAAATTTTCGAATTTTAAAAAATTTTGCAAAGTAGCGGTCTCTCAATTATCTGTCGCAGTCGGGTTAGAGAGTGGTCGTCTTAGAGAAAAATTTATAACAAGAATTAAATTACGGTATATCTGTTCTGAAGCAACTGCCATCTTTTAGAAGTAGTCTCCTTATAGCGATGGGCGCCACAAGAGATTTTCTTGAGTTTGAATTACAAAGGGTAGTTTTACTAATATAGGTTCACATTAAAAAAAATAAAGTTGAATTCGTTTAGTTAATTTTTATTACAAAAATGATTATAATATTCAGAATTTGCTATAGGTAATTCAATTTGTTTGAAATTAAATTTAATTTTCAACATCTTTACTTAATAATACTTTTCTATATGTTGGTTTAGTAAATTGTTTATTGCTCAAAAACCATCACTCAGATTAAAATGGGGTTGTGACTAATCAAAAGGGCAGTAAAATTCAGCTAATATTTGTTTCGACGATTTTTAATAAAATACATTGTTCTGTGAGAGCTTGAACATTATTTTTAAAAGACAGTACTACCTGTGCATGTTACGACCTCAGAATCTTACAAATTTTCCTATTTTTATTATCTTTGCTTAACCCTAAAATCAAATAAAAATATTTTGGGCTACCTGCCCAAGCTACTAATTTTATACGTTTTACCTACTTTTACATACACACCTACAAACATTCGCGTCACTACTTTGAGTTAAAGCGCGATCTAAAATAATTTTTAAACTACCCTTCAGGATTCTATAAAGTTCCCAAATCTACGTAACATACCAAAGTAGTGTTGTATACTTTTTGAAAATATGCATTCACTTATTAGAATATGGGAAATAATTTTATGTTGTGAGTTTTATTAAATTGTCCAAAAAACGTATTTTGAATCGAAAATTTTAAATAGTTTACCCTTAAGTAACGAATTTTAAGAAATGGCTTCATTACCAGCGAAATGCAATAGCGAAATCCAGAACCCCAAATTAGCAGCCGAGTGCGCCGAGTACAATTTTATCCAGAACCCCATCGATCAAACTCATTAAACAATTTCAAAAAGTTTATATGAAATTTTATCAAAATTATTGTTTAAAATTATAAACAATTATTTGTGACCAGTTAAATCATTTTTCCAAATTGATTCTGCTTGTTTTTTTCGAAATAATCGAATTTGCATAAAAGTGAATTGAATGCGTTGTTTAAAGGATCAATTTAAAGTAAAGCGTATGGAGTGCGACAAGGTTAGACATAGGTAAAAAGTGCGATAGAGATATTCCCTCGGAGCGACTGTGAGTGTGACGTGTCTTTGCAATTGGCTCAGGTTACGATGAGTCGGCGCTAACATTTCGCGCACTAACTAGATATGCATTAAACACAAACATTGTTAGTTAAACGTTTTTTGGGTCTTTTTGGCTGCGAAAAATTCTGAAAAGTGTGTTGTAAATTGTATTTAAATGGTAAGATTATTTCTGACTAACAATTTTTGATAAATGCTATTATTATACTTGGTTTTTTTTAAAAAATATGTTTATCCAGTTTTTACACAAAATTAAATAGGTATAACAATCATATTGTACAATGATTTTATTTGTTCATAATCACCCGTTGCATACAATAATTCGTTTTTTACGACCTTTAAGGTAATTAGCTATACTCAATATTGGGGTATCAGGGCGAAACTCCACAGAAGGGAATCGTCACAGACATTTTAACACATTCATTATTGTGTATTTATTCCAATTTCCTTTTAGATGATCTTCAATCCTGAACATATCTTTTGTTACAATTATATTACAGATTGGATAAATCTGAACCTTATAATTAATGTTATTTTCTGTTTTCATAGAACTACCAATAGAAAATTTAAGGGTATGGACATACAATGCCCACTTGTGGAACATTGCCTCGTACTTTCAGTCCCTAGGATCGCGTCTTGACATTTTCTTCAGGAGTAGAAGATTGGATGGCCCATCCTAAGATCGTGAGGAGACACGGAGATGGTCTTCTGGTGAGTTCTTTTATTTTTGTTTTTTTACAAGGGCTCATCTGATGGTGCATCGACGAACAAAGCCGATGGTTCGAATTTTAACTATTTTATTAGGCTGTTTGGTCAGCTATCCTTAGAAAAAATTTTGGCAAATTTAATTGCTTTGTTATCCTTCTTTTTTAATATAGATTTTTTTAAATTTTAGTTTATTGATTTTTTGACATTTATTCATACTAAGAATATGGTTGAAAAATTATTTATGTATTTTAATATATTTAGAGATTTTTTTATTAGATATGTTTTGTGTGTTAATTTTCAAAATGATAAATTTTAAGAACCAAATTTTGCAAAAATGGTTGTTTTTCTGCACTTAGAAAAACAGATGTTCCCTTACAAATTTTCGTTATGTTTATCCTAATATATTAAATACTAATGTTTTTCGATATTACAAGTAAATTTAGATTTTAACAACTTTACTGAACAATACTTTTCTATAGATTGAATTGGTAAATTGTTTATTGCTCAAAAACGATCACTCAGATTAAAATGTGGTTGAAACTATTCGAAAGGGCAGTAAATTTCAGCTATTACGTATTTCGACGATTTAAAAAAAACGTATTTGTTTATTATGTGAGTGCTTAAACATTACTTAATACTTGGTATAATAATTTTATTGTTGTTAATTTAATTGTTTACTAGCAACGTTAAAGAATAAAATTATTTTGTATATCAGGTGGCCAAGGCTTATGCGTCCCCCTGGTTTGATAAATAATCATGTTTTTGTGTAGATAACCGATATCTACATTTGCAGTGCTTTGGTGTTGGGTAACAATTTTAGTTGTGTGTTCAACTTCGATGTAAAAGGAAGTGCATTTAGAGCTTCTTTAAAAATTTTATTTTTGTATTAAAGGGTGTTTAAATAATAAGTAAAATGTGCAAATTATTTCTTCAACAGTTAAGTAAAAGGGGTAAATAATTTCCTTTCATTCGTTATATGGGATGAAGCTCCTGAAACAATCTCTCAGGACATCATCTTCAAAGGACATCGCAGATTCTAGGAAGATGAATATTTGCTTTTAAGGTAGGTTATTTTTTAAATTATTTATTGTATCTAGGTTTGCCATCATTCGAAATTTGAAGTGGGTTCCAATCTTGAACATTTACATATTCTTACTTTTTTTTTAGTTTCAACTTTTGGAGATTTAGTTGCTACCTACATTGATATTATTTATTAAGTTGAACTTTTTATTCAGGTTTTATTAAGTGTTGCATTGGAGTCTTCAAGGGTGCAGTACTTTAACCCGATTTTATTATTTATTTATTTACTAATCCGAAATTAATTTTTTTATGACTTTTATACTTTCACAAAGCCATTAAAATACAGTTTATTATTTTGGTATGGGAATAAAAAATATACCTTTTAACCCCAAAATTTAAGAATTTAACTAGGGTGATTTTAAATTGTTTAAAATAATTTTACGTTTATTAGGTGTCAATTTATTAGTCACTTTTTAACTTCTCTACCTGGCTTCGGATATCTCGTTGCCTTTTTGCGAGGCCAAACTGATATCAACATTTCAATAATCTTTGTGATTAGCCAACAATTATTTTTAATCAAACTTATTCGAAGAGTTCTAATCAAAATTTAAACAATTTTGGTCGGAACTCGAGTTGCAACTTTAATTAATCAATATTAATCAGTTAGTATTGCTTAATTATAGTTGCAACGATCCAAAGACAAACAAAACTAATTCTTTTGGATCTTTTCAGCCTGGTATGAAAATTTTAGAACTTCCGCGGTTTTCGTTTGAACTTCGTAGTATTATAAACGAGTGTATGCCCTCCCAGTAAAAGTAGTGGTCCTTTTAAATCAAAAATCGCGCGTTTCCATTTTAAAGAAGTCTTCTTTGGACCTGCAGCAGCTGATCGTTGGACGAAGGGGAGGATTGTAGAGGATGGCACCTCGGACGACCGAACGCCGAGGTGCACAAGACATTTTTAAAAGGACATTAGGTAGGTTCGTCCAGCGTTAGGAACGTGGGAAGAGGAAGAAAACATCTTCGGTAAGTAGATTTTATTTTTCCCATTGCAGGTGGTGAAACTGGATGGTGGAGACTTTTTATTTTTTTTTAGAAAATTTTGCGCTGCGCCAGGGATTGCGTTTGGGTGGGTCGCCTTTAATGCGGATATTTCAGTCGGAATGCCCTTCAGGCACTTAAAAAATTTTGGATCGACGATTTCAAGTAGCAAACCTTAGCGACTATTTATTAAATTTTTTATCAAATGCTTTAAATTAATTTATTTAGTATTCAGTCGTAAGGTATTTTTAATTTGTTTTGCGTTTTACTTTAATTATAGGGGTCAAGTCTCCACCTGAAAAATTTGTTCAGTATTTTAACAGCCATTATAATTATTGATTGTTTTTTCAAATTCATAATGCTATTTTAAATTTGTAAAGTGCGACAATTTAATAATTACTATAATAATTTTACGGCTTTTATTGATCATTTATTGCTGATGGTTTTTCTCATGCAAATTAGAAACAATTTGTAACTATACAATCAGACGGCCTTAAATTCAAATTACGTGTTAATATTTTTAGATTTTTATATTTGTTTAAAACTTTCAGACGTTTAACATTGTTCTTCTGAATAATATCAATTTGTTAATAGTATAAATTGTTTTTCTTCGAAATTTATTTAAATTAGTTAGTAACAAAAAAAATTTAAACTACTATTTTGTACTTCCATTATTTTGTCATTTTATCGCATTGTTTAATAAATACAGGCAAATTAACAAGCCAATAACATTTACAATGTAGTTTCAAATATACATTTTTTTATAAATATTTTATAAAAAAGTTTTAATTTGTAAATTAAAAAAAAACTTACTTATATAGTTTTTGAATACCTCATAAAGTAATGCAATTTAAAATCGTAGTTGAGAACATACCAAATGAGTATTTTGAGCTATTTTCTTACATTGCTGTATGCCTATTAAAGTAATATTTTTGATTAGAATGAGCTGTAATTTTCAAATTACTTAATTACAGTTTTTCTCAGGCGTCTGATTTGTGTTTTGCATCCTCTTAAATACTTTGCTGTAAATTAAATGACAAAGTAATAATTTTATTGTTGCAACAAATTTGACTTTTTATTTTTAAAGTTAATTTATGTAATTTAAAGATTTATTAACCATCTGCTTGGTTAATAAAAATATGGCTTTTGCTTTAACTTAATCAGAGGACGAAATAAAAATTCGGAGAGTACGCCTTTCAGAGTTGGATGTTCGTTCTCTGCTTAAAAAACCAGTTCACCCCTGCAATTTCTTTTTGTTGTTTTATATTTGTGTATGGGCGTTTTCAGTAAGGATAAATTAAGGATGAATTAATTTGCAAATTGCCGAAAGCTTCCGCGTTGATTCAATAAGCTGCAAAAGGGCCAAGTCTTTTTGCAATCGGAATTCATTCGAACTTTTGGGTTTTTGGTGCCTTTTATTATTTTTTGTAAGAACCCTTGCGCCCCCTCGCCTAGTTATAAGAATTTGTTGTATTTGCACCAGAACCCAAACAGGGAGAATAATTCCGATTATTGTTTCAACATTTGTACAATTTGCTGAAAGGTCAATTTTTGCATTTTTAACAATAAGTATTCTAATTTTGAATATTGTACACTATTCTGATAAATTTAATTGGCCTGAATGCAATTGCACAAAAAAATGTTTATATATCTGTGTATTTCATGTAAACTTGTACCGCTTCCATGTCCACGCTGGCTGGGCATGGGGCACCCTTAGATACCGCGATTTTTGAATGCTGCCACTTCTAAAAAAGATTTTTCGAAAACAAAGAGCGCGAGCTCTAAGTTTTTTATTAACTAATTCAAATTGAATCTTTTAGAGGTGGCGGAAGAGGGGGCATAGATTTTTCACCAATTTTCAGGCGCGAAAGCTCTTAGGTCAGAGCACAGGCGTGATACTTTTGTATTCTTGTGGTTAGGGCCCTGGGTTTTGACTATTCTTTTCGAAGTCATCGAGTTCCTTTCCGCTTTGTTTCTTGAAAATAGTGTTTAAGTTTTTGACTCCCTCAAAAGGGTGGTCATTGTGCGCCTAAGCTAAAAGGAATGAGCTTTTAGGACGTTTATTAAACGCTAAAAATTGAATAAGAATTAAAATAAACTAAAGGGGAATAAAAATGCGGTCTAATTATTAACAATCAAATGTTGGGAGAGTTACGGTTTTTCGAAATAATTGCTTTACAGCTCTTTGAGCTCAGCAACATCGTGCGTAGTTCTTTAAATATAGATGCGACTTATTATTTTGCAAATTTTTCGGGTTCGGGTTAGTGCTTGTGAATTTTCGTTTCCGACATTCCCCCTGCGGCTACCTTGACTAAATGATGTGTTTCCTTTTCAGCTTTTTTTATTACTTTTTTGAAATACTTAATCAAGTAACTTTTGCTTTTCAGGGCGTTTGTTATCTTTTTCAGAGCGTTTTGACTTTTATTAAAAGGTCACTTATCTTAGTTCTTAAATGTTGAGTTTTTACCACTTGACATTTAAAAAATTCATGCGTTTTTTCCCATAAAATTAAAGATTCGTGCGTCTTGACTCTCCCACATTTGAAGCATCTTTCAACTCAAAAAGTCTGGAGCTTTTGCCGGCGAAAGCTCGGCATTTTGAGTTTTAATTCGGTCATAAAAGGGGTGGGTTTTCGTTGGACGATATTTACTTTACTCATATGAAAAGATGAAGTAATCGGTTTCGAAAAAAAATAGTTTTTGTGAGAAACCATTACTTAATAACAATTTTTAAATTTTGATTTAAATAATTAAATATAAAAATATAATTTCTGGAGAGGTCAGGGCAGGTGTAGGGGAGAAGGAGCCTGAAAAATTTTATAACAATTTTCTTTTAGGTATTTTTTTAATTAATTTAAAATCTAAAGCAATAGGAATAATTTATTGAAGTCAATACTGCATTTAAGTTATCTTCAAAGCCTATATGGTCTGATGAGGAATTTATGGTTTTTAATACTTCTCACAAATTAACACCAAATTATTTTCATTGGTAATAATTAGTCCAGTCTTATTTTATTTTAAATTTTAATATTAATATTTGTGTACGTAGAAGAATATTCGATTTAAGAGTTTTAATTTACAAGTGTCTATAAAAATCGTAGTGTATCGTTTGGGTAGTGTCCCTTGTCAGAATTAATTAATTAACTAATTTTAGCGAAGTACCAAATTGAATTTGGATTTAATGATTAGGGGGAAAGTGGCATGAAACAGCCAGTTTTAAAAAAAGGGATAAATAATATAGAAGGACATAAATAAATCAATTTTTTTTCTAAATCTGTAATTGTTCATGCATTTATGTCCGTAATGTCATAAATCATTTTTCAAAATTAACGATATTTTTCGACTTCTAATCATTTATAAAAAAAATAAAATTTGGCTTTTTCATAACCTATAGGTATTGAAACAGCCAACCCAATTTTTGAAAAAGCCATGTTCTTATTACAAGATTAAAACTGCACATTAACGAAGATATTATTTAATAATAATCTTAAGCTATAATTTTAGATCTTATATAATTATAAAACGTTTTAAATAACGCAAACTCTCGATAAAATATTTACTTACATAAATCTAAGAAACTGTCAAAAAATTTGACGTTTGAGATCAATCATTGCAAAAACTTAAAAACGTTTTTAACAAAAATAATGCAATTTCCCTTTTACGCCACAGGATTTATATGCCCAACCATTACAATTTTGCATCGGTACCACTCTTGATTGCTGTTACTACAATTATTATTGCATTTTATGCAATTAAAAGGTGGCTTTTTCATTACACTGCAGTCCGGCTATTTCAAAACATATTCTCTCAAGAAATAAAATCTCGAAAATTACTATGAAATCAAAGATTAGTCTACAAAATATATACGTTATTAGAAGGCCTAATATATCTATAAAATTATAGTATAATCATATTATTATTAGTTTTGTACGTATAGGCGTTAGAAAACAAATAAACTGAACTCAAAACCTTACTTTTTGACGACAAAATCTTCAATACGTCGTATCGGCGCCGTTTATTGACGGTGAACGGTCAAATTTTTGTGGGGGATATCTGGCTAGTGTTGCTATCTTAAAATAATAATACATGAACGATTCGTATGAAAACTACCGCGTAATTGATAATGGCTTTTTCAAAACTTGGCTGTTTTATGCCACTTTCCCCCTACTCTTCGCGTGCTTGCAAATGATGTTTTTAATTTATTTAATCTGATTGTGACGTTATTAATTTTTTCTTCAAAGACCATTCACATCCACAAAGAAGTAAAATACATACCTACACAATTTAGATTCAAATTTGACATATCTATGATATTTCTCTCATTTTCTTCCTTCAAGTAGTCGCCCAAAAACCTAGTTGAAATTTTTTGTATAATTTTTATTCAAACTTACTATGTAACAGATTTATTGAAAACACGACGTCCTTTGAGCAACAAATTTATTAAGGGGTAGCAATAATAATAAACTGCCAAAAAAAAGTCTCTCTGAAAAGGTTCACAAAAAGTAGAAAGGGGCGTTCGTAATAATCAAACAATAAGCTTGTTTAAGTACAAAACGAATAATAAAGTGCACGTCGCAATAAAACAGAAATGCCGTAATAAAATAAAAATAAATGTTTACAAAAAATAAAAACAGAATCACACCCTAAAATTAAAGTTACGAGAAGGGGCCAAGCTGTCTACGAGCAAAACCGCGCGCTCCTTTCTCACAGATATTCATATACAGAAATTATGACACGGTTATTGTCCTTTTAGTCCTGGACAGAAGGAAGAATTTACCACGAAAACGTATTCGATCAATCATAACTAATGTGACGTGACAGTAAGCAAAGGTACTTTGTCTATTGTAATCTTTCTATTGTGTTCGGTTTAGCCGGCATTCTCTTTAATGTATGTACGCATCTTTTTTTCTCCTGCAACCCATGTCCTTTTATTAAAAATTCATTCAATATTTTCTACAAAATTACTTCCAATTATCGAGTCGAAGTTTTTGCAATAACAACATATTTTTTTTTTCAAATGGTTTTATGTCAAATTATTTCTACTTTACATAATTTTACATAAATAGAAATGGTTGGGAATGTTTTCCTCGTTTAAATTAAACGCGAACGCCGTGATAAATTCCTATATTTCGTGTAACGAATTCTAAATAATCCCCAATATAAAAATAGATATTAATAACGTTGTAATCGTCGCATAAAAGATAAAATATGGCTAATAACTTTTACTAATTTTTGTTATTTATTATTTGAAAAAATCCAAATTGAGTTTCGTTTTAGTGCTTTTCCGAGGATTCTTCGATATTAACAACACAAAAACAATTACGAACTCCCATTAAATTATTTCTAAATAATTAAAATAATAAATCGGACAAAATTTATGTAAACGTGATTTTTCAGGGTAAAAAAAATCAGTGCGTTTACTTATGTATGCACTTAGAAGTTATACTTCTTTGGCGTTCTTAGATTAAATATAACCACGTGTTGTGTTGCGTACCTTGCGCTTGCGTATAGCGGGACCACTGGTTTTCAAAGTAAATTTTGGCCCCTTTTCCATTTTATTTTTTTTTTGTATGCGATACCATATGGAAAATGTGCATAAAGTGGCCAATTACTTTTAAAAATCAGTATCTAAACGCTGCAAAAGCTGCTGCAAACATTCTGGCAGTCTATGGACAAGAGTCAATAGGTGATACAATGTCTCGAAAGTGATTTTCACGTTTAAAAAAATCAACTTTTGTTTAAATAATACACTTTGCTCCGGTAGACTCATGGACTTCAATAAAGAACGATTAAACGCGTTAATTCATGAAGATGCCCGCCAAAAATATGTGAATTGCCAGAGAAAATGCATACAAGGCATACAAGCCTACATTTGAAAATAAAAAAATTAGAAATTAGAAAAAAAAACACTACGAACTTATATTACAACCCAATAGATGTATTTTTTTGTGCATCCCTTTATTAAAAAAATACTACGTATCTATGATATAAAAAGTAGTTAGGGTAACCCGACCAATAGTTGGACGCCCTCCAATAGATGGACAAAAATTCTTTTAATAAATAATTACATTAAATTTAAGTATAAAATTGTAAAATAAATTTTTGTTTTACAAAAATATTTTCATTCGACATCACAATGTTTTGCTTTATGAGCGCCACCTCTAGTAAACATCTGACAGACTTCGTGTAAGACATTTGAAACAAGGTGATTTGAAACAGTACCGATTTTTGGAACTTAAAACCGTTAGCGAGTTGGCAAGTTTAAATTTTATATGTCAGATTGCCGGTGGCGTAAGTATGTAGTTCTGCGTGTCATGTGACAAAATCGTGAAAAGTAAGTTTTAACCTTTTTACGATACCTATATTTTGATAATGGTTTTGTATTTTGGTTTAAGTTATATATTTTCAAGTTCATTAACTAAACATTTATTATGTATATTTAGTACAATTGATTTCTGTGTATTTGCTTCTTGATTGTGGATTTAATAATAATTAGGAGGTTTTTCTTACTGAGGAGATTTGAAACAGGCTGTTTCAACTCTCCTCGTCTTAATTATGACACAGTCAATAAATAACGACAAAATGTATTTTGTTGTATTAATTTGTTTCAGAATGCCTACTGATTATAAAAAGACTGACAGAGGTATGGCATAAATAATGATCTCGCAGTAGAAGAAGTAACTTTGTGACAGAAAATCTCGTGACGGTTTAATTACTCATACCTCTCTACAGGTATATTAAAAACTGCTTATGAAGGTAACGAAACAGCAACTGCTTCAACGGTTGAAGAAATATTGATCAAGACTGATTGTAATACTTATGAAACGACTGAAAGTTAATAATTATTTTATGTCAAAGATTTAGAATAATATTTTGTTTATTTAACTGTTATTTTAATTAATGTTACGAATAGGACGTTATGGTATTTTTAACTACTTTAGAAGTTGATTTTTGTTTTAGACTTGTATTACTACTTATCTGATATATCAGTACAAAATATTAATAAAAAGTTTGTCTCGTACTTGAAAAGTTTTACTTTAATAAATACCTTAAATTATATAATCATTTTTATTTTATAGTAATACTTCTCAAAATCATATGTTTCAACTCTCCTCGACCCTTGTTTCATCTCACCTCATAGATTGAAACAAATTGTATTACAGTTAATATTTTTACCACAAAATTTAACGCTTACAATTTCTTTATGTTAGTCATTCGCAAGTGTAAAGAATGACCTATCGATTGTACTTATATCATACGATTTCTGTCTATAGTATTTGGTGTATAAAACAAAATGTAAAATTTGTTTCAACTTCAGTCTTACTATATACTTTATTTGTCATAGTTTATACAATTATATGAAATCATAAGGTATGCAATATATGAAATTGTTTATATTTGAATAACAATGCAATAAATTGAGCTATTTAATAATAAAATCAAAAATATTTAAAAAAATTTGCTCTCCATTTATTGGTGAGAAATTTTTAACCTCTTTCCAATAGATAGGCATCGAATGTATCTTTTACATCTTTGTTATATTTTTTTCATATTTGTATGAAAATGTTTATTAGTATTTACAAATTTATAATTATATTTTTTTGAAAGATGCCTGACAACAAGAGATGTTACAAAGTTTATTATTATTCATCTGATGATTTAACACTAGATTGCACAAGGAAGTCATTTTGACTGCTTTTTAATTTCAATTAGAAAAACAATTATATATATAATGACACAATTTCTTAGAATTTTGTGACTTTTTGTACAACATATAAATGCGTTTATTACGAATTGTAGTTATCTCCCCCTTCTTCATTTCTGGTATATATATGTGTTATATAACTGTAAATAATATTAAAAATTAATTTTAAACAAATTTCTTTACACATTAGTTATTCATTCACAATGCAGTCATTTTGACTGCTTTTGGGCAATATAGGTATATACTAAGTTTCAGTCATTCTAGTATTAAAGAATGTGTTAAACGATGTAAATCATAAACAGAAAAAAATATATTATATCGTTGTATTTTGTTGATTTTATATATTAATGTTATTATATTAACATATAATTAATATTTTGTAGTGTATAAGGGCAAGGCATTTTTCAAAAAAATACTATTCCTTTTTGATATATTTTGAAAATTATTATCCCATCTATTATTTGATTATTGGTTATTTTAAATAAGATTAAGCTATTAGTTATTAAATTTAAAAATTTTATTATTATTTATATAAGCAGCACGACAAAAAAAATTATTATTGAGAAACGTTCATCTATTGCGGGTGGCCGTCCATCTACTGAAGGTTTTGTCCATTTACTGGTGATATAAGCTTTTTTCTAACAATTTCTTTTTTATACTTTATACAAGATTTTCATTATTTTTGTGAATTTATTGGATTTTTTTACATAGGTATAACTAATTTTATCATAACTTTTTAATATCCTACTATATTATTTCATTAATGAAACATAAAAATTTTCTTAACCGTCCATGTATTGGTTGGGTTACCCTACCAATATAGGGGGAAAGTGGCATGAAACAGCCAGTTTTAAAAAAAGGGATAAATAATATAGAAGGACATAAATAAATCAAATTTTTTTTTAAATCTGTAATTGTTGATGCATTTATGTACGTAATGTCATAAAACATTTTTCAAAATTAACGATATTTTTCGACTTCTAATCATTTATAAAAAAAATAAAATTTGGCTTTTTCATAACCTATAGGTATTGAAACAGCCAACCCAATTTTTGAAAAAGCCATTTTCTTATTACAAGATTAAAACTGCACATTAACGAAGATATTATTTAATAATAAACTTAAGCTATAATTTTAGATCTTATATAATTATAAAACGTTTTAAATAACGCAAACTCTCGATAAAATATTTACTTACATAAATCTAAGAAACTGTCAAAAAATTTGACGTTTGAGATCAATCATTGCAAAAACTTAAAAACGTTTTTAGCAAAAATAATGCAATTTCCCTTTTACGCTACAGGATTTATATGCCCAACCATTACAATTTTGCATCGGTACCACTTTGATTGCTGTTATACAATTATTATTGCATTTTATGCAATTAAAAGGTGGCTGTTTCATTACACTGCAGTCCGGCTATTTCAAAACATATTCTCTCAAGAAACAAAATCTCGAAAATTACTATGAAATCAAAGATTAGTCTACAAAATATATACGTTATTAGAAGGCCTAATATATCTATAAAATTATAGTGTAATCATATTATTATTAGTTTTGTACGTATAGGCGTTAGAAAACAAATAAACTGAACTCAAAACCTTACTTTTTGACGACAAAATCTTCAATACGTCGTATCGGCGCGTTTATTGACGGTAACGGTCAAATTTTTGTGATATCTGGCTAGTGTTGCTATCTTACAATAATAATCATAAACGATTGTATGAAACACTACCCTAATTGTAATGGCTGTTTCAAAACTTGGCTGTTTCATCCACTTTCCATACATCCAATTTATAAGAATGTTATACTACTTATATTTTGTTTTATATGGAAATAAATGACTGAATTATGCACATTTTAGTTTTCTGATTTTCTGAGGAACCTATCTACACTGTAAAACGGGCTTTAGATGTATTTTAGATGAGTTACTTTTTGTGCATAAAATAGATATAAATTTTCCTTCGCTCTAATATTAGTGTCATAAACTATAAATACCCATCTTATATTGCATAAATGTGTTTATAAACAGTTATTGTACAAAAACAAACGTTATTTATTGATTTCTAGAGATGATTATTATAGACAAATCCAATAAATGCGAGGTATGGGCACATTCGAGCGAAAAGTGGCACATTGCCGAGCGAGGGAAGCAAATGAAGCGCGACGCGGAGCGGCGCGCTTCATTTTCCCGAGATCGGAATGTGCCACTTTGAGCTCGAATGTGCACACTCGGTTTTAAGCATGATTTACAATATTTTAGACCAATAAATTAGACGGAAAATCAGTTGAATAATTTTAATCATTCCCTCTCACTTCCATTGACATGATTGTTGTATCTTTTCGTTGCCTCACACTCATTGGTATGGTAAATATGTTTTTTAAACATAAAATCGATATTTACAAAACTAAATTTAAATTTACGATTTGAAAAAGCGGAGGATAAAGGGAAGATTCTGCGAATGCGGGGTATGTGCGCATTCGAGCGAAAAGTGGGACATTTCCGAGCGAGGGAGGCAAATGAAGCGCGACGCGGAGCGGCGCGCTTCATTTTCCCGAGATCGGAATGTGCCACTTTGAGCTCGAATGCGCACACTCGATTTTAAACATAATTCACAAAAATTAATTTATTTTCATAGATGGCTAACTTCAACGGTTTAATGTTTGTTAGTTGTGCGCGCGCACTTTCCAGCACCAAAAGAAGTATAACTTCAACAATAACGTCGCAGTTTATTGCATATTATTATTAGTAACAAATTAGAATTTAAAAAAATGATCTCGAAAATCGTACAAGCAGTGTTGACAGAAAAGCATTAAAAACTCAAATAACACAGAAAGATTTGTCAACTCACGCGTAGGACAATTAATCCAAATTTCTTTCCCGCTGATTGCTTCCATTCTTATTCTACGACATTATTCGTTTATACGCCTATCCGAGTTTAATTTATCAAAAAGGAAAAACTGGTCCTAGAAGAGTAATCTTATAATATGTCCAAATATAATAAATGAGACAGAGGACTTATGAATGAACTTTAGAAATCTAGCTGTGTCATAAAAGAATATTTCGGGAATTTCGGAGGGCAACCTTATTCATAGCCACCTGCGACGTAAAAAATATGGTCAGAGGGGGTGTCGTGGATGCAACACAAAAGGGTCCAGTTTAACATCGCCAGACTAAACGGCGCCGAAAAAGAGACCTTCTGTATATTAAAATCGACGATATAACTTTAGACGGCCTGGCACCCCACTGGTCTCACCTAAAAATATCAAACCAGAAGGATTAATTTTTTCGTGGTTTTATTTTAAATTCTTCTTCTTTTTTAAAATCGAGACGGTTCGAGGATTAAAGAAAAATGCGCGTAGGAACAATGGGTTAAATTTGGTTACCTGAAAAAAAAACGCTGTGTCCAGTAATTTATTTCCAAACAAAAACTACCCTCGAGCGTGCAGCTGCTTTTATTTTTAATATAAATTTTTTGAATTAGCATAAAGTTTCGATTTTACCAATATTTTGTGTCAGCATTGAAGTAATTATAAGGAATTTGTTTTAGAGCGAAATAAGCATATGGGGTCTGGCAGTGCACCAATCCTGTTCAATTCTGCATTTATAATGCATTATAATGACATCTTCAACAATTAAACCGCTAAATCAAAACCTGTATCTTTAACGTATATTTTTTGAGTTCAGACAATGTGATGTGAAACACAGTAGAAGACTATCATTAATACTATTTATTTTTTTTATAGTCAATTTTTTCATCCACTCTAAAGGCATTTTTAATTTTTATAAACATTTTATTTTGTTTCGGATAATAATGAAAAAAGTGGTAGGGAGAAAAACGAAAGTAGGCACTTTTTACACACGTGCAGAAAGGAACTCTTTTCTGATATGAAGAAATCGGCCACCTTATTACCGCCGCACCGTGCTTGAAAATTATACGTTCGCAGTGGGCGTTACAAAAAATGAATTTTCACTTGTTGAATTATAAAACAAAATTTAATTTTTACACCAGAGTTTGAAAAAAAAATTGTTTAGTAAAAAATTAAAATATAAATGAGACAAAAACGGTAACTGAACTACTTTTTAGAACAAATGTAAGCAAAATTAAATTATTTTTTTAGACATGGAGATTTGTTGAACTTGTCATAATGATGTACAACTAATACTTTTTTAATTTCAATTTTGATTTAGAAAAAAAAGAGTTAATAGCTCTTAAAAGGGATGCAAAAACGTTTTTAATTAAAATAGAAAATTGACATGTTTTTTTAAACCCAAGTTTTATTGATTAAATAACTTAATTTTTACAAATAATATTCTACAATTTCAAAATGAAAAACTAAAAGAAAAAAATACATCAAAAGTATGAAATACTAAAGAAATTAACGTTTATTTTGTTATTTATGGTGAATCAAAATGGCCTCTTTTTGATCTTGGAACATTCATTTTAAATCTTTTTTGTTATCAAATTTAAAAGCACTAAATCAGATGTTTGATTAATTGTAGAAAGATGTTCCTGTAATTATTAATTAAAAAATAATCAAAAGTAGAGTAATTTTTTTAAATTTACGAAATTTGTTTTCTTGTCTATAAAAATGTTCCTTCTTTAACTTTAAAAAATTTAATTTAACCCAATATGTTCAGATTTTAGGTTATGAAACATTGTTATTAATCATAGGTAAAGTAACAATACATATTACATTTAAATTTTATTTATATGGCCCAACTTATGGTCCATTGAAGATACTAAGTACCGATGCAACTTTTTATGCTTATTTCGTTCCACAGTAAGACCCCGTTTAACGCGGGGGATACATTCAAATAAGTTAAAGCGCTAAACGAAACAGTGTGAAACGAGGTCCTTGTGAAATTGCCGCAATAAGTCGATTAAACCTTATATCGAATCAGCGTTAACCGAGGACGCGTTAAACGAGGTCTTACTGTACCTTGATTTGTAATATTCGGCGTGCGAAAAAGATTCACTTTTTATGAGCAGATATTAAAATTTGAAAATAATTTACAATCAATCTTTGCGTGTTATAAAAATAATAAAACTCGCAAAAGACGTATGACATAAACCATAACCATTAAGAGTCGTTATAAATGCCAACAGTTACGGGTTTATCTCACAAAGGACCAACAAAAGAAAGCAAATTCGAGATTTGCCGCGTCAAGCAGTGGGCTATAAATGTCCATCCGTATTAAGGCTTTTGTGAGGAGCTCATTCGAAAGTTGGCCGGTAGAATACGCGGACTTTATACTTTTCCACCAAATCAATTTTGTAACACGACCTTTTCTCATCCTAATCCCAGCTTGCCCAAAAAAAATCTCCGTGCTCTCATTCTCCCGATATTTACATAACAATAATTACTTTGTTAAAAAATTAATAACAACACTTTAGCTTCCGAAAAAGGCACAGCGTGTCTCTGCTGGGCTCACCGCTGAGTTATTTACAATATTGGTTTTGGCAAATTTTTCTCAAAGGGTTCGCTAATTTTTCGCACAAAAACTATTGTGATTTGTTTCCAATTCGTATCTAACCGATGGGGTTGAGTTAAAAAAATATAATGGGTATAATTATGAGGGTGTATCTCGCTATGGGTGGTGGCCGTGAATTCTCAGGTGTTGCCACTGATGTGGAATTCTCGACGCCACTGTGTCTACTCGGGATTTCATTCTATACGACCATGAAATATTTATAAAAGGTCGTATCACTGCGCTTAATGTTTTAAATTGGAAAATACGAGTAGATGTATGGGTACATATTATTTTGTAATACAAAAGAAATTAATTATTTTAAATATGCGTAAAAGAAAAATATCTATATAAAAATTATAGCCGCTTTTCTTGATTGATGGCTCGAAGAATGATATGAAAATGATTTAAGTGTGAGATGATTAAAATTAACCCACCATTATTTTATTCTCTAGATCTACCCTGCTGTAACCAATTTCAAAGGCGGTGTGATTTCAATGTAAAATAATGTATGTGCATACATTATACAAGAATAAATTGTGAAATATTATCGTCCATTGTATAACCTGTTTTAATTCTCTAATTCATTTTGTGTTTGGACAACTTTACTTTTAGGTCGTGTACGTTTTTGTTACTCTTGTTGGAAATAATTTCACATTTATGAAAACCTTACGGCTACAAAATTTTAACTGTTACTTTTTTTGTTCATTTTCGATTGGGGTAGACTTGGAGTTTTGAATTAACATTATGCGGGCATTTCTTTATGACACCGATACATTTTTTAAACCCAGCAAAAGAAATTGTATTTGTTTTAAATCGAATGTGTCAATCTATGAATTTCATATTTATTTATTTTTTTTAATTGAAATTAAAAACTTGATTTTAATCGTGGAATAAGAAATTTAATTATGACAAAGGTGTGATTCTAATAGTAGAGAAAAAAACGTCCAAATTTATTGCATCGAGAGCTATTTTGATATAAAAAATAGCAAATAAATTAATATACACAAAACATTCGTTACAATTAAAATGAGACTTTATTTTTGTTTATCAATTAATGAAAGCATTATTGGAATTTGGTCATTTTTTAAAATAAATTATAAACAGTATAATATGAGTAATCCAGCGAATGACCACTTTGATCTAAAGAATGACCGGGTATACCTCACTGAATGACCGATTAATTAATTCACCTATTAAAACAGAATAAATTATAACATTTTGTAAAATTTATTTTAAACAATAGGCACTAGGTAATTAGAAAATAGGTGTATAAAAAATTATACTTTAACGTTTTATTCATATTACCATGTTTTCTTAACAATTTTTTTTAAAATATTTTATTGGGACAAAGATTAGCATCATAATTTGTTGATTATGTATAAAGATTCTGCCGTTTTTATCAATTTTAACACGATCTGGATTTCCTTGCTTTTTTTCGTCTTTTAATTGAATTATTTTTTTTTCTATATATTCTTTTTTAGCTTCTCTTTTTTTTAATTCTTTTTTTTTGTAATACATATGTAATGTCTACAAACAAACAACAAAATTAGTATTTCAAAATAGTCGGTCATTTACTGGCAATAAAACATAATTATTAGTGAATGACCAAAATAAAATTAATCAAATCTATAATAATTATTTAATAAAGTTAAATAAATTTTAGTTAAATTTCAGCAATAATCAAGTAACAAGCAAACTGCAATATAAATTATATTATTTTAGCTATATACTTCTTTATTGCCTTTATTTCTTGCACTTAAATGAAAAAGGAGACATACGAAATTGCATAAATAAATATATCATGAATATAAATTAATTTTTTTAATTGCTATAAAATTATTTGTCGTAACGGTCATTCACTGATGTGTGGTCACAGACTGGACGATTTACCCTAAATACATTTTGTTAATGCGAAATTAACTTTAGCAATCCACTTTTTTCGTAATTTCTTTCCTTTATTTCGACATTTTCCAGTATTAATTAATAGCTAAATAACTTTTGCCAAAAATAATCATATAATGAAATATTAATTAATTTAATTTTTTTTAAATATTCAATTTTATAATTACAGATTTTATTTGTTTTGGGCAGAAATTAAAGCTTAGTAATATCCACATTTAAAAATGTACAGATTTGTTTAAAATAGTTAATTTAATTAATTAATCAGGCTACCCAATTACAAAATAACACCATATAATACAAATTACACACATTCGAAATCAAACTAAAATGTTGTATTGCGAAATAATCGATGGGGTTTGCAGCTTGTCAAGAAGCATTGATCTTTCTCCACGTGTTTTGCATAATTCTCCACTTTTTTACATGTTACCAAACGTTATATTCTTATACAAAGCTCTTAGGCCATTAAAAGAAAACGAACATGTCGAATGAGCCCCAGAAATTATGATCGATTAGAGTGAAAAAAAGATCACCATTAGAAATGCATTGCTGAATCACGTTAGAGCATCAGCCATGATAAAAGAAGGTGAGCATCGGCATTTATAAGCTAAACAATTCAAAATAACAATATTGTTAGTGAAGAATGTAACAACAAAAAACCGGAAACTCTTAAAACGTGTGAAAGAATTATACCGAAGGTATAAAAGGTGTGGTCAGTTTTCACAGAAAACAAAATATGTCCTCAATACGTCCTCTACCTGCTTTGCTATAACATTCCATTGACACAGAATGTTCTTTTTCGAGATATGTTCTATGCGTTTCGTGCCATTCTTTTGTGTCGGTGCTGCGCCGAAGAATGAAGTCGGTTGTAAGAGATCTCTTTTATCGCAGTTTCGAGTAGAGATCTGTTCCTTTCAGTGAAAGGGTGAGCTTCTGTTTTACAAAGAATTCGTTGCGAGCAAATTAAGCAACTCACTAAATTACCATTAAACATAATTTGAATGATTTCGAAAGGAGTACATTAATACTCGAAGCAGACACATGTAAGTTGGTATTTATGACAGAACAATGGGGATTCGGTTACTGAACTAACAATGCTTTATTAGTGAAGTGCTGCTGCCAGCAAGATAAGAGTTGTTCAATTTACATTCCAAAGCAACTACAATGACTTCCAAGTGGACACTTTACATTCAAACGGCCCACAAAAACATATGTACCCTTCTCCATTACTACCTAATTTTTCTCCTTCATTGCGAACTGTAACGAAAAATTTTACGCATACATGATGTGACCATACATACGTCCCCAAGCAAGCTTTTGGGACGCCAATATGTTTCGTTTACAAAAAATTGTCAATTACGATACGAAATATTAAGAAATCTTAAAAAGAATTTTATTTTTGCCTCCTTAATTAAATACAAATTAATTGCACGGCAATTTCTAATGAAAAACTATGAAAGATAATCAAAGTCCCAGAAAGAAATTTTAGAGCGCAAATACGGTTTTAGAATTACAGTTGAACCTCCATAAGTCGAACCTCGATAAGCCCAATTTTTGATAACTTGAATTATTTTTAGTTTCCCTTCAATTTCGACTTATCGAGGTTCGCCTGTACTTCAATTTTTTTTAAAGTAAATTGATCATTGTTAATCGTGGCGAAAAGCGGAGTGTGCACATTCGAGCTCAAAGTGGCACATTCCGATCTCGGGAAAATGAAGCGCGCCGCTCCGCGTCGCGCTTCATTTGCCTCCCTCGCTCGGAAATGTGCCACTTTTCGCTCGAATGCGCACATACCCGCATTCGCAGAATCTTCCCGTTTATCCTTCGCTTTTTTAAATCGTAAATTAAAATTTTTGTAAATATCGATTTTATGTTTAAAAAACATATTTACCATACCAATGAGTGTAAGGCAACGAAAAGATACAACAATCATGTCAATGGAAGTGAGAGGGAATGATTAAAATTATTCAACTGATTTTCCGTCTAATTTATTGGTCTAAAATATTGTAAATTATGCTTAAAACCGAGTGTGCACATTCGAGCTCAAAGTGGCACATTCCGATCTCGGGAAAATGAAGCGCGCCGCTCCGCGTCGCGCTTCATTTGCTTCCCTCGCTCGGCAATGTGCCACTTTTCGCTCGAATGTGCCCATACCTCGCATTTATTGGATTTGTCTATAATAATCATCTCTAGAAATCAATAAATAACGTTTGTTTTTGTACAATAACTGTTTATAAACACATTTATGCTATATAAGATGGGTATTTATAGTTTATGACACTAATATTAGAGCGAAGGAAAAATTTATATCTATTTTTATGCACAAAAAAAGTAACTCATTTAAAATACATCTAAAGCCCGTTTTACAGTGTAGATAGGTTCCCCAGAAAATCAGAAAAAACTAAAATGTGCATAATTCAGTCATTTATTTCCATATAAAACAAAAATAGGCAGTGCATACACATTCTTATGAATTGGATGTATATTGGTAGGGTAACCCAACCAATACATGGACGGTTAGGGAAATTTTTATGTTTCATTAATGAAATAATATAGTAGGATATTAAAAAGTTATGATAAAATTAGTTATACCTATGTAAAAAATCCAATAAATTCCCAAAAATAATGAAAATCTTGTATAAAGTATAAAAAAGAAATTTTTAGAAAAAAGCTTATATCACCAGTAAATGGACAAAACCTTCAGTAGATGGACGGCCACCCGCAATAGATGAACGTTTCTCAATAATAATTTTTTTTGCCGTGCTGCTTATATAAATAATAATAAAATTTTTAAATTTAATAACTAATAGCTTAATCTTACTTAAAATAACCAATAATCAAATAATAGATGGGATAATAATTTTCAAAATATATCAAAAAGGAATTGTATTTTTTTGAAAAATGCCTTGCCCTTATACACTACAAAATATTAATTATATGTTAATATAATAACATTAATATATAAAATCAACAAAATACAATGATATATTATATTTTTTTCTGTTTATGATTTACATCTTTTAACACATTTTTTAATACTAGAATGACTGAAACTTAGTATATACCTATATTGCCCAAAAGCAGTCAAAATGACTGCATTGTGAATGAATAACGAATGTGTAAAAAAAGTTTAAAATTAATTTTTAATATTATTTACAGTTATATAACACATATAATAATCTTAGGATTATGCTTAGGATTATGCTTAAAACCGAGTGTGCACATTCGAGCTCAAAGTGGCACATTCCGATCTCGGGAAAATGAAGCGCGCCGCTCCGCGTCGCGCTTCATTTGCTTCCCTCGCTCGGAAATGTGCCACTTTTCGCTCGAATGTGCACATACCTTGCATTCGTGAAATTTCTCTGTCGAAAGTCAATCTATCAAATCAAAAGAAAAAATAGTCCGTTTTATTGGATTACAGTCGAACCCGGATAAGCGAGAGTTCAAGGGACCGCGATCTCGTTTTCGCTTATAGAGGTTTTTCGCTTATACAGGTGTAGGAGTGACTTTTCTCCCTTATAGGTTAAAATGATGGGACCTAACAATTACTCTCACTTATAGAGGTTTTTCACTTATCCAGTTCTCACTCACCCATGTTTGACTGTATTTATTTACTTAAAGAAATTCGTTAATTTCTTCTACGTTTCTTTTTTTATATTTTGTATATTTTTTTATTGTTTTATCGACAACCGCCGAGTATTGAAAAATTGGTGGAGCGTCTCCAATGCATTTAAAGCTTCTTGCTACTTTGGAATGTTCTTTGGTTTTGTATCCAAAATCGGTGATTGGTCGGCTTCGTCTTCACTCTCTTTTCCGTCAATGCACGTACTCACACAATTTAAGGATAAATATTAAATATACAATGGACTCTCTCTTATAGAGGTTTCTGTTTCTCACTTATAGAGGTTTTGGAGGGTTAAAATGACGGGATCTGACAATTACTCTCACTTATAGAGGTTTCTCACTTATCCAGTTCTCAGTCACCCAGGTTTGGCTGTATTGGATTGGAAAAGATGAAGATTAGTATAGATATCCTCAATGTGAACCTTAATATTGCATTATTCTCAAAAGTAGATAATTTGATGCTTGGCTGGAAATTTTTTAAGTGGTATAATTAAATACTACCAAGCTGGTTTTACTTCATGAAGATCAAGTATCGATCATATTTACACCATAAAACAAACCATGGAAAAGAGAAAGTCAAAAAATAGAGATACGCATTTGGCACTTATAGACATAAGGAAAGCATACGACTCAGTACCAAGAAAAAAACTATGGACGGCAATGGAAGAATTAATTAAAGCAGTGAAAGAGCTATACAAAGACCATTCCGTAGCAATAAAAACAAATGGGAAACTCACAACAAGGTTTAGAACACCAAAAGGTCTCCTAGAAGGATGCCCGACATTTCCAACATTTTTCAAAATGTATCTGGAACAGACATTAAAATATTGGAAGGGAAAATGTCAGGGGATGGGAATTCCAATAAGAGAAGAACACTTATACATGCTAAATTGCGCTGATGACCAAATAGTAATAGCCCAGGATGAAGAAGATCTAAGTTACATATGTTAAGAAAGCTGAAAAAACAATATACGAAAGCTGGCTTGGAAATAACCATGGAAAAAACAATATCTAGCAACGAAAGAAAAAACATAGAAAAACTAGAAATCGAAGAAAATACAGTAACAGATAGATTCAAATACCTTGGAAGCGTAATAATAAAAAATACAACATCAGACAAAGATATAATATCAAGAGTAGAAGGTAGACTGTATATGTTCACAACAAGGCCTTCAACAAAGCTAAATATCATTTTAACTAAATTTGGATTACACTAAAATTTTTTGTATTTAGTTATATTGTGATAATAAAACGAATTTAATAATTTTTTATATTTAATTTAAGTTTAAATTGATTTTTTTGGAAATGTATACCATATTTTCGGACAAAAAAAATGGATTTACTGAAATATTGAACTGAAGGATTTTACTTGACACAATACATCCCATATACAATTCTAATTAATCAAAAATGCGAATTAGTAAACACTCGAAAGTACACCTGAAAAATTTTTATCAGGCTCGCTGCAATTAGGCGTGCAGAAGAGCATCATGATAACTAACCAAAAGGAATAAAATCTATACCCTTTTTCAAACAAAATATAAATCTAAAGAGCCAGCGCCTTTTAGATCAAAAGTTGGCCTAAATACGAATGAGTGGATGGAAAAATTACTGACTAGCGTCATTAGAAAGAGCATGAAAAATAAAAATGATTTGTGAAAAAAAATGTTTAAAAAAGGTTTGGGAACATTGAGAAAAACTCAAATGAAAATCGACCTATCAGAAGAAGTTTCTGAAGGCTCAAATCAAAAAAAAATTTTTATAAAAATTTTTCGGATTGTTTAGAACCTTTTTCATCAATATCTAGCTTAAATAATTATTGGTGACAATTAAAAAAACTCGTAAAAATTGCGATAAAAACTCATTCAATCGTTCAGCGCAGCACATTTTTCATGTGGTCAAAACTTCATGTTCTAGGCACTTTTAAGGAAAAAAAATAATACACGATTAATTCGTTTTTTGCCCTATACAATTTGAGCCCGGTCAGTCATTTTTCCGTTCAGTAGGCCAAAAATTGACCTAACAATAAGAGGCGCTTGCTCTTTACTCGAACTTTAATTTTTTGAATTGAAGAATAGAAGATTAATATAGGCAAATCCAATAAATACGAGGATGTGCGCATTCGAGCGAAAAGTGGCACATTTCCGAGCGAGGGAAGCAAATGAAGCGCGACGCGGAGCGGCGCGCTTCATTTTCCCGAGATCGGAATGTGCCACTTTGAGCTCGAATGTGCACACTCGGTTGTCAGCACGATTACTAAGCGTCCCGTCTTAACAGGATAAAAAATTGTCACGATACGCATACATCACTTTTTAGAAGTGCGCTTCGTCCATAACGAAGTGGTTTGGGCGAGTTTCACAAGAAATATATTACTTCGCGATAATAAATCAAATATCGAAATATATCACACTCTTAACTCGATTTGCATCCGTTTTCAATAAATTCGAACAACCTGAAACGTTTAGAAGAAGGAAAACACGTTACGAATACGAATTTTTATTTTTCCTCTTTGAGGTTTAGAATGATTTACAATAATTTGTAGCGGCGTTTGTTAGTAAAATATAAGTAAAAGTTTTACGGGAAGAATTTTTGTGTAAATAACGTTGGAAGAGATAAATTTATGTCGATAAAACCAGTCAATTTATATTCCAGCAACGATATTGTGTTTGAATATAAAATAATGACTAACAATGACAAATTTCTAGTCTGCATCCTACACACTCAGATTTTTGAGGAAAAAAAATATAAGCTTCTTTTGTTGGAACTTAATGGCTACCGTATTACGATAATTATCGAGTTTTGTTCGATCTCTAAGGAAAAAAAATTGTATTTATTTTTTCAAAAGAATTTTTTTGAAACATAAATTAGAAAGCAACAATTTTATAAATACGGGAATTTTTATTATTAATTTACCTAATAATTTAAAGTGCTAAATGCATATAAAGCTTGTGTTCATTTAAAGATTTTCTTTAAATCAGTGCTGGATTGGGTATTTTGAAAGAGGGTGTTAGAATTTAAGGGCTTAGATAATATTTAAAAAAATTATTGTAGTAATATTAATACTTATACAAATATTTACAAATTATTTCAAAACTTTGGGCTTTGGACGTAGTTAATTTGTAAGATAAGCTGGGATGGTGAAAAACTGTTAAAATTAGTGAAAAACCTAGTGTGCAGTTTCAGGAAAAAGCCAAATGAATATAAAATATAATTCACATCTAAATTAATATGCATACATGGGTATATAGGTGTAAATGTGGGAGAGATGCCGCACATTTCCAAAAAAATTCATAACTTTGGCAATATTTCGTTGAAATACATAATATGTTAACAGATTCTAATTATTATATAATTCTTTAATATAAATGCAAAACTAAATAAAAATTCCATTTAGAAATACTCTTAAAATTAAAAACAAAAAAGTTAATAATGCGGAGTCTCTCCCTCAGGTTAGGTCTCTACCAAGCACGTTTCCTACTTAGGTGGCGGTTCGGAAACCACACTCACAACTGATTCTGATTCTCTCTCTGGGCAGTGGTTCGTAAACTAAACTATTTCATTTAAGAAGATCTATTAGTAAAACTTTAATATGTCAACAACGATAATCACTATATTCATGACTCAATTATATTTATTTAAAGTTAACCATAAAATAATTTAATACTAACACCACTTTTAGTATGTCTTCAACTATCAATGTTTTTACATTAGTGCTTTACTTTTTAATACGTCTTGTTTTTATTTTGCACAAAATAACCAAGTTGCCTAATTAAGCTAAACATTTATTCACCACCATTAGAATTAAAACGGTAATTCCAATGATAGGCCAGAATTAGGGCATGCCACAGAGTTTCCTTGTTACATACGACTTCAACATACCTAACTTCGGCAAGCCTTTGGTTACTGACACTCGGTATCAGTCAGGAATTGCAGTGGTAGGTCAAAGTTAGGCTATTCCACTGACTTTCGTGATTTCAACCAAATGTGAAGTTTTTTCGGAACGCCAATTTACGTTTTGCCTCATGAAGACCCGACAAGGTTATAATTAGGCTCGCCTTTGTTTGAAAAACCTAATTCGGTCCGAATTAAACTTTCGGTATATATGTATATATGGGTGATTGCATTCTAACAGTGATTTTTATGTCTTATACTGTTTGCTGTCACTGGTCATACATTATCAATCTATTAATGAAATTTTTGTATCAATACGATCATCATGAACATATTTCATCACTTTTCTTGTATGAGTGTCTAAAGAAAACGTGCAATATCTCACTTCAATGTCAGTACCGTATCATGTCCTTTTCTAGGATTTACCTATAAATTGGTTATTTTTTTTCGCCATAAATAATTCAAACTAATTAAATGATAAATCTTAATGTATATAATCAAACTTAAAAATAATTAATGAATTTTTTGCAATACATTGAATTTTATGTCAGTACCGTGGACGAATGAGTCAGTACCGTGGCATGGAAAATTTGAAAATTGATTCTTATTCTTGATATTTTTAAGTTGTAGCAAAATCCTCTCGTACTTTCATTGTTACTATCAAATACAGTAGTAATATGCATGTAAAAACAAAAAAGTTTAGTTATAAACTTAAAAAATGTTGAATCAAAAAAGTAACAGTTAGAACAAAATCACCCATATATAGATATTTCGGTTTAACACATTCTTCAACGTCTTCCGATTTCCAATCTCCATTTATCTCTATCTATTCGAGGATCTTGTTCTAGTTCTCTTTCTCTTATTTCTTTATCTATCCTTTTTCTTAAATTTTTCTCGGTCTTCTTCGTTGTCTTCTGCCTTTTGGTGTCCACGTTAAGACTTGTTTTGGGAGTCTTTCGTCATTTATTTGCCAAACGTGCCCATACCATACCAGTTGTTTTATTGTTATGTCTTCTATAATTGTGTGATTGATTCCCATCATATCCCGTTTGTTCAATTTCTAATCGCTTCCCTTCTTGACTTTCCTGCCGCTTTTCTCCAGAAGTCCATCTCTGTTGCTAGTATCATTTTTGCGGCAGGGTCTCTCAGCTGTCACACGTCTTAGTCAAATATGCTCTTTGCTATGGTACTATAGATTAATTTTTTGTTATTTTTCGATTTTTTTCATCCCATAAGATGCTATTTAGTAATGACATAGCTTTGCTAAAATTTCTAGTCGGGTAAATGAGAAATGCCGTTTTCTTCCATAATATGCCTTTCATATGAAATTAAAAAAAAACCCATTGTGTAAAAATATTGCTAAATACTTTTTTCAAAAGAATTGAATTCTATGGCAACGAAAACAAACTGATATTCCAAATATAGAGACTTCTCTATACATAAAAAAAGCAAAAATGAGTTGAAAAATGTATTTTTTGAAACTAAGTCGATTCTTAAGGAGACATACAAGTTTAAGAATATTTTTAAAGGACTCCGTTTTAAGGAATTGACAGGGTTATAACTCTTTCGGTCGTTTTCGGTAGTAAATAAAAAGTAAGATAAACATTTTTATATGAAGCGGACATTTCTAAGAAAACGTCCATATAATTTATCATTACAATAATTCATAAATACGGGGAATTCATTGTTGTTATTGTTGGGCTTAAAATCCGAGCGCAATAGAAATCCGCAATAATTAAAGTGTATTATAAATAAGTTCTTTAGACACAAAACACATTAATTCTGTACAAATATTTATGGTTTTATTGCAGCAGGTGAGATTTGGTCATAAAGCTGCATCGAAACTCGCGAGTCTCACACCTCGAATATTAATATTTATTATGACTCGTCCCGATCCCCGGGGGGTTCTTTTACAGCTACTGCCCCCTCCTTGACCCGCTGTTCCCCTATAGGAATTTCACGTATGGAAATTATCTTTTAATTTATCGCGCATTATTCCATTGTCCCATTTACATCGGGGTGTTAATTTTATTTATTTGTTGTATTCATTATGTTAATTGCCCGAAAATGTAACCCTCGAGGTTTACGACCAAAAACCGCACTTTATGTCACAATTTTTAAACGTTTAACTTCCATACACATGTGTTAAAATTTTTATTCTTCTTCGCCTTCCTCTCCAAACTGGTTCTTCTCGCACAAACGCTCAATATAAATTCTAAAACTATTGCTTCTGTATTCGATTCACTAAAAAAATGCTTCTCGATTTTTATTTACGATTGTAATTTAGCTTTTCATGTTACTTTCCTTGTAATAAATTCTAACGTTTTATGAAAGAGCTTCTTTTTAATCGACGTTAATAAATTAATTAAAGTACCGCCACTTGGACGATTTGTTGTACGGAATCGCATTATTCGAGGCAAAAATAAAGAAGCATTTTTATTGGAAAATAAATTTTCTTCTTAAATTTCAGAAAAATTTCTCTTTTATGACGCGCGAGTTTGCCATAATAAAAAAAAACCGGTGCGCGTACTTATGTGCGTGCGTTAGAAGTGAAACTTCTTTGACGTAACTAAATGAAAAATAATTACGTGTTATGTTGCTTATCTTGCTTTTATTTATAGTGAACTTCGAGTTATAGAGTATAAATATGTAAAGGGTAGTTCAAATTGAGCGCTTTTTTAAAACTAAATAAAACACATAATTTGCATTGATTTTCAAAAATTTTTTATTGATAATTGGAGTAAAATGTATGACATTTAAACACAAAAAATAATATTTGTCTAATGACCACTTCTTCCAGCTCCACACACGTTCACAATTTTGGATGATATTTTGACAAAATTGAGGCACTATTTCACCAATAACACGAATAATTTCATTCTTTAGTTCAAGAATCAATTGTGGATTGTTTCTATATATTTGATTTTTTACATGACCCCATAGAAAATAACCAACGGTGTCAAATAACATGATCTGCCAATTAATTATTTTTTGAGAAAAATCATTTGGTAATCCAATTGACATATGTACGACGTTTTGAATCGTCCAAGGGCTTTAATTCTTTTATTATTTGGACCCTATATGCCTTTAAAGATAGATCCTTTCATAAAATACGCCATGTTGTTGTTTTACTGAGCCTAACTTATTGTGATCATTGACACATGGACATTTCTGGCTTTTCAAAAACACTGTCACGAACCATATCAATGTGCTCTTTTGAACGACCAAAAAGATTATATTTTTTTATTTTTGTATCTTCTGCGTAACCAGTTTTTTAAATTTTTGAACGATTCGACTAATAGTCCTTTCAGATGGACGATTACGTAAACAATAAAAATCACGTAACTTTTTAAAAAGCTTTTTCACAGAACGCAGATTTTCATAAAATAATTCAACAATTTTAACGCGCTTTTGTATCGTGTACCACTTCATTTTTATTAATGTCATACATCATACTTCTTAAATGTTAAAAGACCCAGACGAATTCAAAGCGATATCTATGTTTTATTTAGTTTTAAAAAAAGGCGTTTAATTTGAAAGACCCTTTATTAATAGTAGGTCATAGGAAAATAATATTTGTTCGAGTTACAGAGTCAAAATAATTCGAGATATCGCCTATTTAGGGCTTCAACGGAAGGATTGACTTTTTTCTTTGACTTATTGAGGATTACGACTTATCGAGGTTCGAGTTATCGAGGTTTTCTGTAAATAATTTTTATTGTTTCCTCTCACTCATATTTATGAGTTTGTCGTATCTTTTTGCTCGCTCCCACTCATTTTCGAACATATAATCGATATTTAGGTGATTCCGTTCTAACTGTTACTTTTTTGATTAAAAATTTTTGAATTCTATAACTAAACTTTTTTTGATTTTTCATGCATATTATTACTCGATTTGATAGTAAAAATGAAAGTGCGAGAGGATTTTGCTACATCTTTAACATATCGAGAATGAGAATCATATTTTATAATTTCCATGCCACGGTACTGACATAAAATAAATTTGGTAGACATTCTTCAGAAAAATTATTAAATTTATTTATGAATTGGATTGTAACATTTTAAAACTCTTTTTTATTGATTATTTAACATTTCAATAATCCATAGTAACTTATGTATAACAAATAATACATTATAATTTATATCAAAAATTAATCAACTCAAATCTAACACATTATACAAAAATTAACTTAACTAAAAATTTTTTTTGGTTTTATCACAGCATTTTTAATTCTTAATCTTCTACGCCAATAGTCAATATTATTTATTAACCATTAAATATATTTTTATTATTTTTTAACATGGTACTGACCGCCGCGGTACTGACATTTTAAATTAAAATAGACAAAAAATCACAGTTAGAATGGAATCGCCCATTTACTGAACTAAATTAAATTTGTTGATTGGAAAGAGAGTTTAATTTACAAATTTCAATGAATACGAGGATGTGCGCATTCGAGCGAAAAGTGGCACATTTCCGAGCGAGGGAAGCAAATGAAGCGCGACGCGGAGCGGCGCGCTTCATTTTCCCGAGATCGGAATGTGCCACTTTGAGCTCGAATGTGCACACTCGGTTTTAAGCATGATTCACAAAAATTATTTTATTTTCTAAATAGTTTTAATTATAAGTTACAAGACTGTATGTATGCGAAAATCACTAGTCCTATTAAACGGTTGTTTTAAAAAAATAAACCTTATAACTAATTTACTTTCTTAGATGGCTAATTTCAACTATAATTGTGCGCGCGCAACTTCCGTAGCCTACTAAAATGTTATTTTCAACGCACCAGAAACGGCGCGCTTTATTTTCCTGAGATCGGAATGTGCCACTTTGAGCTCGAATGTGCACACTCGGTTTTAAGCATGATTCACAATAATTTATTAACTTTCTTAGACGGCTAACTTCGACCACCGATTTTTTGTCAGCTGTGCGCGCGCAACTACCGTTGCCTGCTAAAATTGTAGTCCCAAAGCGCCAAAAGAAGTACAACTTCAATAAACATTTTTTATTTCTGTTTCCAAATTACTACGGGTTCAGTGGGGCATGTTGCAAGTCGCAAGAATTCGTCCTTTTGAATGAAATATTTAAATAGAAGAAAAAAGAACAGGTGTTCCAGGTGGTAGTTGACATTAAGGCGTTCCCGACATCCCATTTCAAACAAAAAACCCACAATTACATAACAATGGGCCATGTACGCCTACTAACAGGGGTTAGCGATGTCCCTAACACGGTCCGAAGATAACATCGGCAATATCTGAGATCTTCCTTTCGAAAGAGCAAAGCCGAAACGAACACCTGAGAGCAGAACTATCCGGCGAATGAAAGAAGCGGTCTATCGGAAAAGAAAAAAGAATCAGATACGTTTAAAGTCATTTTAAATTGATAGACAGGATTCTTAATTTCGATTTAAAGATTGAATATCCATTTAGCACGCTACCAAAAAAATGCTACAAACGACTGACATACTAACAGTTTTTTTTTTGCAAGGTTGTTCTTTCAGTTGGTTTTGGCCACCAAATAGAATGTAAATTCATTGTCAGTTATTTCGTAATAAGACAGGTACTTAAAAATTTTAAGTCATTCTCGATTCTAATCATTAGGAAATGTATTCAATTTGAAACAGTGCCGCATTAACTTAAAGGCTGCAAAGGCCATCGCGGCAGCAAAAGCTTTAAAAGCAACTTCACCTGTTATATTATGATCCAGTTTTTCTTAAATATATTTTTTTTAGACGCTGCAAAATTAATTTTTATAAAACAAAAATAAAAACTGTAAATGTAACTTTTCTCGCGAATTTCACACTTAACTATGTATTTCACGAAATGCACCAATCAATACACAGATTTAATCTTGGGAAAAAAATTTAATTGTTTTTTGGGTAATCCCATTTTGGGTTGTATTGTTGTTTTTTGTATAGGGTAAAAGTACCGGTTTTGAATACGTTAGGCCTAGTTATAGACACTTGAGTAATTTTGATAAAACAACTTGAAAAATACAGAGAAAACGGCATTGATGTTTCTATCGTAGTTAAAAATACATTAAATGCACTTGTAGCAGTATTAATAATTCTTATATTTACATTTGTCAAAATAAAGTCGAAAATGTCCACAACTTGTAAGTATCCAAAACCGGTGCTTCTACCCTATACATTTTCAAATGTTTAAGGGTTTTTTTTGGTCTCGTTTTAAAGGACGGCAGTTTACAGCTATTTTTTATAGACCGTCAAAAAAACCTATATAATTAATATTTGGGTCTTATTCTAAAAGGGATGAGGATCTATATTCTGTAACTATAAGTGCCCAAAGGTTTTGAATATTTTTAAATGGAATTTAATACAATTAATTTAATAAAGTTTTTTGCATAAGTTTAATTGTATTAGCCTAGAGCCTAAGGGACTTTTATTCAAAAGCCATCTTTAAATGAACACAATGCTTTATAGTAGTGCTTCTTAACCTTTTCTTTTTTTTATGTACTTTTTATTATTTTTTTTTATCATTTCTTCGACGTACTGTGTATACAGAGTGTCCAATAAAATACATTTATATAATTTTATAATAGGGTTGTAAAAAATATTTTTTATTTTAAACAAACTCAAACATTTGTAGGGGGCTTCATTTGAGTTTAAACAGTTTTTTGCCAAGAATGTTATAATTCAGTTAGTCTTTATTTAAATAATAAATTATTATATTTGCAAAAAATATATATCCACTATTCCATATGGATATTCAAGAATAGCTTAATTCAGAGTTTTCCAAACAGTGGGGAGCGTTGCTCTTATAGCGAAGGCACGAGACTTACCATATTTGATGCACGGTTTACGCGTTTTTTACAAATCAGCATTATATTAAAATTTTTAGATGATGCGTTCCTTTAAAAGAAACCATCGTTTAGCAAGTTAGCATTTAAACATATGTACAGTTAGCCCAAGAAGTAATCAACACCCTAGAAACAGACCTACAGTAAACGTACTACTCTAAGAGACACAATCTGGCGCTGAATGGTTAAAAAACAATTAAGATTGATCTTTGTAATTTTAGTACTTAGAAGTAAATTTGGAATTTTAAATAGACACGTAAAGGTATTTGTCACAGCTGTCGTTTTTGTTAGAAAAGATTTAATAAATTGATTATAAAGCTTTTTTAATAATTAATAAAAAAATTATTTGTTGTACTTATAAAAGCCGTCATAAACACTATTTTTAACTAAAACCTTTTCTTGGAATAGCTCGATTACGGTAAGTACGGTTTTTAGGGTGTCGATTACTTCTTAGGCCGACTGTACATGCATCATGAAATTTTGTATTGTTTACATCTATTATAATCTACAATTGTATTGCAGATTCGTATAATATATTATATTGCATTATAGTTTTATAAAATTTAATAATTTAAAAGTATTAAAAAATTTTTGCACTAATTATTGGAACATCACTGAATAAATTTTAAAATTTTTTGAAACGGGAAGGGGCGTTTTTATTTGTTTTTTTTAGTTAAAAAGGACAAGCACGCGGGAAAAGTTTGAAAACCACTACCGTAATGTAAAGTCTTTTTACGATAAATATATGATGACGTCATATTTAGTAATTAAGTGCAGCCAATAGAATAATACTAAATTACTTATTTTTATCGCGTTAACTCGCATTAAACTACAATTTTTTATTGTTTTCAGTATGGCACCACTTTGCGATGTTGTACAAATCTTAAATTAGTAAAATCAATCGATATTTGACATTTGACATTTTCATTACACCCATGTTTGTATTTTGTATATCAGAACCATTAAAAACGTATAAATTAATTCAGAACTAATGTGTGTTGTGCAAAGCATTCAGACCAAAACATTCTTCAAGTCGTGCTCAAGAAAAAATTTAAGTTTGACATCGTTGTGTGACGTCATCCTATATTTATCGTAAAACGACTCGCTTACCACCGGTGAAGTATCACTGCATTAAATAAAAATAGACAGACCATTTTCAATTATGAAATTAATAACAAACATTTCCGAATATATAGTATTATTACAATTCCTAAAATTTTTTTATACATTAAAAATTAACAACTCAAAAAAAATAATCCTGTTATTATTCACCCAAAAAAAATTTAATATGCAGCTTAAAAAGAATTCAACAAAACTAAACGAAATGTTTCAAATTTAAATCGTAAAAGGTACAAATCTGAACAACGAAACGTGCGATTAATCCTCGCAGAACATTTCGCACCCCTTAATCAATTCATATTCATATTGTTGTAATCATATTAAATTTGGATGAAAAGGGGGTGACCGCAATAGTGCGCAAAATTCTTAATGTACCACACAAACGAGCTGTTTTGTTCCAACACATTCATTCGTTATTATTATTATTATTGTCCTTAATAAGCGAAACGCAGGGAAAAGTCAAGACGTTCGTCTTTTTTTACCTTCTTTAATTTCGTTCGAAAATAATAAAGCGGAAGGATCGGCGCGATTAATTAAATTATAAAGCAATTTCGGTTGGGGTCAAATATCAGGACGGGGCCAAAACGCAGCTCCGCGCATCATCATCCTTCCTGAAAGGACGGATTACGACAAGCGTTAATCCCTGAAAAAATTCTCATGAATACGTTACAGGCTTTACTTAAATAAATACCGAACAATAGGGCGATACTTGCACATTGCTAACCTTAACAAAAGTAGACAACAAATAACGACAATAAAATAAAACACGCTCAATAGATACAACAAATCCGGCCGGCAAACAGCATCCCTTCGACCCTTATCCCCAAAATACCGAAGACACAGATTCGTTTAAACCAACAGGCGATCCCAAATTGTTTCGGAAGTATAGCGTAATAATTTTGAGCCATATGTAGTTAACATGTAGGACGTTATTTTATTCATAATTCGTTCGGACGGCTTTAAGGATTTTAAAGTGGACCTTATGTCAAAGGATGTTGGGGCTTAGGGCCGAGTCGGAGGGCAGATGATGGTGGTGTTTGCATGGCGATGGGTTCTGTAGAGTTAATGTGCCATCACTAATATGGGGTGAACATTGATACCCTCTAAAAAGCTATACTCTCCACCTAAAGATTGATTATGTTTGTCTAAAATGTTGGTTACGCTTTTAATTTTCTAATTTTTCATAAAGGTGTCTCCCTGTTTCGTACGATTTATTGCCATTATTGACTCCGGCTTATTTTTACAAATATATCGCTGTCTCTGAGTTGCCTTATCTATTTCTACCTTTGTATAGTTTTTTTTTGGCGCGTTGAGAGTATAATCTTAGCAGGCGACGGAAGTTGCGCGCGCACACCTAACGCAAATTCAATGGTTTAAGTTAGCCGTCTAAGAAACTAAATTAATTCTTGTGAATCATGCTTAAAACCGAGTGTGCACATTCGAGCTCAAAGTGGCACATTCCGATCTCGGGAAAATGAAGCGCGCCGCTCCGCGTCGCGCTTCATTTGCTTCCTCGCTCGGAAATGTGCCACTTTTCGCTCGAATGCGCACATCCTCGTATTTATTGAATTTTTTCTATTGTATCCTTCGCTTTTCCAACCATAAATTTTAATTTAGTTTAGTAAATATTGCGATTTTATGTTCGAAAAACGAATTTACCATAGTAATGAGTGGAAGGAAGCGAAAAGATACAAAAATCATGCCAATGGGAGTGAGAGGAAATGATTAAAATTATTCACCTAGTTTTTTGAGCAATTTGTTGGTCTAAATTATAGTGAATGGTGCTTAAAACCGAGTGTGCACATTCGAGCTCAAAGTGGCACATTCCGATCTCGGGAAAATGAAGCGCGCCGCTCCGCGTCGCGCTTCATTTGCTTCCCTCGCTCGGAAATGTGCCACTTTTCGCTCGAATGCGCACATCCTCGTATTTATTGAATTTTTTCTATTGTATCCTTTGCTCTTTCAACCATAAATTTTAATATAGTTTAATAAATATCGCGATATTATGTTTGAAAAACGAATTTACCATAGCAATGAGTGGAAGGAAACGAAAAGATACAAAAATCATGCCAATGGGAGTGAGAGGAAATGATTAAAATTATTCACCTAATTTTTTGTGCAATTTGTTGGTCTAAATTATAGTGAATGGTGCTTAAAACCGAGTGTGCACATTCGAGCTCAAAGTAGCACATTCCGATCTCGGGAAAATGAAGCGCGCCGCTCCGCGTCGCGCTTCATTTGCTTCCCTCGCTCGGAAATGTGCCACTTTTCGCTCGCATGCGCACATCCTCGTATTTATTGAATTTTTTCTATTGTATCCTTCGCTTTTTCAACCATAAATTTTAATTTAGTTTAGTAAATATTGCGATTTTATGTTCGAAAAACGAATTTACCATAGCAATGAGTGGAAGGAAGCGAAAAGATACAAAAATCATGCCAATGGGAGTGAGAGGAAATGATTAAAATTATTCACCTAGTTTTTTGTGCAATTTGTTGGTCTAAATTATAGTGAATGGTGCTTAAAACCGAGTGTGCACATTCGAGCTCAAAGTGGCACATTCCGATCTCGGGAAAATGAAGCGCGCCGCTCCGCGTCGCGCTTCATTTGCTTCCCTCGCTCGGAAATGTGCCACTTTTCGCTCGAATGCGCACATCTTCGTATTTATTGAATTTTTTCTATTGTATCCTTCGCTCTTTCAACCATAAATTTTAATTTAGTTTAGTAAATATTGCGATTTTATGTTCGAAAAACGAATTTACCATAGCAATGAGTGGAAGGAAGCAAAAAGATACAAAATCATGTCAATGGGAGTGAGAGGAAATGATTACAATTATTCATCTAATTTTTTGTGCAATTTGTTGGTCTAAATTATAGTGAATGGTGCTTAAAACCGAGTGTGCTCATTCGAGCTCAAAGTGGCACATTCCGATCTCGGGAAAATGAAGCGCGCCGCTCCGCGTCGCGCTTCATTTGCTTCCCTCGCTCGGAAATGTGCCACTTTTCGCTCAAATGCGCACATTCTCGTATTTAGTGAATTTTTTCTATTGTATCCTTCGCTCTTTCAACCATAAATTTTAATTTAGTTTAGTAAATATCGCGATTTTATGTTCGAAAAACGAATTTACCATAGCAATGAGTGGAAGGAAGCGAAAAGATACAAAAATCATGCCAATGGGAGTGAGAGGAATTGATTAAAATTATTCACCTAATTTTTTGTGCAATTTGTTGGTCTAAATTATAGTGAATGGTGCTTAAAACCGAGTGTGCACATTCGAGCTCAAAGTGGCACATTCCGATCTCGGGAAATAAATTTTGGTGTAAAGTTGGACCTGGCGACTTTTACACCGCCGTGTAAGTGTAAAATTTCCTTCGTGTAAAATTTTCACTTGAGTAAATTTTACACGGTGTAATTTACTGTTTTACACCATTCCGTGTTATTATTTATAATTTTACCAATTAAATTACTATTAGTGGTTTCTAATCTATGAAAATATATTTACAAGCAATTATCATGAACTGCATTTACACGCAGGATGGTGTAAAATTCAGGGTTCACACCGTTCAGAATTTTACACTACACTTAGTGCGATTTTTACACCGTTCGTGTTAAAAAATTTTACACGGAACCATTTACACCACACTGAGTCCAAAAAATTTTTTACAGTGTAGTGATTTTCCACTTAGAAGTCAATAAATAATTACAGTTAATTCTGCCAAAATTTTTGATTTTACGACTTTCCGATAAGCAAATTCATTTTTCGTCTTTATTTGCTCATTTATTTTTTAAATTCAAACTATATTTAATCATTTCAGTTATTTTTAATTATCGTTTTGAAAAATTTTCAATGCATTTTTTCTTCAGACGTGTAAATCACATTTACAGGCTGTAACCGTTAATGTTAATTTTCACCACGTTCCCGATGACCTAAATCTTTTCTTAAACCACTTTTAAACTCACTGATTATGCTTATATTTTATTCTGTTATCAAATTTCTACGCAAATCGGGGGGATTTAACGCCTCGTATGCACAATCCTCTTTCAATTTAAAAAAATCTTAATTTTAATATGTGAATAGGCCAAAAGCTGTGGCCATTTTAAGCAACAAGAGTTTTTAATCTATCCAAAATAAAATTAAATGTGAAATAGTTTCATTAACATTCAAACCCACGGTTCCCAAAGAAACATCCTAATCTGACCCACTAAATTATGGATAAACCATTAAGCTTTTACTAAAGTTGTAGTTTATTAAAATACTTATTTAAAAATTTTATACAATTTTATTTATTTAAAGACCCAATTTTTCTGAAACTCTCAAACCATTTTCTCTTTATTAAAGGAAATTTTTTATTACTTTGCGAAGCAACATCGTTTGTGCCCTAATTGCAGTCGAAAAAAAACACCCATCAAGGAAAACCGCAATTATTAAATATTTTTCGTCGAAGAATTTAAAATTTTGATGCCTTCTTACAAATTAATTTTTAACAATTAACAGAAATAGTTATATAAAACATTTTCGTGTCATGCAGATAAAAAGCACCATTAGAATTCGATTACAATCGACAAATTCTGAATAATAATGATATATAATAACTTAAATGTGTACATTCTCGTATTTAATGAATTTGTTTACGTTCATTTTTTGATTTAAAAAGAAAAGAGTAATGTACTCAAATAAAAAGACGCGCCTATGTCAATTTTTGAGGGAAAAATATACAGTTGTTCGAAACCAAATTGCACTCTCGGTTTTTAACCAAAATTTGCAATAAACACTTTATTTAAACCTCAATTTACACGCTACTTGTTTTACACGGTTTACAAAAATAAAAATTCTAAATATTTTCAAAAATAAAAACTATTTAAAATATACATTTTTGCTAATAGTTTGGTAGAAGGTCTATTCAGAAAATAACCGAACATTTTAAATTACGCGCCAAAGGAGATATTCAGAGATATAGGGTTGACAGCGCTGGTTTGCTTTTTTGTAACCACATGTTCTTGAACTGTTGATATCTTGCTTAGTTTTCATTATATTGCTATTTGTTAATTTAAAATGTGCGATTTTCTGGAGCAACGATGCAACGTAAAAAAGTGTGTCGATAAGGGAGAGGAGAACAAGGACCAATAATCTGTAAAATGAATAATAAAGTTTATAAAAAACTCGTTTGTGTACTTATATATGTACGCACGTCAGAAATTATACTTCTTTGGCGTAACTGAATTAAATATAACCTACCTGTAAAAATAATATAAATAAATTCAATAAATACGAAGATGTGCGCATTCGAGCGAAAAGTGGCACATTTCCGAGCGAGGGAGGCAAATGAAGCGCGACGCGGAGCGGCGCGCTTCATTTTCCCGAGATCGGAATGTGCCACTTTGAGCTCGAATGTGCACACTCGGTTTTAAGCATGATTCACAATAATTTATTTACCTACTTTCTAAACAATTTTAATTTAAAATTACAACGCTGTGCCGGGTGTACAATTTAATATCGGAAAAATGGGCACATATGTCGTTTTATTTGAATACACCACTTTCTTTTTTCATCCAAAAAGTAATTTAAACAAATTTGATAAACAACATTTTTACTTGAAATTGGTGTTATCGAGGTTCCACTGTATATGAAATAAAACCACTTGAAACGAAAATTCGCGTAAATTCTAGAACCTCTGTGTATCAATATAATATATAAAAAAATATTTTTATTATAAGAAGGATCTCTACATAATTTTTAATTCTTTTGCATCTAGTTTGAATCTTAATTAAAATTTTCTTTTGTAACGCAAAGAACCCTATAGTTGGCGGGTCCGTTGTTCGGACGAACAATTTTTATTATTAGTTTTTAGATTTTTATAAAATATTTTTGGTTTTCGACGTTGAAATCTGCTAATTTTTAAATAAACAGATTTAGGTTATTAACGTTTTTTTAACTCGGAAACGCCTGCACTGGCACCCACGCAATACTTTCAATTTTTAAGGAAGATACAGTCGAACCTCGGTAAGTCAAACCTGAGGGGAAGCTAAAAATAATTTGAGTAATCATAAAATTTGAATTGCAGAGATTCGAGTTATCAAGGTTTGACTGTATTTTCATTACTGTTCAATATATTTATTATGTAATATCACCGAAAAAGTGCAGAATCTTTTTATAGGTGTTGAAAGTTAGCTTCCTAGGAGAGTCATGATTTTATTAAAATTTAATTGTTCAGCACATATTTTGCTAGTTTTTCTTTTGAGATGTTTTGCGTTTAAATGAATAAAACAATAGCAATATATAAAAGCAATTTTTTGAGTAATTAATTTGCATGATTGAAGCATTTGAAGACAATAAGGACCGCACGTCGGGCTTCTGATTGCTACCGTAAGCTTCGCAACATGAGATTTAAGGCGTTGCCCGCAAACACGTGCAAAATATATCACCGTGATTTAGCATTTTAAATCGTTTTACATTTCTATTTAATAGATGGCTTTTCGGTGTCAAAAACGAAGTAAAAAGATTATTAAATTTCTTATTTGGAATTAAATTACAGCGTTCGTATCTTCCAAAGCTCTTTCGGTGCTGGTTTTAGCACTTTAAGCCCCCCCTCCCAATTCTATCAAAACTATCTCTTTTAAATACAGTAATGCTTTGATTATCCTACTTTTAATGAAACAAATAAAAATACATATAGCACAATAACAATCTAAGAAATATAACAATAAAAAACTATTTTTGTAAAGTAAAATAATTAAGTTTTTGCCTAAATGAATTTAATTCAACAATTTATTTTTAATTTTTTAATTGTTTTGAATTTTTATATCGATTCCTTTTTTGTAATTCAAATCACATTAATAAAACTAGTGTTTAAATATTGTACTACTCTTATAAAAATTTATCATAAATAATTACATATTTTAAAACATAGTAATCAACGAATTGATACCTTATTGAAATTTTTGTATGCATTTGGACTACAATGATTAAAAAATTACATAAAATTAAGATTATCCAATAGAAAAATGTCCTACAAACATAGATATAATTTTTAAGCACTAACAATAAGGGCTTTTGAAATGATACGCCACTGATCTGTTTTATAACCGAAACTTTACTTTTTAGTAAATTAATCGCGTAATGGAAAGACAAATTTTTTAAACGGCTGTAAAACTTTTATAGTTAACGATCGTAAAATTTATAAACGGACGGTTCATTAAACTTATTAAAAAAGCTGACGATATAATTAAATAATTTAAATTACAAATTTACTACCGCTTTTAATACGTAAAAAACACAATCTTTCGTGTTTATTTATAACCAAAATCTTTTAAAATCAAAACAACAAACTATAGTACTAAATTATTTTAAGAGAAAAAAAGTATAATATGTATTAATATAGATAATTTACTAAATGGTTGTAAAACAGGGCAGGTTGATAATAAAAATTAAAAAATAAATCAGGGGTCTCAAGAAGTGAAAACCGGTACAATTTCGATATTAACACTAAACCTACCGATACTTCATTTATACTTATTACTATCACAGCGGGTCAAGTGACCCGTCTTTAAATTGTTATATAGGTATATTACTATGTATAGCGAAAAAATACATATATATTATTTAGCACAATTTAGTACATGTATAAAACAAATTTTTTGAAATAACAATTCAAAATTGTTTTTTTTAAATTTAAAAAACATAAAAATAATATAAGAAAAAAATTAAATATTCTTCAATTGATTCTTAAATTTAGAAAATAAATGCATAAGTAATATGGTAACTTTATTCACCGCATATTTTGAAAATTATTGGGTTCTCCAAGGCACACACAAACAAATCTTTATATCAGATGAATCTTTGCACGGGTCAAATGACCCGTTGCGGTAGTTAGAGCAGAGAAAATATATTTCTCGATAAAAAAATTAACAAGAGAGATGTAAATATTGAAAAATACATTTGATGTATTTCTTAAGAAAAGTAGTAAAGGCAAATGACAATGTTATAATGTTATTTGCAAGAAATTCGGACAAAAAGTTTAAAATGGGTCATTTGACCCGTCGTGGTAGATTTAGTGTTAAAAATGTGCCACTTTGAGCTCGAATTGCACACTGGGTCATTTTCACGATTTTAAATATTTAACACATTACAATACAAAATTTAAAAACCATACACTGTAAAAAATTACGATTAAATAAGGAAAAAAGCATTATAATGTGAACTGAAATAGTTTAAAAATTCTTTAAGAGGGTTGCTTTATTTTGCTGTAGGTATAAGTATTTACCGTACCACGAAAAACAACTTTATAACAAAATATTTCGATTTATTACTATTTTTAAAATTTGAGAGCAACCTCTAAAAAATTTTTAATTGTTTTTTTTTAAGTGAAGCTTTTTAAAATATGTAAAATTAACATATTTTTATAACAAATCAAAAAAAATCGTTTTATTGCGTCACCCTAGTGCACATAGTCGTTTTATTTGAGTACATTACTCTTTTTTTAACACTGAAAATAAATGTAAACAAATTCAATAAATGCGAGATATGTGCACATTCGAGCGAAAGTGGCACATTTCCGAGCGAGGGAAGCAAATGAAGCGCGACGCGAAGCGGCGCGCTTCATTTTCCCGAGATCGGAATGTGCCACTTTGAGCTCAAATGTGCACACTCGGTTTTAAGCACGATTCACAAAAATTTATATTAATAATTTAGACGAAAAAGCAGTTGAATAATTTTAATCGTTTCCTCTCACTCGCACTGATCAGATTGTCGTATCTTTTCGCTCCCTTCCACTCATTGCTATGGTAAATATATTTTCCGAACATAAAATCGATATTTACCTAACTAAATTTAATTTTTTGATTTAAAAAATTAAGGATAAAGTAGACAAATTTAGTAAGTACGAAGATGTGCGCATTCGAGCGAAAAGTGGCACATTTCCGAGCGAGGGAAGCAAATGAAGCGCGACGCGGAGCGGCGCGCTTCATTTTCCCGAGATCGGAATGTGCCACTTTGAGCTCGAATGTGCACACTCGGTTTTAAGCATGATTCACAAGAATTATTTTATTTAAAATTTACTGAATTTTTGTAATTAAAAATTACAGTACCGTATTTCTACCAGGAACGTAATTGAATAGATTTCATTTTCTGGAAATATTTAGAATTTTCATTTTTGTACACCATTTAGAAGAAAAATCGTGTAAAACAAATAAATGAACGTGCAATATTTTGCACGCTCTTTTGCACTAGTTCGCGACTCTCCAGATAGATGCACCCCCCCAGTTTGGAAATCACTGCTATACTAATTTAAAAAGTCTTGATCTAATATCAAAACAATACATAAAATATTTTCTTTATCATCGTACATTTTCTCCAAATCGTAATAAACGCCATTGCAGAAAATTTACGTTCCAAAACAAGTAGTCGGCATATGCCGCAAACCAATAAAAAAATAATAGATGGGGTTGTTTCGAAAAATATAATAACCACAATAGCGCAAAACACGTTTTAACATTACAATGCCCGGATTTAATTTAATCAGGAGGGAACAAAACCGAAACTTACGAAGGGCTCACGCACTCGTACGCATCAAACAACAGAAATAATTTTGTTACAATAATCATGTGCGAGATCGAAAACTACCCCCTTTTGTTAGCTCCAAACTTGCGAATGCGTTTGATTGACGGTCGCGCCGCGTTTTTAATAAAGTTGCCCCATAAAAAACGCGAGAAGAAAGCGAGGAAATGCACAGGAAAAAGAGTTGGCGTATTTATTTTCTCACAGGACGGAAATAAAGCGGTACTTAATTAATAAACCCGGACGAACTATGGGTTAGGGGTAGTAAAAGGAAATCTTGTCGGTTAAATTCAAGAGTGTGTGAAATGTTATCAATTGCGAGGATCTATCGATTTACGGGCGATTTGTCGACGACATACGCTATTTATGTAATGCAGCGTTTATTGACTCGTACCAAAAGTGGGAATAAGGGCGAAAACGCCGAACTACCCTACATTAAGACCAGATGTGCAGCGCTGGTTGGCAAACACTCATTGTGTATTCTAACAATGAAAGTTAAATGTGCGATCGAACGATTAGGTTGCGATTGTATTGACACACTAAAGTAATTTGTAAGGGCTATTCGGTAAACTTATTTCTGATAACGTGCGATAACATCTACTCTTGCGGTCCACTTTGTTTATTAAATCCTTTTACAAATTCCCTGCATTGTTCATAAGCTGATTACCTATTCGGAAAACGAACGGAGATTTCTAGATTACGACCTTTTCCCATTTTTTCCCTACCAATAACAAATATTCCCTTGCAATTTTATTAAAAAGGACGTGAGCTTCGATGCGCACTCTTTCACTATTCAAAACACACATAACAACAATAATAAAAACCGAGAAATTGTTGGCATAGAAACCAAATTTAAGGCCACTCGTAATGGTAGAAAAATTGCGCCAATTTTAATGGTTATTTTTTTCGTTGCTTAGCACATGAATGCATTTCTATGGGAATAATATTTCTTGCCGAGAGGGATGTTTGGTCATTTAACATTTGATCGAGGACGAGTAGGGAAATATTTAAAATTGGCAGATTTATTGTGCCCTTATTATTATTAATAATATATTTTATGGTGTGTTGCTTTTTTTGTTGGGCTTCTGTTGTGCTCGAGTTGTGAGAAGAAAAAAGAAACGATTTAAATTGCTTTTATATTACTCTTTTTTTACACATCTGTAAATGATCGCTTTATTTATGTTTGAAGGCATCGAAGGGTTTAATTTGTTCGAATCATTTCTTGTTTTGTGTTAAGTTACCGGAAAAAGTTTGGGCATTGTTAAAAGATTTTATTACAATGAACTTAGAACTATATATAATTTAGTTATAATAGTAAAAATGCTTACAATAATGTCAAAATAATATGAAAATTCATTTAATTTAAAAAATTATGGTTTTATCAAAAAACAACCCTTATGCTGATGTTTCATAATTGAAAATTTAATGAGTATTTATACAAAATTAACTACTCCCCGTTTCCTAAAATAATTGTCACATTTAGCTTTTGAATTTTGTTCCAAAATGCTTGTCACATTTTCCAAAAAATTATAAAGTAAAATTAATACAAACATATATTATTCAGGATATCAGACGAATACCTACTGAGACTTAACTAGGTAATACCTGGTATTAATCTGAACAATAAGAGTTTGTATGTAATTTGTCCTAAACATAAAAAAATTCACTTTAATTTTCCAGTAAATGGCAACACAGTATCGTCTCCACATGCTCCCAAAAAAAGTGTGGTCATTTAGTACGAATTTGATTGCCATTTTATTTTATTGTTTGAATATTATGTAGCACAATAAACTTTGATTAAGTTTTATTTTATCGTTTAGATGTTATTATAAATATCTTGTTACCCGTGAAGTGATTAAGATAAGCAACTTTATTTCACGTCTCAATTTTCAGGCATTGTTGCCAAGCTCATCTCCCATATTTCACTTGAATAAAATTTTTTGAAAAATGGTAAATAACAAGATATTTATTGCATATTATCAAATTGAAGTTTTCGGTACCATAACTCAAAGTTTACACATAAGGCCACTTGACGTGTGATACATTTTTGATCAGTTTATGGCGCTTAGGATGCGAGAAGCGGCAATAGCTGCAAATCCTCGCTATAATAAAAAAAAAAAGTTCTAGTACTTATTCGTCTGACAGGCTATATATTATCTAAGAAATAACTGCAAAGCACTAGTCTTTAGATATTTTCACTGCCATTAAAACAGTATTTGCCCATTGAAATAGCTTCAGACTAGCTTCTCCAAAACAGACTTTTCCATCTTAATTGCTCTCAATTATTGTTGTAACTTTCAAGCATAATTACTTATTCCTGTTTTTTATTTATTGCCTTTACTGGTTAGCCAATTTTAAATACTAGTAGAGATATAATAAAACTAGCGGATGCATTAAAAAAAACATTTATGTATTCACAAAATTGCAACTAGCCCATTTTAAAAAATAAAAGTGATTAAATTAGGCTATTTTAGTTGATTATAACAAAATCAATTACCGAATTTAAGTACAATTTTCAAATTTTAAATAAAAAATATTACATTTATTTTGGGTTAGAGGGAGTAGTAATTAATTGTAAGCTTTTTTTAATTGATTAATAGTACTAATTTTCCAAACTGCCATATTTTAAATAGTTGACGTAGTCAATTTGATTTCTAACAAGTTTGAGAGAAAAATATTTTTTGCTGATTAAATTTTGAGTACGCCACTGTACTTTGCTGTAAAATCTAAGAACAGATATATTATTCTTAATTTATTTTTACATACATATAACAAAAATCTTTATAAAATAATGTTGGCGTACTTAGAGAAGACTTTTTCTTAAATTTCGAAATAGATTTCGAATAGAAAACCGTATCCAAAAGTTTTAAGTGTTTTGACGAAATTTAACCATCTGCGGTTTTACAACTTCAGGGGCGAGCACAGCGTAACTAATGCAAGAAATAGCTTAATTATACCAAAAGCACAAAGTTTTTCATTTATTGTACTGCAACAAAATGCATCTTTCAAAGTACCTTTTAAATTTTATGGCGGGTTATAAATATTGTGACTTTTACAACGAAAAATTGTCAATTTCGTAACGACTTTAAAACTTCTATGTAATTCCTAACAAACCCCCGGATTAGAAGTTGGTATTTTAATTAAATTATTTCCGTGCCAAAGCAAAGCCGAATAAAGAAAAAAAACATGCAATTTGCATCTGTTTGTTAAAATTAATTATAGACCCTCATTCGCGTCGGCAAATAAGGGGGGCGGTTATTTGCCCAAATAAAGAACGACAGGTTGTAATTTATCCGTCATAATACTTCATTTTTAAAAGCTCTCCTTCGTTCCAAAAATAACCATCGAACGAAGAAAGAACCCAAAGAAAAAATTATATATATACTTATATATATGCGACAAAAGGATTTATTGAAATCTAAAATTGTTGAAAAGTTATTTCTTCGATTACAATCTTTGTAGAGTACAGTAGCAAAGTTCAATTAAATCGAAGCCAAGATATTGGAATGGAATGCTTGACTTTTGTACCGCTCACAGGAGCCAAATGAAGTCTTTTCATCTTCCAACTACAAAAGCATTTACAATGCCTTTCGAATTGCTCGAATTCGACCAGTCATCAAGTATTCAACTCCACTAATCTACGTTATAAACAACGCCGTAAAAGAACCTCTTGCGTTTTTCGAAAAAGAAAAAAATATATAATAAAATAAGCCCTTTGTTAACTCTCACAATAACTCAGATTCAAATTACTCATTACAGGCGAACTCGTCCATTTTCCAATTTTAGACTTCTCGCTTTCGATAAGTTTTTTTCTTTTTACACGACTATCAATTGATAATATAAATCTAACGTTACATTGTTGATTAGAATGTGGATATGATAAATAATTAAAGCATTGAGGAAAAGTACAAAAGGTTAGAATACAATTAGTAGTTGAAATATTTAAAGTTTTCATTGTAATTTACTACATTTAGAAAAGTTTGTTTTACCTACATCAAGTAATTAAAATCGCTTATTTTTTAAACAGGAAATGACTTAATGCCTTTTTTTACATAAGTAGGGTAAAATAGATTTTGTTTAAAAATTGACAAATACTTCCGGATTTGGAACTTACCACAATCTACAGTACTATAATCACTTTATTTTATAAGTACATTGGAAACTCGATTATCCGGACTAATTAATGTTGCAGATCATCCCGATAATCGAAAATCCGGATAATTGAAAAAAACAATTTTACCTTGTTAGGTATTTATTTACAAAAAAGCGAAACAAATAAGTATTAATTATAAAATCAACAGTGAAAAATACCAAATAGAATCATATAATGTTTAGATAAAATTAAAAGTAAATTGATCATTGTTAATCGTGGTGAAAAGCGGAGTGTGCACATTCGAGCTCAAAGTGGCACATTCCGATCTCGGGAAAATGAAGCGCGCCGCTCCGCGTCGCGCTTCATTTGCTTCCCTCGCTCGGACATGTGCCACTTTTCGCTCGAACGCGCACGTCTTCGAACTAATTATATTTTCTAGATTAATTTTTTCTCGCTCAAACAAAAAAAATTAATTTAGCTTTATGGGACTTTTTTAATTTGAAAAAATATAAAGGGTACTTTTTTTAAAAATTTCTTTTGAACTTGACGCCCCAGTTTTAATTAAAAACTTGTAAAAATAATTTTAAAATTGTGCATCGTGTTTAAAACCGAGTGTGCACATTCGAGCTCAAAGTGGCACATTCCGATCTCGGAAATGAAGCGCGCCGCTCCGCGTCGCGCTTCATTTGCTTCCCTCGCTCGAAATGTGCCACTTTTCGCTCGAACGCGCACATCTTCGAACTAATTATATTTTCTAGATTAATTTTTCTCGCTCAAACAAAAAAAATTAATTTAGCTTTATGGGACTTTTTTAATTTGAAAAAATATAAAGGGTACTTTTTAAAAAATTTCTTTTGAACTTGACGCCCCAGTTTTTAATTAAAAAACTTGTAAAAAATAATTTTAAAATTGTGCATCGTGCTTAAAACCGAGTGTGCACATTCGAGCTCAAAGTGGCACATTCCGATCTCGGGAAAATGAAGCGCGCCGCTCCGCGTCGCGCTTCATTTGCTTCCCTCGCTCGGAAATGTGCCACTTTTCGCTCGAACGCGCACATCTTCGAACTAATTATATTTTCTAGATTAATTTTTTCTCGTTCAAACAAAAAAAATTAATTTAGCTTTATGGGACTTTTTTAATTTGAAAAAATATAAAGGGTACTTTATTAAAAATTTCTTTTGAACTTGACGCCCCAGTTTTTAATTAAAAAACTTGTAAAAAATAATTTTAAAATTGTGCATCGTGTTTAAAACCGAGTGTGCACATTCGAGCTCAAAGTGGCACATTCCGATCTCGGGAAAATGAAGCGCGCCGCTCCGCGTCGCGCTTCATTTGCTTCCCTCGCTCGGAAATGTGCCACTTTTGCTCGAATGCGCACATCTTCGTGTTAATTGGATTCGACTATATTAATTACAAATCCTTCAAATCCAGATATTCTATTCGGAAAAAGTTTTCGCTTGAAAGTGCACAAACTCCTTAATAATTAAATTTGCCTATCTTATTCTCCTTCTTACAAATAATACCTATTAATTAAATCAAACTGAACTAAATGTGCCACTTTACGCTTTTCTTTTAATTAAAAATTGCAGTAGGGTAATTTTACCAAAAAACCACATTTCTAATTTAGTACTTTTAAGTTAGACTAGATGGGAGACTTCATCGTACATGAAAAAAATACTTTAATTCTTCCTGAATTTTGACTCTTATTTCCCTACCTTTTTTATAACATACCCCACCCAAGTCATTCTAAAATTGTGATGCACCACCTATGTAACATAAATATTTTTTTATATTTAAAAATTGAATTAATCCATAAATGAAGTCTAACTACAACAGTGTATACAAAATGCGCCTTAAAACTAATTTGTTTATAATTTTCAGAAAAATGAAAATTACCCAAAAATATTTGGAGACCTTAATTTTGACATATAAACCTTCAACAATCTACAAAAGATGATATAAAAATCAACTAGTTGCTTTTTAGTGGCCCACTTCAGAAAATTTGACTCATATACAATTTTAATTAATCAAAAACGCGAATTAGTAAACATTCGAAAGTACACCCGAAAATACTTTTATCAAGCTCGCTACAATTAGGCGTGCGGAAGAGCACCATGATAACTTATCGAAAGGAATAAAATTACCAACCTTTTTCAAACAAAAAATAGATCTAATTTATTCGACTTTAAATTTTTTGAATTGAAGAATAAAATAATAATATAGGCAAATCTAATAAATAAGAGGATGTGCGCATTCGAGCGAAAAGTGGCACATTTCCGAGCGAGGGAGGCAAATGAAGCGCGACGCGGAGCGGCGCGCTTTATTTTCTCGAGTTCGGAATGTGCCACTTTTCGCTCGAATGCGCACACTCGGTTTTAAGCACGATTACGAAGTGTCCCGTTTTAACAGGAAAAACGAACGCGGTTGACAATCCGGATAATCGCGAATCCGTATAACTGAGGTCTGGATAATCAAGGTTTTACTGTATTTTTAATTAAAAGTTAGTGTTAGTGTATTTTATACAGCCTGTCAGACAATTAATTACTGGAATTAACTCACTTATAAATGACCCTAAACTGAACAAAAATAGATCTCAAGTCATGTGGTCATATGGGTATGACCACGGCCTACGATGGAAAGAAAGACAGCTGGGCATTTATATCGTAAAAGTCATGATTTTGGAAAAAATAGATTTACCCACTTGCACTTTTTCTGAAAATTTTTGCTTCCATATACTTTTGTACCGCGCAGTAAGCGAAAAAATTAGAGGGAACATTGGGTATCACTCGGTTAAGTCTCAGTGCCTATTCGTCTGACACCTTGTATATATGTGGCTCCAAAAATAACTAATTTTTTTTCTACGTTTTGGGCACCCTTGCTGTAGCTTGATATGTTGTAATTCATATACAGATTTACAGCTATGAGGAGTTTAAATAATTTTAAAAAACACACTTTTTAATTTTTTTATGTCTTATGTTAGATTATTTATTCTCATACCTATAACAATTTTTTTTCTTTAATATTAATACTAATATTAATATTAATACTATTAGGGAGTACTTCGATAAAAGTTAAAGTTTACATATTTCCGAGGATTTATCTTCTTAAGGCAAATTAAATCAGCGATTATTTAAATAATGTGTTATAGGTGGGTCAGATTTAAAAATAATAAAGTTAGAAGTAATAAGTCAACGGCAATTAGTTAAATTAATATTTCAAAATAAGTACTCGGGTACTGCAATACCCCATCACACTAAAACAAGAAAATTAGTAGTCGATCAATATAATATACCCCAATATCCGAACACTAGATAGTATTTTTATAAACCGACAACGAATGTTAGATTAATTTCATTATCTATTTAAAATAGTATTTATTAAATTCAAAAATAATTTTGCTAATTACAATTAAATTATTCAGAAGTAAGATTAATGAGTTCAAGTTTTTGACGTTTGAGAAACGCTTTTCGTTTTGTGTGCCATTGTATATTTCAACGTTTAATTTGTATTGTAGTTGATCGAGTACTAATTCCACACAAGAAAAATGGTACCAATACTAGATCACCGTTCTATACGCTATTACTAACATAAAAATAATATTTACGTTATTTAATTGTTAAAATAACTTATTAAAAGTGATTAGCATTAATAGAATTCCATGCTTTATGCAATAAACAATTATTAAATATGGATATACAGTGGAACCTCGATAAGTCGAAGATGAAGGGAAACTAAAAATAATTCGAGTTATCAAAATTTCGAGTTATCGATATAAAAATAATAACGTTGAAAGAGTCCTAGGGAAATAGGCCCGAATTATCAGAAATTGGGCTTATCGAGGTTCGACTTATGGAGGTTTGACTGTACTAATGACACGTATCGCCACTGATTTGTCTTACAATTAAAAGGAAGTTAAACCTTCCAGAATATGTAACTTTTATCTTGCCTTCATGGTAGGTACATATTTAAATTATCACATTTTTATTCTCAATTTTATTTCAACAAAGGTTTGTTGCTTTAATAAACTAATACAAAATAGACGCACTAACAATAAGTTATTCGCTCCCAAGTAATTTTAAATACCTAATTGTTATTTCGAATAATTGAATAATATTGCCAGCTGTAAAATCTACAAAATTAATTATTATCTTCGTAACATTGAATAGGAACAACAACATGGGTAGCATTTTTCGGACTTCAAAACAAATTTAAAAATTTTCGAGCAGTGACCCTGACAAATAGCCACAATAAACAATTTTATGGCCATAATTCAGTTTTGAGAAATTATTTAGTGAACAACAAACGAAACTGTAATCCTCCAATAAAATCTACCGCCAAAAATGAGGACCGATGTTTCTTATAGACCCATTTGAGAATTGTTGTCAATAATTGCAGTTAAGGTTTGTTGCCTTCTCGAACCAAAAATTTCTAAACGACTCTTGTCAGGAATACAACTCGAAAATATATGACACCGAATTAGACCTAAGAACTTTCTTTGAGGTTCGTTTCGTAAGCAGACATGTTTATAACATTCTTGTTTAGCGTTAAAGGGAATCGGCAAAAGGGCTTTTTTCTTTTATAGAAATTATTCAATTGTGCCGCGCAAAAGTTTCGTAAATTAATTAGTGGCAATAGAAATGAAGCCTGCAAGCTCTTTGGTGGGTTCGTTTTAGCTTTTAGTCTTTCTTCCTTGTTAATTAATGGGCGTTGAGGTCGACACCTTTATTCTATACCAATTAACTCAAATGCTTGGATATTTTACATCCAACCCTTCAGCAAACAGCGCTTCCAAACTTGTTCTCCCTTTTCCTTTTTTTAAACGGTCCAAAAACACACGTCCGCCCATTTTTGTTGTTGCCATTGCCGGCCTTTGAGCCGCTTACCTTAATTTTCGAATCGCGAAAAATTTTTCTTGGAGTAGAATTTTTAATTGAAAAAAAGGAAAACGTTGGTTGAGGACCTCGTAAAACGCGGCAACCTCTTTGTAAGGTGAGGTTTAAATATAATTTCCTATAGAGTGATGTAATTGCAAGCGTAGTTCCACATAATGGCCTATGTAATGTACTCATTTACCGAACAATGAGGACGTAATTAGAAAATGGCCGCCGTTCAGCTCGCCGTCGCTAATTACGAGGACTTTGGCGTTAATTAAGTAATCTGTTTTACTTTTGACTTCCTATTTTGATACCAATTTAATTTTAACGGCTCACACCTTATTTTACCGCTTTCGTACGCTCTTCCCGTTCAAAAGACGAATTTTTTTCAAAGACCATGTTTTTATAAATGCAAAGTCATTACAAGTTAATTAGAACAGCAGATGTTTAGATGTTCGTTTAGACGTCTAATTCTTACGCTTTATTTTCGTTTTTTTTTCTTCGAAATCTAAGATGCGTTGAGTTTTGTTAACGCATTAAAGCGAGGAATTGGCTAGAAATTGCTTAATTTTTATCACGGCTTTGTGTGGCTTCAAAAAAGCGTCGTTGTAGGTAATGGAAGGGGACTGAAGTACGCCAGCCTCTTCAGGAATTATTAGATTTTCATAAATAATACAGGGTGGTTCAATTATTTTTATTTAATGACAAAATTAAAAATAGTTTATTAGGTATATGAGGAAAATTGTAAAGTCATTGCAAAAAGGAAACATTATCTATTTGGATACAACTATGGATTGTAGAGGCAACGAACAGTTTCCTGGTATCCAGAATTAATTTAAGATGGCGTTACTATTCTCAAAGTTCCAAATTTCAAAAGGAAGCGCCAAAAGTTGTTGGAGAAGGACAAAATTGAACGGAGAAAAACAATCTTTATTTCAATACGTTAGTAAGACCTTTGTACCACGGCCAGCGGCGGTTCTTGCTCAAATTGGTCTTTTGTAGAAGTGGTACCGTGTTAGAGTGAAAGACCAAGATAGTTAATGCAAATGTAATAACGAATACTATATTTAGATTAAATGCAGTTATTATTTATCAGAATCATATTGTTATTAAATCAAAGTTATTATAAATAAAGTAGTATTATTTAGGAAGTAAATTAATTATTGTGAATCACGCTAAAAACCGAGTGTGCACATTCGAGCTCAAAGTGGCACATTCCGATCTCGGGAAAATGAAGCGCGCCGCTCCGCGTCGCGCTTCATTTGCTTCCCTCGCTCGGAAATGTGCCACTTTTCGCTCGAATGCGCACATCTTCATATTTATTGAATTTATTTATATTAATTGGGTTTATATTAATAGGTTGTCTACAATAACATTAACCGAAAACGGTCATGGTACAAGCACAATGAACCAGCACATCAAAAGTTGAATTGCATCAATAAAAGATCGTGCTCGCAGTTTAGTCGAATTATAAAGGTGTTGAGTATTTTGGCTGCTTCCAAGGAACCATACAATCAATTCAGATGTGTATTGATAATAACTGATAAAATTAGAGAAATAAATCAAAGATAAACTGTCAGAATTGGCTATGAGTAAAGGCATTATATTCTATCATGACAACGCTCCACTTCACACACTTTCAAAAATCTTCAAAAATTATTGGAGCTTGGTTGGGAACTGATGTTACATCCACCATATAGCACTGATCTCGCACCATCAGATTACCATTTATTTTGACTCTTTAAATGGTAAAAGTTTAACCAATGATGAGAAGGACAAGAATATCTACCCATGTGAAATAAAAAACGTAAAAAATGTGCAATAAAAAAATTGGGTTTTATTTCAAATTACAGTAAAACCTCTCTAACACGACCAACGTCGGTATTTGCTTAAAATGGTCTTTCGTAAAGGTGTTATCTTAGAGAGAAAATACAAAAATAGACAATGTCAATGTAATAACAAATACTATGCAGTAATTATTCATCAAAATTATATTGTTATTAAATCAAAGTTATTATAAATATAGTAGTATTATTTAGGAAGTAAATTAATTATTGTGAATCAGGCTTAAAACTGAATGTGCGCATTCGAGCTCAAAGTGGCACATTCCGATCTCGGGAAAATGAAGCGCGCCGCTCCGCGTCGCGCTTCATTTGCCTCCTCGCTCGGAAATGTGCCACTTTTCGCTCGAATGCGCACATCTTCATATTTATTGAATTTATTTATATTAATTGGGTTTATATTAATAGGTTGTCTACAATAACATTAACCGAAAACGGTCATGGTACAAGCACAATGAACCAGCACATCAAAAGTTGAATTGCATCAATAAAAGATCGTGCTCGCAGTTTAGTCGAATTATAAAGGTGTTGAGTATTTTGGCTGCTTCCAAGGAACCACACAATCAATCCAGATGTGTATTGATAACAACTGATAAAATTAGAGAAATAAATCAAAAATAAATTGTCAAAATTGGCTATGAGTAAAGGCATTATATTCTATCATGACAACGCTCCACTTCACACACTTTCAAAAATCTTAAAAAATTGTTTGGAGCTTGGTTGGGAACTGATGTTACGTCCTCCATATAGCACTGATCTCGCACCATCATATTACTATTTATTTCGATCTGTACAAAACTCTTTAAATGGTAAAAGTTTGACCAATGATGAGAAGGACCAGAATATCTATCAATGTGAAATAAAAACGTGGAAAACGTGCAATAAAAAAATTGAGTTTTATTTCAATTTACAGTAAAACCTCTCTAACACGACCAGTGTCGGTTTTTGCTTAAAGTGGTCTTTCGTAGAGGTGTCTTAGAGAGAAAAGACAAAAATAGACAATATCAATGTAATAATAAATACTATGCAGTAATTATTTATCAAAATTATATTGTTATTAAATCAAAGTTATTATAAATAAAGTAGTATTATTTAGGAAGTAAATTAATTATTGTGAATCACGCTTAAAACCGAGTGTGCACATTCGAGCTCAAAGTGGCACATTTCGATCTCGGGAAAATGAAGCGCGCCGCTCCGCGTCGCGCTTCATTTGCTTCCCTCGCTCGGAAATGTGCCACTTTTCGCTCGAATGCGCACATAACCTGTATTTACAAAAATTTTTTACTCTATCTTTTGCTTTTTCAAAAAAAGTATTTTACAAACATTTAATTATTTTAGGTTTAAGATTACAGTTTTACCTCTAATTTCACATTCCATAACTTCACATCTTCTCTAATTTCATAGGTCCAAAAATGAGAGATACAAATTATCCTAGGATTAACTTCACATGCTCTACCATCATGTTCACATGATTTGCGTTGCAATTTTATACAGGTACCTATAATAAGATTCTAGTTTTCAGATCTTTTAGTCGAAAATTTTTAGAAGCCACTGTTATCACGCAATAATAAGCAAAAGCGCGCAAAAGAAAAATTGCAAATTTTTTTCAGCTAAACCATTAGGTATATGAAACGGATAGCTTGTTTATTCAACTTTAAGTTTCTTTTTTTTTAAAGCTCGGACGTTAAATAAAAAAACGTACTTTTGTCTTCAATCAGAAAAATTGCAAAGCAGTTTCGGAAACTGGACAAAACGCTCTACAAGAAACGGCTACAATTTTTATGAATTTTTTTTTCCATCGTTAACATAAATTTAAAAAACATGAAAAAATGAGTAATTGATCGTTTTTTAGAAAATTTGTATAGCAAACAGCAGATCGGAAAATTTTTTCGAAAAAGAATTATTTTTTTATTAATTTTTAATTAATTAAATATTGAAAAGTATGTATTATAGTAAAATCTAGAAAACAATCATGTATTACAGATCTTTTTAAATCTGCAAATAAATCTTAATATTTTAATGTTCTTTCCATAACTTCACATTTTTCTTAGGAACATTTTGTGTGAAGTTAGGGAGGTGAAACTGTAATATTTAATCTCTTTTTTGTGTTCAATCAACAGTTTTAAGTCTCTTCTTAATAGTTTTAAGCAAAAATGATAAAAATATAAAACACAGATTTTTCTAAAAATCGAAATAACTTTTTCGTTCCATTGTACCCCAACTGTCCTTACTTATTATAACTTTAATCGAAGAAAGATGCGATTAAATCTTGCAAAAGATTCGTTGATAATTTAATATGAAATAACTCTTTGGGTGTTATATTAGGTTGTCTTAATCCAGTAATGTGAGTTTTTCCTTACATATACATAGTTCATACAAAGATATCAAATTCCCGAGATCCGAATGTGCCACTTTGAGCTCGAATGTGCACACGCGACTTTAAAAGTGAAAGAAAACATTTTTTTGAATTTTTGAGCTTCAGATGAGTGTAAGTAGCAAATAATTAGGAAGAATGTACTTTTCATCTCATTGTTTTTCCCATTTTTGGTTTTCAATTTAATTGCTAATGCAACGCATTTCAGATTATTCTCGTATTATTTTTGTGCGACTTTTTTGCCTTTCTAATGAAAATTTTGTTTGTGGTTTAAGAATTTCTATTCTGTCATTTTGCTTTTACGCGGCTTCTATGTTGCTAGATCTAAATACTACGGAAATAAAATCAGCTATAGCTGACAGTTGACACTTGTAGTATCGACAGTAAATATAATCATGTAAGGTAGAAGTACCGGTTTTGGACACTGTACCAGTTTTGGACATTTTCCACTTTATTTTGACAAATGTCAAATATAAGAATTATCGCTACTTGCTATAAGTGTAGGGGGAAAGTGGCATGAAACAGCCAAGTGTTGAAAAAGCCATTATCAATTACACGGTAGTTTTCATACGAATCGTTCATGTATTATTATTTTAAGATAGCAACACTAGCCAGATATCCCCCACAAAAATTTGACCGTTCACCGTCAATAAACGGCGCCGATACGACGTATTGAAGATTTTGTCGTCAAAAAGTAAGGTTTTGAGTTCAGTTTATTTGTTTTCTAACGCCTATACGTACAAAACTAATAATAATATGATTACACTATAATTTTATAGATATATTAGGCCTTCTAATAACGTATATATTTTGTAGACTAATCTTTGATTTCATAGTAATTTTCGAGATTTTGTTTCTTGAGAGAATATGTTTTGAAATAGCCGGACTGCAGTGTAATGAAAAAGCCACCTTTTAATTGCATAAAATGCAATAATAATTGGAGTAACAGCAATCAAGAGTGGTACCGATGCAAAATTGTAATGCTTGGGCATATAAATTCTGTGGCGTAAAAGGGAAACTGCATTATTTTTGCTAAAAACGTTTTTAAGTTTTTGCAATGATTGATCTCAAACGTCAAATTTTTTGACAGTTTCTTAGATTTATGTAAGCTAATATTTTATCTAGAGTTTGCGTTATTTAAAACGTTTTATAATTATATAAGATCTAAAATTATAGCTTAAGATTATTATTAAATAATATCTTCGTTAATGTGCAGTTTTAATCTTATAATAAGAACATGGCTTTTTCAAAAATTAGGTTGGCTGTTTCAATACCTATAGGTTATGAAAAAGCCAAATTTTATTTTTTTTATAAATGATTAGAAGTCGAAAAGTATCGTTAATTTTGAAAAATGTTTTATGACATTACGTACATAAATGCATAAACAATTACAGATTTAAAAAAAAATTGATTTATTTATGTCCTTCTATATTATTTATTCCTTTTTTTAAAACTGGCTGTTTCATGCCACTTTCCCCCTAATTAATGTATGTTTAACTATGATAGAAACATCAATGATGTTTTTTTCGTATTTTTTAAGGTATTTTATCAAAATTACTCAAGTGTCTAAAACTGGGCCTAACGTGTCCAAAACCGGTACTTTTACCTTATGTAAATTAATATAAATAAATTCAATAAATACGAGGATGTGCGCATTCGAGCGAAAAGTGGCACATTTCCGAGCGAGGGAGGCAAATGAAGCGCGACGCGGAGCGGCGCGCTTCATTTTCCCGAGATCGGAATGTGCCACTTTGAGCTCGAATGTGCACACTCGGTTTTAAGCACTATTCACAATAATTTATTTACTTTCTTAGACGGCTAACTTCAACTAGGGTGCGCGCGCATCTTCCGTTGCCTAATAACGTATTACTCTTAACGCGCCAAAAGAAGTATAACTTTTAAAATTAGCGACCATCAATATTTTTGATGGATGCCACAAGAAATATTTGAGATAATTTTTAATCAAAAAATATATAAACTGTTAGTAAACATATTAACTGCGACTTATCGGGGTTCGACTGTAAAATTAACGTTCAGCAACGTCCTGCATTTCCTGTTATAAAAGATATTTTTTATTATATCCTAAATAAGTTTTTCAAATACCATTTAGTTGGGTTGCAAAATGATTTCCTTATTTCTAAAAACCACCCATTCAATTTTTTTATGGGACTCCTTCGATTATCTGAGATCGTAAAAGCTAACTTTAAAACACTCAGTTTGAGAAGCGCCGCGTTTTAGAAGATAAAATAATGTCTTGTGTGCATAAAGGTTACAAAGCTAATCGACGTCGTCTGCGTAACAAAAAGAAATAATAGACGTAAGACCACAGAAATGTGTAAACAATGTTTAACACAAAAGCCATTATTAGCTAAATAACTACCCGATACAAAATCACTTCACACTTTGACCCTTTCTAACACAGTGGTCAAAACGCATTCCAACAACCCCAAAGGCGCGGTCGACTAATTATTTTAGACCCTCAATCTTATGTTGGTTTCTCTATTTCGAGCTATTTCGACGTTTTCGTACACGAATTAGTTGTTTTATTTTTTCTTTTAATCCGGCAGAGTTTTACAAAAGCATTATTTATGTGCGAGAAAAATTATTCAACGCATATATAAATAATTAATTTTTGGGGAAGTGAAATGATGTAATAATTAGTTAGGAAACGAGATAAAGAATGTCACACTATTAACATGGAATGTATTACTTTACAAAGCGTTCCCATTACTGTAATATTAATTTCTGAGTTTGGAAACAAAACAGAATTAACATAATAGATTATAGTGGAGCCACAGGGAGAGAATCGCAAGGGTTGTTTTCTCAGCCAGACTGACAAGTTGCCGCCATTCTGGAAGCTGTAACTAGCATCTTATTATTTCACTAGAATCGGCATTGTGAAGAGACGTGTTTTGTTACCGAATTTATCTCACACTAACACACAATTATCCTGACAAAAGCGACAGAATGTTATTATATCGAAATTGAAAGCATACACGTCGCATAAATTGGAATCAAGATGACTGTGTCTGAAACTCCTCGTCTTATTGCCTCTTCTTCTTACTTATTTCCCTCTGTTCTAGCTAAATATTTATGCGACTGACTTAAGTTTGTGCTCCTCGTTTAAGGGACTGAATGCTTTTGGAATTATTTAAATTTTCTTATATAATTATAATACTTATATTGTTTGGGGGGCAGTGATTTTCACACTGGGGGCGCGCCTCCCCGGGGTGTCGCGAATTAGTGCAAAGGGGGGCACACAAAATTTAACAAAAATGTAATTTTTTGTATTTTCGAGAAAAAAGATTATATAGCACTATATACAATTATACACACTTTGATAGAGACATATAAACAATTATATACTTATAATTGTGTGTAATTATATATACACTCATAACTCGCTATACGGCCGCTCTTTATACGGCATTTTGCTATAACGGCCCTCTTCAATTAAAGCACGTTTTCGATTTACGGCCTAAAATGTTTTGCTATAACGACAAAAAAAACTTTTTTTGATGTCGATATATCTACATGTTGCCAATCTTGCGCAAGCGCAAAAATTGATTCCTTATACGGCTTTTCGCTTTGCGGTCAAGTTTCGTGGAACGTATCTAGGCCGTAAAGTGAGGTATGGGGGTAATTCTATATCATCGTATATAATTTTATATAAATATATATAATTACATATATACCTATATATTTTTTTTACTCGGGTTAATACATTTTTTTCTATTTAAAATTTTTTTAAAATAAAATCTTATTTAAATTATATAGTGTAACGTTTTCACTAGGGTCCGAACTAGGGTTGCGAATATTAACAATTGTTCATTTATTTTCACAATAATTAACAAATTATTTCTAAGGCCAATAACTAAAACACTAGTATATTTACTTAATAATGATTTAATTTACTAACTAATTTACTCATAGTTTAATGCACTACAGTAATTTATTTACACTTATATTTATTTACAAATTTATATTCACCGCGCGTTACGGATTACCTTGAGTTTCACCGGGAACCAGATAAGTAGAGTTTTCCGCAAAGAGAGAATATGGTGTCAACGGAAAAACGGTTTCATTGATGTGAGAATCAGCATTGGTCACCTAGTATGTCATGTGACAATTAAAACTTTTTTTGAAAATTGAATATAGGTATCACTTTTTCTTATCAATAAATTGTATATTTAATTTTTTTAAAAATTATATTAATTAAATTTGTAGAAATTTTGTTCTAATCTATGGATTTTTAAAAGAATTTAGAAAAACTTATCTTTTATCATTTAGGACTTGATCAATTGACTAATTTTAATACAGCGAATCTTAGTAACTCTTAACTTTACAACTCTAATTTTTTAATTACTCAAATTACTAATTTTAATGTGTTTTTACTAATTTCCTACATTCGGTTTTCTATTGGTGAATATTTCTGTCGCTCTAAAATTTCTTGAAAAATTTCATTTTTAATCGAATAATAAATAATCCATAAGTGAACATATTAGCTACGATTAATCGAGGTTTGACTGTACAATAAACATTCTGCAATTTTTAACCTTCCGTGTACTAGGTGAATTAACGTGCACAATTTTTTTGTTTGTTTAAACGGTACATTTGGTAATGGAGCTTAAAACCTAGTGTGCACATTCGAGCTCAAAGTGGCACATTCCGATCTCGGGAAAATGAAGCGCGCCGCTCCGCGTCGCGCTTCATTTGCCTCCCTCGCTCGGAAATGTGCCACTTTTCGCTCGAATGCGCACGTCCCCGTATTTATTGAATTTTTTCTATTGTATTCTTCGCCATTTTAACCATAAATTTTTTATTTAGTTTAGTAAATATCGATATTATGTTCGAAAAACAAATTTACCATAGCAATGAGTGGAAGGAAGAGAAAAGATACAAAAATCATGTCAATGGGAGTGAGAGGAAACGATTAAAATTATTCACCTAATTTTTTGTTTAATTTGTTGGTCTAAATTATAGTGAATGGTGCTCAAAACCGAGTGTGCACATTCGAGCTCAAAGTGGCACATTCCGATCTCGAGAAAATGAAGCGCGCCGCTCCGCGTCGCGCTTCATTTGCTCCTCTCGCTCGGAAATGTGCCACTTTTCGCTCGAATGCGCACATCTCCGTATTTATTGAATTTTTTCTATTGTATCCTTTGCTCTTTCAACCATAAATTTTAATTTAGTTTAGTAAATATCGATATTATGTTCGAAAACAAATTTACCATAGCAATGAGTGGAAGGAAGAGAAAGATACAAAAATCATGTCAATGGGAGTGAGAGGAAACGATTAAAATTATTCACCTAATTTTTGTCTAATTAGTTGGTCTAAATTATAGTGAATGGTGCTTAAAACCGAGTGTGACATTCGAGCTCAAAGTGGCACATTCCGATCTCGAGAAATGAAGCGCGCCGCTCCGCGTCGCGCTTCATTTGCTTCTCGCTCGGAAATGTGCCACTTTTCGCTCGAATGCGCACATCTCCGTATTTATTGAATTTTTTCTATTGTATCCTTTGCTCTTTCAACCATAAATTTTAATTTAGTTTAGTAAATATCGATATTATGTTCGAAAAACAAATTTACCATAGCAATGAGTGGAAGGAAGAGAAAAGATACAAAAATCATGTCAATGGGAGTGAGAGGAAACGATTAAAATTATTCACCTAATTTTTTGTCTAATTAGTTGGTCTAAATTATAGTGAATGGTGCTTAAAACCGAGTGTGCACATTCGAGCTCAAAGTGGCACATTCCGATCTCGAGAAAATGAAGCGCGCCGCTCCGCGTCGCGCTTCATTTGCTTCTCTCGCTCGGAAATGTGCCACTTTTCGCTCGAATGCGCACATCTCCGTATTTATTGAATTTTTTCTATTGTATCCTTTGCTCTTTCAACCATAAATTTTAATTTAGTTTAGTAAATATCGATATTATGTTCAAAAGACGAATTTACCATAGCAATGAGTGGAAGGAAGAGAAAAGATACAAAAATCATGTCAATGGGAGTGAGAGGAAACGATTAAAATTATTCACCTAATTTTTTGTCTAATTAGTTGGTCTAAATTATAGTGAATGGTGCTTAAAACCGAGTGTGCACATTCGAGCTCAAAGTGGCACATTCCGATCTCGAGAAAATGAAGCGCGCCGCTCCGCGTCGCGCTTCATTTGCTTCTCGCTCGGAAATGTGCCACTTTTCGCTCGAATGCGCACATCTCCGTATTTATTGAATTTTTTCTATTGTATCCTTTGCTCTTTCAACCATAAATTTTAATTTAGTTTAGTAAATATCGATATTATGTTCGAAAAACAAATTTACCATAGCAATGAGTGGAAGGAAGCGAAAAGATACAAAAATCATGTCAATGGGAGTGAGAGGAAACGATTAAAATTATTCACCTAATTTTTTGTTTAATTTGTTGGTCTAAATTATAGTGAATGGTGCTCAAAACCGAGTGTGCACATTCGAGCTCAAAGTGGCACATTCCGATCTCGAGAAAATGAAGCGCGCCGCTCCGCGTCGCGCTTCATTTGCTTCTCTCGCTCGGAAATGTGCCACTTTTCGCTCGAATGCGCACATTTTCGTGTTTATTATATTAATATAATTTACCGTGCACTCCCTTAAATCAAAAATTTTAATTTAATTTAGATAATATCGATTTTATATTCAAAAAACGTATTTACCATAGCAATGAGTGGAAGGGTGCGAAAAGATACGATAATCTTGCCAATGCAAGTGAGAGAAACGATTAAAATTATTCAATTAATTTTTCGTGTAATTTATTGATCTAGATTATTGCGAATCATTAAGAAATTGCCGTGAAATTAATTTGTATTTCAATAAGGAGGGAAGAATGAAATTCTTATTAGGTTTTCTTAATATTCGGTATCGTTATTGAAACGTATCATTGGAATTTTGTACTCAAGAAAAGACTAAATAGTTTATAAGTTGAAGAAAAAGTTAAGTTTTTGTATTTTTATTAATAAATGTCTATTCTAATCCATAAATAAATATGTTTTACTCAAACCTATTTATTATTGGTTATTAAAATATATTTCTTATCATTTAACTGTTATAAAGTACAATTGTGTGGATTTTATTTCATTTTATTTTCGGGGTATGGTAAACCCCACCTAGTATGCCGAAGGTTAAATTGACTAATTTTAATATATATATTTATTTTAGATTTTAGTATTACCATTAATTTTTATTATACGATAAGAAGTTGTAAGCTCTTCAACTTAATTTTTAAATATCACTCCGAAAAATTAAAGAAGACAATCAAAAATAAAATAAAAAATATACATATGCGCTCTATTTCAAAAGTTATTAAGGCATTACGAAGAGCTTTGACAAGGAGAGCATTTTAGCGTTGTATTTTATGAAAGTTTACATCGGGACTTAAACGCCAACACGTTATTAAGTATTATCTCTTAATTATTCTTGTGCAAGTTCCCATACAATGTCTCATAACGCGGTTACATAAATTCCGAAGCTTTATGCTATTCTCGGCGCTTTTAAATCATCTTTCTTAACTTCAAGCTGACCACAAACGTGTCTTGTAATTCTCTTCCATCCGTTCTGTCATCTTTCCGTGCCCTTTCTCACTTCGAAAATAACAACTACATTTTTTTACGTTCAAGGGGTGGTTTTGTATTTTATTAGTATTATTTTCATGGTGTGTGTGTTCTTACAATTCCCTTTTTTAGTTGTGATTTAATTACGGCCTAAATATTTGCTTGTCATAGTCGTTCATCATTCATCTTGCAAGATATAAAATTTGAATGCTTTATTTTTTATTAAATATTAGAGAGGATGCAGCTATTGTTTGGGGTTGCTGATATATTATTGTCATCATACGCTTAGGGGCAATAATGGCTCGTACAATTTCACCGACAGCTAATATCGTACAGAAGATTAATTTAATACAAAGAACATGATGTAAGCATGAAAGCTGCTATCCAGAAATTCTATTAATATTCTTTTCAGCGAGTGTTCGCGTTTTAAAAGGGAGATCGCTATATTTTTATCTACTTTTCCTCTATGCCCTAAAATTTTTATTTGGTGCTCTTCTTCTTTGGACGCAAATAGTTTGGGTAAACACCATGGACGATGTAAATTAGTTGGCTTATTTTTCTTGTAAATTCCTCATCATTTGCTTTTTGTTAGTGAGCTTTCGTTTAAATTGGACGTCTGGTCATTAACGATTTGTAACGTTTACACATCACTTAGAACGAATACGAGAAAAGAAGCGCACTTTGTAAATAAACGTCGTAAATACTTCTGCTACTTTATGTTTGCTTTGAATCGGTAATAACGTACGTTTCGGTTACGAAATTGCTCAAACTCGAATACCGACTGGTTTTATTTTGAATTAGATGAATTACGTTAGAAGGAAAAAAAACATATTTATTACTAAAATTAAGAGAATAAAAACTTTAATAAGGTACAATTAAAAAAGTCAAGCGGAGTGGAAGAAATCAAAATGTTTATTTTTAAAACTAAGAGGCGCGTACATATTTCAATCGAATATCACATTTCTATTTCGCGGAATTGCTGAACTATTTTTGATTTTTCAACGATTCTGATTTGCCAGACAATTTTCATTCCAGTCTATGATCAAAAGTCGCAAGATAAATTGAAAAGTTTTTTAATCATATTTTTAATAAATTTTCATAGCAAAAACGTGCACATACCTTCTACATCTCTATGCAGAATTTTTATATATAAAATATACATATTAAAATAATATACAGTAGACGCCGCTTAATGTGATCATTTTGGGACCTAGATAAAGTGATTACATTAACCGACTGATAACAATAAGCGCAAGGCACCATCAAAGACGGTAAAACTTACGTTTTGAAAGTTTCGAAGGCGTTTTTCTTTTGGATTTAACATTGGGCCCTATTGATTTTTTTTATTGTTCTGACGCTCCGATAACCGAGCTTTTAGAATCTGAAAAGTTTTTAAAGTTCCGTTCACAACTAACCGTTCTACGATTTTTTAAAGTGGAAATTTAGAAGAAATTAAGTCGGACTCTTTAAACCCTTTTTTCTCGAGAGTTTTAAATAGCACGTCTATGGTTTTTTGAACTTATCCGAAGTCAACAAGTCTGGCAAATCCGAATCTGTATAGCTTTTAAAGATTTGTCCACAATTAACGGCGCTATAATTTTTTTAACGTAAACTTTTGTGCTATAAAAATGAATATAAAATTTCAACCTTTAATTACTCGAAAAATTAACATTGCGCTCTATGCCAGTTTTGTACGCATCTTATGGAAATAAGACTCAGGATTCCGAATCCGGGTCGTTTTTAGTGATCGGGTCGAAAATGAGGGCGCTATGATGGTTTGTATGAATAGAAGTGTATTTTTTTCGATTTATTTAGTTTTCTCAAAAATTTTGGGAGTTGAAGCGGGAACAGGAAAGAATGGCTCCGGTTATGTCGCTTTGGGGTTCACAAGAACGTCCCGCAAGAATTTAAAGCAAATCCATTATCTAAAACTGTTTTTCCTCAATTCGAGCAATGTTTTTTACCGATTTTGGGGGTTTTGAGTTAGCACCTGTTTCGGACATATTAAGACCTAATACTTTCAAAAAGAACGCTTTCCGCGTACTTCTCAAACCTAAAAATGTTATAACGTTTTAAAAGTTTCATTTTAAAGCCTAATTTAATTTTTCAAAAAAGCAAAAACTTTTGTTTTGAAGGGAAAACGCCGGCAAATGACACTGGCTATAATTGCTAGGGGTACGTAAGAACATCCCCTTGCAATATAAAGCAATTATATTTTTTTCAATTTAAAAAAAAAACATGGGTTAACATCCATGTTTTTTCTCGATCTTGGCCAATTTTAGGGGTTTTGAGTTAGGGCCTGATTCCGACATATTAGGGTTGGAAACGTGCAGAAATGAAAGGATTTGATGAAATTCGCAAAAACGAATGAATTAAAGCATTTTGAAAATTAAAAATTTTAGTAAAAATTACATTTTAAAGCTTTGAACGCGTTTTTCTCCCAGACTTAACGTTGGGCCTGTTGATTTTTTTGGCTGATCCTACGCTCCGATAACAGGGCTTTCAGAGTCTGAAAAGTTATTAAAGATCCGTCCACATATAACGGCGCGAATGCTGCAATTTTAAATGCGATTTTTATAAATGAATATATCACTTGTTAATTGAGTAATCAATAGGATGGGTCGAAAAAAATTTCTTTTTGGCTTGAGGTTACAAATTGTATCTTATAATTTTTTTTTGTTCCACTAATTTGTAAAATTGATAATGAATACAAATATAAAAATTAATCTAGAAACAGCAGTGTCCCTTTTAAAGTCAAACATTTAAAAAAAAAATTATAATTGTTGAAATTTTAAAAAAATATATAAAAAAAGAACATGCTCCAATTTTAATCTTTAATTTTAATCTAAAAAGTTTCTAGATTCCAAGCCAAATAATTTTTTTTGCTAAAATTTTGTAAAAAATTTTAATTTATTATCAATTTTAAAAATTAGTGGAACACCTTAACAAACTGGGTCAACCCCCATCATAGTAATCAAGTTTAGAGTTGCAGAAGGGGGTGGCTTAGAATTCGGCTGACGTTTTTCAGATTGACGATCTAAAGTAATCGAAGATGAGATATCTACAATTTTTAAACTAGTCACACAACCATTAAAAATTATGGATCATAAAGTTAGATTAGGCTCTCCATAAATAAATGCATTTGCTTTTATTTACGTCTTTGAGCACTATTTATTATAGAATTACTCATATGCATATGGCGCATTGCAATTTAGAAAATTAAGTTCATATGGTAATGGCGATGTAAATTTTAACAGTGTAGATCAGTTTACGAAAATGCGGTTTGCAAGCTAATTTCCTGGCAGCAAACTAACGGACAATCGTGTCATTAATCTTGGTACGACGTCAATGGAACGTTTTGTTGGGTTCTCATTTTAAACACAGATACTCCAAAAACAACCGGTGACAAGTGACAAGCTATAGATTGGTTTTTTTAGATTCCGTTTAATGATTAGCGAAGCTTTTTGTCATCTTTCTTGTGCTCTTCGATATTCTCATTCAAAAAGACTTTGCCTGTTTTGCTGTATTCGCCAACAAAGGCCTATTTATACGTAAAAATTAAACCAACAGCGGTTCAACTCGAAAAAGCAAAACAAGCGAGAAGGAGAGAGGGCCTGAAAATTAAATCGCAATTCTCTGAACACTGGGCATTAAACTTGACAAAAATATAACATTTTTAACACGTTTACGATTGTTCATAACTCTTGCCTTTTATATTCCTCTCAGCTGGTTGTATTTTAGTTCCGATCGACAATTGTCTAAGCAAAAGAACTTGAAGCTTCTTTTCTTGGCGTTATTAAGGCCGTTACCTTTTTCTGGTCGTAAAGTTTTTATTTATTAGCGACCCCAGCGAGAGCATAATTCTACTGCCAAATTTGTTTGCTTGTAATTTTTGTGCCATGTGTTAAACTTATTGACATTTTTATATTTAAGACTTTCGTATGTTTTTTATTATTTTTCAAATTACAATACTCAGAAATGTTATTTTGAAAGTGTGCCAAATATTAAAATTTTTTTGCCCCTTGTAAACGATTTTTATTTTTGGTATAGTTTCTTTAGGGTAAAATTGCTTAAACCTTAGCAATCTTTGAATGTAATTTTTTTTGCAATTATACAACTTTATTTGTGGTACTACTTGTATTTTTTTTTAAACTTCATACATAACTGGTACAATTTAAAGAAAAAGAATTAAAGAAACTAGTTAGTTTTTTTAATCTTGGCAGAGGTTGATTATTTTATTATGCTAACATTGGAAATTAAAATAGTACAAAAATTAACATACAGGGCGTCCCAAAAGTAATTGATAAGCAGGAAGGGACGGATAGAGAATGAAATTCTAAGACAAAAAGTTTTTTGGTGTTTTTTTTATCTCACGCACCTATGATTAGTTATTAATTAAATAAATTATCGAATTAGCAGCGCGCTTTAGAGGAATTTTTAAATACAAATAATTAAAAAATTTTGAGACAACATATTATTTTTTTAAATAACAATTTATTGAACCCTGTTAAGTCTCCTTCCTTGTCGTGTTTTTTTAAACCGCGCTCCTGATTGGTTACTTTATTTAATTAACAATTAATTAAAGGTGCATCGGGTGAAAAAACGCCAAAGTAGTTTTCGTCTCAGAATTTTATTTTCAATCCTTTCTTCCGCTTGTTAATTACTTTTGCAACACCCAATATTTATTTCTTTAATAATAATAATAGAAGAACACACTATCTCTATAATAAAGTAATGCCAAATCTTTAGCTAAACATTTAGAATTTTGGTACATTGTTATTTTCTCTTTCAAATATTTTTTTTTTTTTTAATTTTTGCTTTTCTTAGGTTTTCAAGTTTTGTTCTTTAAATTGTAATATAATTTTAACTAAAAGTTTTCTTTAATATTAGTTTCCTTATTATCAACGCCTCCTTTCTTATGTTTTCATAAATCAGTTTGTCTTTTCTTTAGTTTTAGTTTTATTTTTTTTTTGCGTACGTTTGAAATTTTAATATTTTCTCTTATATTTGTTTTAAACCATTCTTTAGACCACCTTTCCAACTGTCTTACATATATAACTACTAAAGTACTATAAACAAATTTGAATATTATTTAATAACTTATAACCAAATTAGAAATAATGATTTTTACATAGAGTGCAGTTGTATTGAGTTGAGGAAGAATGTAATACAGTAAAACCTCGATTATCCGGACCCCAGTTATACGGATTTGCGATTATCCGGATTGTCAACCGCTTTCGTTTTTTCCTGTTAAAACGGGACACTTCGTAATCGTGCTTAAAACCGAGTGTGCGCATTCGAGCTCAAAGTGGCACATTCCGATCTCGGGAAAATGAAGCGCGCCGCTCCGCGTCGCGCTTCATTTGCCTCCCTCGCTCGGAAATGTGCCACTTTTCGCTCGAATGCGCACATCCTCGTATTTATTGGATTTGCCTATATTATTATTTTATTCTTCAATTGAAAAAATTTAAAGTCGAATAAATTAGATCTATTTTTGTTTGAAAAAGGTTAGATATTTTATTTCTTTTGATAAGTTATCATGGTGCTCTTCCGCACGCCTAATTGTAGCGAGCTTGATAAAAATATTTTCGGTGTACTTTCGAATGTTTACTAATTCGCGTTTTTGATTAATTAAAATTGTATATGAGTCAAATTTTCTGAAGTGGGCCACTGAAAATCAACTAGTTGATTTTTATATCATCTTTTGTAGATTGTTGAAGGTTTATATGTCAAAATTAATGTTTCCAAATATTTTTGGGTAATTTTCATTTTTTTGAAAATTATAAACAAATTAATTTTAAGGCGCATTTTGTATACAATGTTGTAATTAGACTTCATTTATGGATTAATTTAATTTTTAAATATAAAAAAATATTTATATGTTACATAAGTGGTGCATCACAATTTTAGAATGACTTGGGTGGGATATGTTAAAAAAAAGGTGGGGAAATGAGAGTCAAAATTTGGAAAAAGTTAAAATATTTTTTTTTCATGTACGATGAAGTCTCCCATCTAGTCTAGCTTAAAAATATTAGATTAGAAATGTGGTTTTTGGTAAAAATACCCTACTGTAATTTTTAATTAAAAGAAAAGCGAGAAGTGGTACATTTAGTTTAGTTTGATTTAATTAATATTATTTGTAAGAGAGAAGAATAAGATAGGCAAATTCAATTATTAAGGAGTATGTGCACTTTCAAGCGAAAACTTTCTCCGAATAGAAAATCTGGATTTGAAGGAATTGTTATTAATATAGTCGAATTCAATTAACACGAAGATGTGCGCATTCGAGCGAAAAGTGGCACATTTCCGAGCGAGGGAAGCAAATGAAGCGCGACGCGGGCGCGCGCTTCATTCCGAGATCGGAATGTGCCACTTGAGCTCGAATGTGCACACTCGGTTAAGCATAATTCACAATATTTTAGGCCAATAAATTAGACGACAAATTAATTGAATAATTTAAATCGTTCCCTCTCACTTGCATTGACAAGATTATCGTATCTTCTCGCTCCCTTCCACTCATTGCTATGGTAAATACCTTTTCCCAATATCAATTCGATATGTACTAAATTAAGTTCACCTTTTTGATTTGAAGGAGCGTAGGACAAATTATACTAATGTAATAAATACGAGAATGTGCGCATTCGAGCGAAAAGTGGCACATTTCCGAGCGAGGGAAGCAAATGAAGCGCGACGCGGAGCGGCGCGCTTCATTTTCCCGAGATCGGAATGTGCCACTTTGAGCTCGAATGTGCACATTCCGCTTTTCGCCACGATTAACAATGATCAACTTATTTTTAATTTTACCTAAACATTTTATTATTCTATTTGGTATTTTTTACTGTTGATTTTATAATTAATAATTATTTGTTTCGTTTTATTTTTAAATAAATATACCTAACAAGGTAAAATTGTTTTTTTTTCAATTATCCGGATTTTCGATTATCCGGATGAGGTGCAACATTAATTAGTCCGGATAACCGAGTTCCCACTGTATTGGTTTTCACAAATGGATCACATTACAATTTTTTTTTTAATCGCTCCGGTCAATGTCATACTTTTTTATATTTAACAGTTGCCTGTAATGATTTTTAACTTACTTTCGAAAAAATTACTTGGTACTTGGTTTACATTTGTTAGCCCAGTGTCGATTTTAACATGGAACGCAAAAATGAATAACATCGTCATATTTTGTTTTTTGATTTTCGTAAACGCAAAAATAAACGGTCATAATTGACTAAGGTAAAGGCGTTATGTTCTACCATGACAACGCTCGACCTCACACATGTTTAGCGACTGGCCAAAATTATTGGAGCTCGGTTGGAAATTGATGTCATATCCATCATATAGCTTTTACCTGGGCACCATCAGATTACCATTTGCTTTAATTTGTACAAAACTCTTTAAATTGTAAAAATTTCACTCATGATGATGACCTGAAATCGTACTTGATTCATTTTTTTGCTAATATGAACCAATAAAAGTTTTTCTTGAGCAAATTGTTAGTTCAGTAAATTAAGATAGACCAATGCTTAATGTTTTATGCAATTAACACTAAAAGGTTTTGGATCTTGCTTTTGCATATTCAATATTTATCGTTAAAAACGTGTAAATCTTTTCAGTTCGTATTTCATCATTAAACTGAAAATACATAGTTGGGTACTTTGAACTCAATTTTGAGCCTTCGAATCTACTTAATTAGTCTCGACAAAAGGACGAATACCTACTGTTTTCAAGACTGCTAAATCCAAACAAACAAAAAATCTGATAAAGGTGCGTGCCGTGTTTAAGATGCGTGAGTTTAAACACAGATTTTTGAAAAGGCTTCTACATGACTGATTTTTGCAATTAACGGTACTTGCGGTTCATGATAAATCTTTATTAAAAGCCTTTTGAAAATTTACAGTTCTACCGTTAGGTGGTCGAAAAGAAATAACCCTTTCGAAGTCGTTGAACTTTTTCTATGAAGCCGCCAATTACATTGCCCATAAATTGGCTTTTCTTATCTTATTGTTAGTTTGGGAAAATACAGCTTTTGAGTATTTTGTTTAAAATCGCATATTGAGTTAGAAGAAGTAAACATTTGGGTAAAAGGATCCATTCAACGATTTTACAGTTGTATTTTTGCTAAGCTTTGTGAGGGGCGAAACGACCGCAAGAACTCTTTTCTATACAATTAACAAAAATCAAGGGGTACGTTCTTAACATTTCACGAGTGCGGAGCATATTGAACGATAACTCATACGCAACTTCCTCTTCTCTCCCTTCAATTACTCCGCCGAAATTAAATATGATTACATTTTATTAAACGTGTACGCTTTGAATATTCAAAAGCTGTTAGGAGGGCTCTTCGGGTGCACCGAGACGTCAAAAATTAATTGGCAGCTGCACTTATTAAACATTTTATAATTATGTTTCTTCGTAACAAATCCGCTTGTTTGGCTTTACGAATTTTATATTTATATCAATGCAAATATCGAATAGGGTAAAACGTCAGTCCGTGACCACCTACCAGTGAATGACCGTTAAAAGAAATAATGTTTATAACAATTTAAAAAATTAATTTATATTTATTTATTCAATCTTGTACGTCTCCTTTTTTATTTAAGTGCAAGAAATAAAAGTATTAAAGAAGTGCTTTTTGCATGCCTCCCGGATAGGTTGGTGGTTGGTAAGAAAATAAAGTTTTCTTAATTATTTTATTAACATATAGTTATACAGTTGACCCACACTCAGACTGACTCTGACTGTAACTGACTGACTGACTGTCTTTAAGTGTTTTTTACATTTTTCCAGACACAATATATGTACTATTTTAATAATGGACTGTACATTGATATTACAAATATTAAATTGATAGAATTCTCCAAATAATTTCTCATAGATATCGGAAATACAGGAATAATTAATAAATAGTAAAAGTAAATAAGGGTGAATCACATAACAAGCTAAAATAATTAAATTTAAATTGACGTCTGCAAAATTTAAATAGAACATTGAAGCTTTAACGGATGCAATTGAAAAATATGGGCCTAGCCTCGTAAGCGCCAACAAAGCCTGTGATTTATGAAATACCAAAAGAACTTTAATAAAAAAACTACATAAAGGTACCTTTAAGCATAAATAAATAAATTTTACAAAATTTTATGTATTACTAATTTTTAATAGGTGAATCAATTAATCAGTCATTCACTGGGCTATACCCCGGTCATTATTAAAACGAAAATGTTATTTGCTGGACTTCTTATTTTATACTCTTTATAGTTAATTTTACAAAGTTTATTACCAAATTGCGATGTTTTTATTAATTCATAAAAAAAATAGTATCTCACTTTAACTGTAACTTGTTTTGGGTTTATTAACTTGTTTACTATTTTTCTATATCAAAATAGATCTTGATGTAACAAATCGGCTATTCATTTGACGTTTTACCCTAGTGCCCAGCAGAAAATGAAATATAAAAAACATGTAAATAAACAGCAATATCGAAAAAGGTTCGATTCTTTAGTTTGGTGTACTGCTTTCTCAGAAATTTAATCTAAAGCCGTTTTGTGAATTCTATTTGAAAACGATATTATTACCTACGTGCATAATAGGCTAAAGATATTTGTGTAGATACAAGAAACGGACTATTTTCATTTCCCTAGCAGGGATACAATCTTAACAATGGCGATCGATGCATTAGGGCGACTACAATGGACAACAATCGATTGCCCGTCTGATAAACACGAGTTCATTATCCGATAACGTTACCTATGCTTCTATAAACGCCTACTGAATAATTTTCCCGGATTGATTTTTTTGGAAAAATTCATTTGGCTTGTTGGTTAACATTACGGTTAGAGGAACCGAAAATCGAATTGCAAATCTGTTATCTTTTGCCTACGATTTCGCTCGGCTCATCAGAAATAGGCTTTTGCGTTAGGATATTGAAAAATGGGAGCGCTTGAAAATTTTGGGGTAGGAGGTATTTTCTGCGAGCAAAATTGACTTGTTTTTTTTCCAAAAAAAAAATACCTTAATATTTACAATTTTGGATTTTGAGGTATTTGTGCTAACAAATAATTGTATAATACGGGATTAAGTTTGTTTTTAGTTTATTATCATCTGCAATAATGAAGATAGAAAAAAGCAAACGATGAACAAGATCTTGGCCATCGTTAAACTAGGGTTGTCCAATTTATGTATGTATCATAAGGGATTAATGCAGTGGTTTCCAACCTGTGGGGCGCGCCCCTAGGGGGCGCAAGACTGTTTTAAGGGGGGCATGCAGCTGTTTCCAAAATATCATTTTCAAATACAAACCAAAAAAGTCGAATAGGTATCAAAAAATTTTTATGTATATTTTTACATAATATTGTATATTATTTTGTAGCCCATTAAATAAATTATAATATCAGTTAAGTATTTATGAAATTAGATTGTTAGAAAAATTAAGGGGGCGCAACAATTTTTTTTTAAAGGGGGGCGCAGGTGCAAAAAGTTGGAAACCACTGGATTAATGTTTTGGTTCCAAAAGTATTTAAATATACATTTTTTTAGTTATTAACCAGTGATCCTCAAAAAATTAAAGTAACAAGCATGATTTCTGTGTCCTAGGGTAAAAATATACCACCAAAAAATTAATTTATAAAAGTTACGTTTGTTGAAATTTAGCAATTAAGTTAAATGTTTTTTATTTACATTACTACCTTAGCAAGTTACGTGGATTTGGGGACTTTGTAAAATCCTGATGGGCAGTATAAAAATTAGTTTTGGTTGGTCATTGGTGTAAGGGTTTGTCAGTGGGTATGTAAAACGTATAATATAGAAAAGTTAGTAGGTTTAATTATTAGAATTACATTTTAATTAGATACTTGTCACACGGATATACATTTACCTACACTACAAATTAAATTTAATAATGAAAATTTTATCTTAATACAACTTTTCTATATTATACCTACGTGTTACCAACTTTTACATAAACTTTAACAAACCTTCACACTAATACCTTGACCCAAGGCACGATCGAAACTAATTTTTATACTGCTCCTCAGGATTTTACAAAGGCCCCAAAGGCTTGTAACATTCCGATGTAGTACTGTATTGGTTTTATGATTTATTTTATCAAAAATTTTTTTTGATGGCACGAAACCTTACTTGCTCTTAAAAATCTTTTATTTTATTGGATTATAAACATTTTTGTAGAATACATCTGACTAGTACTTTTTTTCCATACGAGGGGTAAAAATAACAAATTTCAACTAAGCTAATTTTGGTTTATTATTATATATGTATCTTGAAACTTTAAAATCGGGGAAATCGCCTAAACCTGACTACGGGTACAAAAGGGCAAAGAAGAAGAAGAAATTTTAAAATTGATGGATATTAAAATAAACATATTAACATACCTACCAACTATAATTTTGTAAAATGTTTATAAGCTTTACATTTTAAGCTAGAGAGCTCTGGTGAAAACAATATTTTAGTTTTGCCCAGTTATTTTAAAAATTAAGTAGGTAACTAAAAGATGAAATAATTTTACATTTATAAAAACTAAATCCATAACTTATTACGGAATAAATTTAATATAATACATTGTAATTTGTAATCCTTTCTTTTCAAATATGGAGGTATATAATACATATAAACGTCCCCCCTATGTAATTTGATTATTTATTTAAAATCGTATTATAAAATAATTTTCTAATAATAAAATATTTTAAATATATTTAAAATTTAAATTATTTATTAAAATGATTTAAACAAATTAAGTTCAGGAATTCTTAATAATTCTCCTAAATCGGATAATAAAACAAACTATCGATACAGTAGAATATAATAAATCAAGTCAAAAGAACTCTGCAACTTTTTACTTAAGCCTTTTTCGAAGGGAAACGGCCTGAATGCGTCTTTATAATTTGCAAAGTCGAAAGCCACAGTATTATTCAATTAATTTCTCAATTACTCTTAGCCAATGGGGGGTAAATTCAATACATAAAGCCCAAAGAAATTAAAATAAAAGCCTCTCCTTTTAGTTTTCTTCGTCCAAAGTTGAAAACAATGTTTTTATTGAGAACAAACTCACTTATTCGAGTGCATTGTTTGCGAAAAAGCAAAACGAAAAGCAAGGGTTGCCTTTTCAGAATTTTCCTCGTGACCTCCAGCTTACTTTTACAACATCAAAAAAAAAAGTACAAAACGAACGATTTTATTTCTGTTGTTACTTGCATTTTATTTAAGAATTATTTACAGTCATATACGAAACGGAACTAATAAATTAATAACATCGTTAACATTTACGCTGAAATATATACGGCTTATTCGCCTATATACAAAATACATACATACTAATTTATTTACAAAAATCAGTCGGCTTATAAAATCACAGAAGGAAATTCGCAAATAATACAACATATTTACACGTTCTCAAGTAATTCACTAATAATCTAATCAAATACTATCCAAGTATTTCTCTTATCACTTACTAAAAACAAAATCACAACTAAAATATAACAGGAACGGGTCTGCGAAGCTCTATCTCCGAAGAAGCGGGGCTGGAGCCGGGACTGGAAGAAGCCGAATACATAACAGGAGGCGTCGGAAACATTCCCATCGGTGTAGGCGCGAAACTTTTCGGACTGTTTTGATAAAACGGCGGGTACAAAGACGAATGAAAAGACGTAACCACCGCATTTTGACTCGACGGACTTTTCTCGGCCGGAGGAATCATCCGGGAGATGTCGAAGGGCGGATTGAAGTACGGATACGGTGCGTTGAGTGCTTCGACGGTCGGGAAATACGGCAACTGAAAGCTCGGAAAGCCCAAGCTCGCCTTTAGAGAGGTCGGCAACGGCCCTTTGGGTTTCCTTCTCGGTCGGTATTTGTAATCGGGGTGCTCTTTCATGTGCAAAGCCCTCAAACGTTTCGCTTCGTCTATAAAAGGCCTTTTGTCTAATTCGGATAGCATTTTCCATTCGGCGCCGAGCCTCTTCGAAATTTCCGAATTGTGCATTTTTGGATTGTCGAGGGCGATTTTTCTGCGTTGGATCCGCGACCATACCATGAACGCGTTCATAGGTCGCTTGATGTGCTCCTCGTTGCGATTAGGGGATGGCTGGCAGTCTTCCATCATCGAACCACAGAAACCGTACAAGTTAGACATCACAAGCGCACTCACAAACTGGAAGTTTAAGGACGACTGACCGTAAATGTGGTGGTTTCCTCAAGGTACCTCCATAGCGTGCATTTAGAGTTTCGAAAGGCGGAGCTGCAGGACGAGGGTGAAACTTCAACCCCGCCTGTTTTTTCATCATTGGCGCTGCACCCCCACTAGTATTTTCGAAAGAGAAACAGGTTTTCTTTTTTCGAAAACCTCTTTTTTTGTCCTGCGGTGGAATTGTTACCTACCTGTTAACCTTTACCTTTTTATTTCGATGTGTTTATTAAATTATTCCTATTAACTTCTTTGACGATTATTAGGGGTTGTTTGTTTCTTTTTGAATTTAAGATTGATGGAATTCGTTTTTATAAATAGGGTTAACTCAGGATAGATGACTCACATTGCAAGTTATTGCTATGTTTTAAAACAATTAAGACCTATGTCTTAATTTTCGGTGAAAAGTTTGTTTAGTTTATAATAAATTGTAATTACTATCTTTTTCTAAAAAATTATTATTATGACCAGCGTAATTACAGATACTAAAACGTTTGTAAAAGGGGATAGATGCCTAAAGTCTGAATTAGATGCCCCACTACGTAATGTAGCACTTGGGATAGATGCCCTTAATAAAAATATACATTTTTTGTAAACTATAACATAATAATTACCATTTATTTACAAAATATAATTTTGAAAAACAAAACTTATATGGGAACGTTATAAAATGAAGATTCCAAATTTTAAGAAACTCTTGAGATGTAATGAAAAAATTTATTAAAGGGATAAAGGGACCTTTAGATAAACTTACCACTAACCATTTCGTAAGGGATAGATGTCTTCTGTATATCTAAAGAAAACAAAGGTCATATTTTATTAAATACATGTTTAACGTACATTTTATATTCTACCACGCATCATAAAACCAAATTTGTTAATTTTTAACTCGTTTTTTAAAAATTATATCGTTTATTTGCAATAAGCAAATAATTCTATACAATTTTTCTCGATTCGAATTTGTTTATGCTCTTGTATCAAATAATTTCTTTGTCGTACATATATTTTGTTTTGTCATAATATTTATATGAACAATAAGTTCTAATATATCAAAAAAAGTGTGACTTTTTTTCAAATGTCTAAATTCTAGAAAATGAGGCATCTATCCCAGTGGCCAACTATCCTGAGTGTATTCTACGTAGACAGTTTTCAAGAAATTTGATAAATCTGCTTTTAAACAACTTTGTAAATGTTTATTATATAAATTTTAAATTTACTAAAAAGGTAGGCATGGTGTTAAAAATCATTTGAAAGACCCAGGCGTATTCGTTGGGTCTGAAGTTTGCAAATTTACAAGACATGTGTGTTTTTATTAAGGGTATCTATCCCAAGTGCTACATTACGCAGTGGGGCATCTAACACAGGCTTTGGGCATCTATCTTTATTTACACATGTAATTATGTTATTCATGATAATATTTTTTTAGAAAAAACTAGTAATTTCAATTTATTATAAATAAAACTAATTCTTCATCAAAAATTAGGACTTAATTCTTAATGGTTTTGAAAATATAGCAATAAATTGGAATTTGGGTCATCTATCCTGAGTTTACCCTATCTCTAAGAAACGCATAGTACTCTCCTTTGAGAAACACAACCGTAGACGATTACATACTAAAACAATCAATGGCAATTTAGTAGCTTGACTAAATCGTACGACTAAGTTTAAAATGACGATGCAGTCTAAATCATAAAATCATTTCACTAAAATAAAATTATAGCCCACAAATAAAATATTTGCTTTCACAAATTGTTGAAAATCTGTGGGATAAACTCGCATATTAAGAAATAATTATAAAATGTCATTTCTTATGGCAAAAATTACAAATGTGTTATTTTAAAGAAATCTCATGTAATTCTTTGAAATTTCAAGTTTGTTCTTTTGATAATCTTTCATGTTTTTCTTGTTTATCTATCTTCTGCTTCTTGGGTCGTCATATTGTTTTTTTCTTGTTTTAATTTTTATTATTATATATGTATTTAGATTTTTTTTGTATGTGTATACAGCCAGTGGTGTACCTAGAGTAGGGCAAGTAGGGCACGGGCTCTGGGCGCCATTTAAAGAGAGGCGGAAAATGTGTAAATAATTAATTAAACTTAAAAATCAAAATAAACTAACAATACATATAATTTATAGTCAACTGAAGAAACAGATTTTAAAAATATTATAAATTTATTTGTGTCGTAAAAACCTTTTTTTTAAATTTGTATTTAGTCTATCTGTTTACTTTATATTTAGATAATTTATGAAGAAGCGCAACTTTAAAGCTCGCCCTAGGTACCATTTCTGATTGGTACGCCACTGTATTGTAATATGTTCCATTTGGTTTGCATGACGTTTTTTTAAAACGTTATGCTTGCTTTAAAGCGTATAAAAAAACTTAATTTTATAAATATTAAAATAATTTAAACAAAAATTAAAAAAATATATTTTTGAATTAATTTCAAAACATACGTGATTTACGTTTTTTTAAGTATTTTTTATAACAAATAAATCAAAAATTTTTCATTTTCAATTTACGAACATAACTTCAACTAATATAATCTCTTTACTTTACTTACCAGATTTCTAAAATAAACTATTGAACTGAAGCAGTAAATAGCTACAGAAAAAAATATGTCCTTTTCTTCAAAAGCATTTTAAACAAAAGCATCTGTACACTTATTTAAATGCAAATACTTACCCATTTCTTTGTACTTTGAAAAGAAACCCTCTTTTTAACTTTGCAAAATTTATGGACCAAAAAATCCGAAGGGATTCTAGGGTTCACAGCGTGCACTCTAAAATAAAATAAACAAAATCAATCACGCTTCGTTTTGAGAAAATTTAACCATTTTTCGAAACATTGTACACCTTCTATTTTTCCATTGTTCTCTTTCAATATTACACGTTTTGTAGCAAGTCATCGATAAAACCGAACAATTAAAAGCGAGAAATGAAAATGTCACATAGGAGGGTTGCAAACACACCCACAAACCAAATTGCGCCCCCTGCGGTCTTAAATGAATCCCTCTGGAAGCAAATTGCACCTCCGCCCATGCAATTTTCGCAGCTCACGCTTATCAGAAACGCTTTAGCCCGAAATATATTTGGAAAAAAAACGTTGGTGTCCGTGTAATTAGTTTTCTTGTGTCCCTAATGAATTACCCCATCAATCTAAATTTCCATGGGCTTGTAAGCGGTGGACAAGCGACTGGGCAAGGACAGTAAGTTATTGTACTCCATATTGTGACAATGACATTGTTAACTGCATAACGGTCACAATGCCCTTTTGTTTTCCTTCGGTTTGGGTTTATTGTGGAAGGGTAGTTTTCGACAAAGGCGTCACTTACACCAACTCCCAATTATTTCCCATAAGAAACCTTAGTTTTACAATGGAATCATTTTTTTCTCGAATTAGTCGTGCGATAAATTTTCTACCGTTCCGCATACATTTTTTCTTATACATAGAATAATGGTTAATTTAATAAAAATATAGAAACTAATTTCGTAGAGTGTCTAATTCGAAGAATGCAAAGTATGAATACGAAATGTTGGAGCGTTTCTCCTTCTTTTTCGCCACCAAGACGGAGAAGGTATGGCGGTGGTACAAATAAACTACAAAAATAGGGCTTTGTGCGGTTTGAATTTACAAAGCAATTGAAAAGATTTCAATATATACACACATCAGTATGGCGTCCTGTATGTTGCAGATATTTGTGTACTGAATGCGAGTGAAAAGCCGGCGATTCAGTATTGTGATGAAAATTTACACTTGTGCACTCCAAGTCACGTGCTTGTGTCAGAAATCTCTTGTTAAGTCGGGAAGTTTTATCCACTTTCGATTGAATTTTATTCTTTCTTTGCTTACCTTATTCATAAGTACAAACGACTACAATATATTTAAATATTTCGCATTTTTAAATTAATTTCATCCTTTCTATTATTATTTTCTTTTTCGATTTGAGCATGTTGGAAAACGGTGATATTTTATATTTCAACTGGAATTTTATATCTTTGGATGAACTATGTGTAAGGAAAAACTCACATTACTGGATTAATACGACCTAATGTAAAACTCAAAGAGTTATTTCATATTAAATTACCAACGAAGGTTTTGCAAGTTTTAATCGCATATCTTTCTTCGATTAAAGTTATAATAAGTAGGGACAGTTGGGGTACAATGGAACGAAAAAGTTATTTCGATTTTTAGAAAAATCTGTGTTTTATATTTTTATAATTTTTGCTTAAAACAATTAAGAACAGACTTAAAACTGTTGAATGAACACAAAAAAGAGATTAAAAATTAATCTTAAACCTAAAATATTTACGTGTTTGTAAAATACAGTAATCCCTCAACATTCGCGAGAGTTACGTTCCATAAATAGCTCGCGAATATCGAATTCGCGGATGTTAAGTCTATCTTAATGTGGACATAGGGGGGTTACGGTCTACGATGGTTGATATACGTTGTATATACATACAAAACAAGGTACATATAAACAATTATTAAAACTTAAGTTTTAATAATTATACATACGTATTTACAACAGTTTTTTAATTAAACTACCATCAATCGAATTGAAAACTAAGGAAATCGGTTGGTGAAGCATGAGGGGAGGGGTGTTTGTTGTTCTAGGAATTCTTCGACTATAAGAACGAAACCTACATTAGATATGTAATTATTACTGCACAGAAAAAAATAATATCTTGGCTTAAGTGAGAAAATTTCTTCATTACTATTCTCTCGAACAAAAATAAACAATTGCACTTGAATGAAAAAAAATTTTTGAACTAAAGAAAAACTTTATTGAGACAATAAATTATTGTATTAATAAATGTACATTCTCCTCATAAGAAATTTTATTGTTGAACCAAGTATGACAAAAATTTTGTATTAAGAAATTTTTCCGCAATTCAAAATTGTCGAAGTCAAGAAATTATTTTATTTCACTCAAGAATGTGTCAAGGTTCCTTTGAGATTCTAAAAAATTTCTTGGATGAAGAAAAGTTATCTTTAACCAAGTGTATCTTTTTTTCTGTGTGGGAAATGTTTAAACAACTGCTCAACTGAAAAATACATCATGTATAACCCCAGAAAATTTTTTTTAATGGTTTTGCAAAAAAGCGAATATACAGTTCGCGAATGTTAAAATTATCAGCATTTTAATAATCGAAATTCGCGAATAATCGAAATTCGTGAACATCGAATCCGCAAATGTTGAGGGATTACTGTACTTTTTTTGAAAAGGCAAAAGATAGAGTAAAAAAATTGTATGAATGCAGATAATGTGCGCATTCGAGCGAAAAGTGGCACATTTCCGAGCGAGGGAGGCAAATGAAGCGCGACGCGGAGCGGCGCGCTTCATTTTCCCGAGATCGGAATGTGCCACTTTGAGCTCGAATGTGCACACTCGGTTTTAAGCGTGATTCACAATAATTAATTTACTTCCTAAATAATACTACTATATTTATAATAACTTTGATTTAATAACAATATAATTTTGATGAATAATTACTGCATAGTATTTGTTATTACATTGACATTGTCTATTTTTGTATTTTCTCTCTAAGATAACACCTTTACGAAAGACCATTTTAAGCAAATACCGACGGTGGTCGTGTTAGAGAGGTTTTACTGTAATTTGAAATAAAACTCAATTCTTTTATTGCACATTTTTCACGTTTTTTATTTCACATGGGTAGATATTCTTGTCCTTCTCATCATTGGTTAAACTTTTACCATTTAAAGAGTCGAAATAAATGGTAATCTGATGGTGCGAGATCAGTGCTATATGGTGGATGTAACATCAGTTCCCAACCAAGCTCCAATAATTTTTGAAGATTTTTGAAGGTTTATGAAGTCGAGCGTTGTCATAATAGAATATAATGCCTTTACTCAAAGCCAATTTTGACAGCTTATCTTTGATTTGTTTCTCTAATTTTATCAGTTGTTGACAATACACATCTGAATTGATTGTATGGTTCCTTGGAAGCAGCTCAAAATACTCAACACCTTTATAATCCCACCAAACTGAAAGCATGATCTTTTATTGATGCAATTCAACTTTTGATGCTGCTTGTGATGGTTCATTTTGCTTGTACCATGATTGTTTTTAGTTAATGTCATTGCAGACAACCCATTTTTTATCACTAGTGATGATTCGATTTAAAAAAGAATCAATTTCGTTGTGTTTGAGATGATTATCACAAATATTCATTTGTTCTGTTAAATGAATCTCTTTCAATTCAAGTGGAACCCAAATATAGAACTTCTTAACAAGACCAAGAGATTTTAAATGATTTTCGATTGTTGTCTGTGATACATTTGTCCTCTCTGCAATCTGTCACAGTTATATGACAATCTGTTTCAATTATGGCTTTGATTTGACCATTATTAACTTTAGTTGGTCGACTAGAACCTTTATCAACTTTAAATGAAGAATTTCTTAACGAAATTTGGACGCGTGCATTTTTTCAAGCATTTATCATCATAAGCAATACAAATAATTTTTCAAAACTTCGAAAGATGCTTTGCAAACATCATGAAACCGTGTTATTCTGAACTCCTATCATAATTAATCCAGTACCGAAGAAAATTACAACGTGCATAAATTTCAAGAAATTTGATCTTCAGAATAACGCTATAAAATGAAATACGTTTTCGTGATGGAAATAGGAAGGCGCTTATACATTTAAAATTCAAAATATGGTACACTTTTAATAAAGAATCGTCAATATTGGTGTGCCCTATCTTAGGTTTGTGACACTAAAAATCAATTTCCACATAATTTCCAGCCCGTCGTTGGCTGTCACTCTTTCAAATGCAGATGTGTATCATTTTTATCACGACACAGTTACAAGCCGTGGGTGGATATTGAGATGTCCAACAATGGGCTTCCATTGTTACACACCTCGTACCTACTTTTCAATACTGTTCTGTTTCCCTATTGTTGTACCAGCTCGAATATTACACGTCGTAATAGGGGGAAGAACTGTTTTAAACTTTTGTTGTTGTTATTATTATTAACATGCGTGTTATGGATCTATATTTTTTTCTCTTCTGTAAGAAAGAGAAATGTTATGACATTAACGACAATGGACAATTTAATGAATCGCTAATAAATATGTATTAACTTAAGCTACGTTTGTTGCACTTTGGATTATGGAGTTAAATCGTAAAATAGCGTCGAAGATTTCTTTAGGCTTGTCATCTTTAATAATAAATTTATAGAGCAGGTTGTTGCTAAAGGTTTAGTTAAAGCCTGGCACGCCTTCTTCGCCATGTTGCAGGCGCCCGAATACATCAATTTAATTGATAAAGATCATTACTCATTGCTAGCATCTGCCATACTATCCTCGTTTCTTCCTTTTTTTAACGTGCAAACTGATCCAGTAATGATTTCTATTAACACATTTCTATGCTGAAGACATTCTTAACGTGCCAAAGCATCAGGAAACCTCTCCGACCGCTTTTAAATTATTTAATCCCTGAAAAATTAATAAGAAAACCTTACGATTATTGACAACAACAGAAAAATAATTAACACATTTATTTATTGGGATATTTCTTTAATCTAAATAACTAAATGAAATTATTTATTTGTTCAAACAATTGGATTGATGCAAAAATGTAGGGTGCAGTCGCCAAATATCGTCCTCTTTTTGTAAAATCTTTCTAGGAAAAAAACTATGCAGCTTAAATAATAAATAAACTTTTAATAATTAGGTATCATACCCCTTTATTCTTAAAAATAATCATAAAATGGTTACCTTTGTAACAAATCCGATACAGATAGCTTTAACGAAAGAGTACAAAGAGAATTGTCCATACGAGACGTTAAATCCCCCCGATTTTCGCAGAAATTTGATTACAGAATAAAATATAAGCATAATCAGTGAGTTTAAAAGTGATTTAAGAAAAGATTTAGGACATCGCGAACATGCTGAAAATTAACATTAACGGTTACAGTCTGTAAATGTGATTTACACGTCTGGGGAAAAAATGCTTTGAAAATTTTTAAAAGCGATAATTAAAAATAACTGAAATGATTAAAAATAATCTGGATTTAAAAAATAAATGAGCAAATAAAGACGGAAAGACGGAAAGTCGTAAAATCAAAAGTTCTGGCAGTATTAACTGTAATTATTTATTGACTTCTAAGTGGAAAATCACGATGTTCCCGTCGTCGTAGAAACTTTTTGAAACCACTGGTTAACACCTCAAAACGACTTCTAACATAATTAATGTTCAAATTTTTGCGCAAATCGGGGATTTAACGCCTCGTATGGACAATCCTCTTTAAAAAAATTTTTTTTTATTACACCGGGACCGAAAGTGCGGTTTCGTCCCTATTTACTTTCTTACATTAGAGGACTAACTACAACTACCGAATTTTTGGTTAGCTGTGCGCGCGCAACTTCCGTTACCCTCGACGCGCCAAAAGAAGTATAACTTCAGAAACGTGAAAATTAAATTACTGAGGTACAAAGCTCGGAAATAAAGGAGAGGGATTAAACATAAAACGATATATCCGATTAATTAAAAGTATGGGATAAAAGGGGTTCCCACAGGGCACTCGACTCGAGTGGCTATTAAGGTGGGGTCAGTCCGGTATTCAATAACCACTTTGGCAAAGAAAAAATGCTGCTAAACGACGCTACTTTAACGTATGAAGTGCAAGTATTAATATCTTTATAATAGATTTCCTATTATGTTGAATGCCTTTTAATAACTTTGACTGCATGCAAATAGGGGTGCAATGTTCTTTTATAAAATTTGCATAGTCAAAACGGAGAAAAAAACCAAGACTTTTACATTTAAAATGAAACGTATTTTAGTCATAATTTTGTACTACAGGTATCCATTTCCTCGTGCAAAATCAGCATAGAGCGCAAAGTTAATTTTTTGAATAATTAAGGGTTGTATAGTTTTAGGTTTATTTTAGTAAAACAAAATTTTACGTTCAAAAAATTGTAGAGCCGTTATTTGTAAATGGATCTTTAAATACTATACAAATTCAGATTTGCCACACTTTTTGGCTTCGGATAAACCCAAAAAACCATAGAAGTGCTATTTCAAATTTTCCTGAAAACGGCTTCGAATAGTCCGACTTCTAACTAATTTTTTCTAAATTTCCACTTTGAAAAATCGTAGCTCAATTATTTGTGAACGGATCTTTAAAAACTTTTAGGATTCTGAAAGGCCGTTTATTGGAGCGTAAAATCAGGTACAAAAATCAACAGGGCCCAATGTTAAGACTAGAAGAAAACGCGCTCAAAGCTTTCAAAAACTATATTTTGCTAAAATTTTTAATTTTGACAATGCTTTAATTCAGCCGTGTTTGTGAATATCGTCAAATCCTTTTATTTATGAACGTTTCCAGCCCCTATGCGTCGGAAACCGGCGCAAACTCAAAACCTCAAAATCGGCCAAAATCGAGAAAATAATCCATTTGCTTTTTTGAGGAAAACAAAATTTAGGTAATGGATTTGTTTTAAATTTCTGCGGGAGGCTCCTATGGGCCCTAAATTGGCATAGCCGGAGCTATTCTTCCCTGCTCCTCTTCAACCACCAAAATTTTCGAGAAAACTAAATAAATCGAAATAAATACACTTCTACTCACAGAAACGATCGTAGCGCCCTCATTTTCGCTCCAATCATTAAAAACTTCACGGATTTGGAATCATGAGACTTTTTTACATAAGATTTGTGCAAAATCGGCATAGGGCCTAATGTTAATTTTTTGAGTAATTAAGAGTTGTAATTTTAGATTCATTATTATAGCACAATAATTTACGTTAAAAAAACTATAGCGCCGTTATTTATTAATGCCTTTTTAAAAGCTATACAGATTCGAATTTGTCGGATTTTTTGGCTTCGGATAGGTTTAAAGAACTATAGGCACATTATTTGAAATTCTCGAGAAAAACGGGTTCGAATAGGGTCTGTCTTAATTTTTTCAAAATTTTTACTTTGAAAAATCGTAGCCCGCTTATTTGTGAACGGATCTTTAAATTTTTTTTAGATTCTGAAAGTCCGTTTATCAAAGCGTAAGTTCAGGCAAAAAAATCAACAGGGTAAAAACCCGCAGAAGGCTTTCAAAATGTAATTTTGCTAAAAAGTTTAATTTTTGGAATTGTTGTAATTCTACCGCCTTGCGAATTTCGTCAAATCCTTTTATTTCTGAACGTTTCCAATTCTAACACGTCGGAATTGGGTCCTAAATATTTACTGTGAATTTTTTACGAACGATTATAAAAATTAATTTTGTTTTTCGGTACCAATCTATTCAAAATCTTTGAACTTGAAAGCAAAAGTGAATTTTTAAATTTATAAAAATGTCGTTGTTTTTAGTTTTTTGGAAAAAAATTTTAAGCGATGAAATGGATCGTTAGTTAACATTCTCTGTCATCATTGTGGTCTCCACGAGTCATTAGCGAGCATTGTTGAATTGCGAGGACTTCTTGTACGCATTGAAGAGTTAATGATTAATTATTTTTACGATTTTAAGTTTTTTTTTTTTTATCGAAATCAATTAAATTGTGTTTGAATAGGACGTTAATGCCTAGTGTCAGGGGTTGATTGTGGTTCTTATAAACGTGAATAGTTTCTAATGGTAGCTCTTGTACCTCACTTTTATTTATCTTTTTCTTTTTGTAACAACACAAGAAATGACTCTACGTTTCCTGCCAAAGAACTTAATTATTTTTATTGATAATTCCTTTCTAATGGTTTTACATAAACTTAGACCTAAATTAGTTTCTAAAGAAGTCGCCTTCCTTTCGTAAACAATTTTTCAAAGAGGATCTCTGTCCTCTTTAAAAAGCAATTGCATTCTGATTCGGAAAATATAATAAATAAACCCAAAAAAAGAAAAACATGAAAGCGAAGAATCCATTACCAATATCTGCATTATTTCTGGAGCTTTTCCAACGCCAACTTACATAATGAAAACTGTGATGACGTCGACAATAGCGGCGTCGCGACACTTCGACAAAGGCTGGCGGTGCCGTGCGTTTGACAGATAGAAAAAGAACGTGCATTTTGATAACGGGCTACAAAATAGAATAAAATCGTAAAAAAAAAAAACCATCTTCGTCCGAACTCTGCGGATCGTTTTAAATAGTAACAAGAACAATAAAGTCAATTTGTAATGGCTATTCTTTCTTAAATTTTTCGCCGAAAGTAAGGCATTTCTTTGTTATTGTTTTGAAAACCGAAATTTAGGTTTTTCGATCGCTTTTCGAAAATTTGAAATTAAGTAGGTTAGTGTTGTTATGACAGACAAGGAAAAGTTAGGTAATCGAATATGTTGTTAATAAATGAGTCGGAATTGAATGCGAAGGAAGAAAAAGCATAAAGCGCATTATATTCCGGATCGTTGGGAATCCACTTAGAGTTTGCTTTTGTAAAAAGCTTCGAGAATAGATGACCGGCACAAACAAATCGGCGAACGTACCGCCCTTTTATAATATAGCTAATAGCCACCGGAAACGGGTGGCGCTGGTGTGCATTCGTAGCGTCGCGGCGCAGCCATTTAGAAGAGTTCCGGCGGTACCGGAAACATTAGCCGTTTGTTGTAGGTTATTTTATGCCATTAATCATATCTTATTTTCGACCATAATACTTCTTTGTTGTCAATATCGTCGTTATTGATATTCTTGTTTGCTGTTTCTCTTCCATTTCGTGTTATAAATGGTATTTGTGAACTGAAATGAAGATATTTCTCTTTTAATGCGCTTATGAAACTTTCTTAATAAATAGCCTCATCGTATTTTTCGGCGTTCTCCCTTTGTTGGTAGTTTACTTGGAAATGTTTTCCTTTTTTTGTGTTCGATCATAACTTAAACGTGTTGACCTTATTTTTCTCCGTTTGAGAAAGGGATTTGGTCGCGGAATGTCCACTTTTCGCATTTTGGGGGCTTTTAGAAGTTAGGTCCGGCCCTGTAGCTTTAAAAGCTATCGTTGCGGAGCTTTTGCTCTTTCACTCTTATTTGCCTTTGTTGTCTCGCGTGAATAAAAAATTAAGTTGGTTGATATTTAATGCTAACTTTACATAATATGTTTATAATAACTCAAGACGACGAATAACAAAAATTTCATTTTTTAACTTGTTGGATTAAATTGCTGTTGTTGGTTATAAAAATTTTAGGTTAGGTATCAGGACTTAATAAAAAGTCATGATACTCATACTCCTTTAAAAGTAGTATACACTGCTGAACAAATAAAGGACATTTTAATATATAGATTTTTGTTACATCGGGAAAAAAAATGTAATGTAAAAAACTAATGTTATTAATTAAAAAGTATTTTGATAACAATTTAAAAGAAAATTATGATTTGTAATTCGGCAATAGATGAAAATGTTACAGTTATCTATCTCTCGAAATTATAATTATCTTTAAAGATGTGTCGTCTCAATTTTTGAAAATTAATGTATGAAAATGTAAGGATTGCATAATTTCAATCGAAAGTGTACTTTCTACATCTAAAAAGAGTCTAAGTATTAAAAACGTTTGAAATAATCAATTTATGTGAATTTGGCATTTTAAAGATTTTAATTATTAGTGAAAATCTTAAATAGAAATTATATAACTATTCAATGATTACATTTTGATTAAGATTGTTATAAAAATTGGTAGGTATAAATGGATAAAACATTATGGCAAATTTATGGAAAATATTTAGACAGCATATTTAGAACTGTAACTTGGTTATTTTAAATAGAATACCTTGTATATTATTAACTTTTCGGATTCTACGTTAAATTTTATTGTTACTTTATGTGGAATACCCTATACCTAAAATGTATACTTTTCGAGATATTAATTTTTTTAACCTTCCATGTACTAGGTGGAGTATAACTAACTTGAACAATTTTTTTTTTGTTAAAACGGGTCGTTTGGTAATCGAGCTTAAAGCCGAGTGTGCACATTCGAGCTCAAAGTGGCACATTCCGATCTCGGGAAAATGAAGCGCGCCGCTCCGCGTCGCGCTTCATTTGCCTCCCTCGCTCGGAAATGTGCCACTTTTCGCTCGAATGCGCACATACTCGTGTTTATTATATTAGTATAATTTACCGTGCGCTCCTTCAAATCGAAAATTTTAATTTAATGTAGTAAATTTTGATTTATATTCGAAAAACTTAATTACCATAGCAATGAGTGGAAGGGAGCGAGAAGATACGATAATCTTGTCCATGCAAGTGAGAGGGAACGATAAAAATGATTCAATTAATTTTTCGTGTACATATATGTAACTTTTAGGCAAATGTTGTATGGGTAATTCTCATTTTTTATTAGAAAAATACGTCAAAAAATGAAAACGTCTTTCTAATAAAAGTGATGATGATCTTAATAGTTTTGGTCTTTTTCTTCAAGAAAAATATTCACCGAGCTTGCAGTCCCCAATTCAGACAATTATCGGGGTTTAAAAAAATGTCCTCCATGGTAGTGACCTCATATCCGTGAATGTGACATTTCTTACGTTAATGTAATTTATGGGGATGACATGCTACAAGGAGGTGACACTTTTTAGAAATAAATTTTACCATCAACTTTATTTACCTCAATTAACTTAACATTCATAATAATAAAATGGATAAAAATTTATCCATGGAAGTGACTTTTTTTATTATGTTTTTATTATGTGGATGGTAAAATTTATTTCCAAAAAGTGTCACCTATTTGTAGCATGTCATCCCCATGGATTACATTAATGTAAGGAATGTCACATCCACGGATATAAGGTCACTACCATGGAAAACATTTTTTCCTACCCTTATAATTGTCTAAATTGGGGACTGCAAGCTCGGTGAATATTTTTCCCTTGAAGAAAAAGACCAAAACTATTAAGATCCATCATCACTTCTATTAGAAAGACGTTTTTATTTTTTGACGTATTTTTCTAATAAAAAATGAGAATTACCCGTATGTAGACGTGAAAATAAGTCGTTTTGAAACTATGAATAAAAATTTTATCTTTTCATTTACAATTAATCTCATCATTTTTTAGATAAATAATTATTATCATTACTAGTCTCTCGTATTTAGCTTATTCACGTTGATAAGACTTTATTATAGAAATTTTTATGCGCAACCAAATACTTTTTTAAAAGAGCCACGAGCAAAATTTTTAGTTAAACTAAAAATTTTCAAAAAATATATTAATAAAAGTGGCGGAATTGAAGAAAATGGTAAACAAATAGAGAGAGGCATGTCTCGAGAGACTTCTGCTAATCCAGATGAAAGCTCCATTGTGTTCGCTTAATGGAGGCAGAGACTCTATGAGTGCAGCATAAAACTTACACAATGACGAATAAACTTGCGTCTGAGAAATTGTGTTGATTAAAATGCAGAGAACTCGCATTGTGTCCTCAGTAAATAATCGTGACGATTTTAAAATAAATCCCTTTTCTCTTTTATTACAGCGCAAAAGAAAGAAGAAGTAAAAGAGGAAAGGGTTGCGCGTAACTTCAACTGACATTGTGGGTTTTGAAAATTTAACAAAATGTACTCGAAAGACCTTTACGAACGCTCTAAGTGGAAAATTATTGTTATCTAAGAATCTTTTCAATGTGTTTTTCTTTGGCAAAAGTTAAGAAATAGAAAGAAGAAGAGAAAGAAAGCTAAAGGCGTGCTGAATATATCAACCGAGATTTCAATGCGACCAAAATACAAAACTGCTATTATTGTCAGGCAGTATCGAAACTGAATAACGCAAAAGCTTCCAGAATGAGCTTTGTTCTTTCAGAAGCATAGGAAGAAATGTAAAAGTCATACAACAGCGAGCTTTCGATAGAAAAGCTCCATTGTCGTGTACTCGCATTCTCTGGAGAATTTCTAAAAGAAAAGAACTGTGGCTGCTATTTTTTGAAAAGAATGTTTTCTACATCAATCCCCTTCGGCCCCTTCGTCATCCAGAAAGTCACGGAAAATTATTTCAACAGAAACAACAATTATTTCTTGCATATTTTTCACAAAAAAAAAGCTTTCACCGAATATTAAGCAATGCTAGAAAAATAATAGGCGAATGCATTTCGCGAATTACTTCTATCTTAGAGCTTACTTAAAATGTTTTTAGTTTGGTTTATTTTATAATTAAAAGAATGTACCACATACTTATTTTTAAGACAAAAAGGTTCAAATGTTTAAATTAAAGTTTAGTATTTTTATCGATTGTGAAAAGTTAATTATTGTAGTTGAAAAGCTGAATTTTGGTTTTAATATAGATACCTATTCATTTAGTAAAAAAATGTAAAAAAAAAAATTCAAAATGCGACCAACAGTGGAAATAAATAAATTAATTAAAAGTGGAACATTCAAAATAAATTATTTAAGTGCGCAAATATATTAACCCACGGGACCACCGTCAAATTCTATTACAGTAAAACCTCTCTTGAACGGACAGTCGCGGGATCAACAATATTGTGCGTTGTGAAGGGGCGTTCGCTGAGGAGAGATGTTAAAAAAATGAGTAACTAGGAAATAGATCGAATATAGATCTAATTACAAATTATTATTATATGTGTTTTATAGATAAAAAGAATTAAAAAATAAAATAGAAAATAAATGAAATACCTATGTCAAAACTAATATAATAACTTGCTAATATTTAATATTAATTAACTTTAAAAAAAGAAGTAATTTTTGTTTGTTTTTTAGTTTTAGAATCTATAATTGCCTTCTCATGAAGCACCAACAATTCGTAAATTAAATTTAACTAAACTTCCTGGAAGATTTTAATGTAAGGCGAGTTTTCTATTTACGGGTAAATAAAAAAAAATGTTTTATAAATAAGAAATACGCCAAAGAAACAAAACTAATCCTCAAAATCAATTTACAGTAGACTTGTGTTGTTGTGTATAATGGAACAAAGATATTTTAATCCTTCAGAGCGACGTTTTTTCAATTTTATGGCTTTGTAAGTGTCCGTTGAAGAGGGGTGTCCGTTAAGAGAGGTTTTACTGTACCTACTGTTTTTCTAGAATTAGATTAAAAAACACAATTAGGTATATAGTTTCCAACTGCAGGTATTTTGTTTTCTTTAACAAAACAAAAATAAACGAAAATTCCAAAAAATATTTAATAGATAACTGCCACTATCGTAAAATATAAAACGATAAGGAATTCGAGTTTCACACACACGGCAGTTGTGTATGTTTTCTCCAAGTATTGACATCGCTCTTCAATATGTCGAATTTAATTTGTGGAAAGTTTTGTATAAAAAATTGAAGATTCAACCAAAAGGTTTCTACCCTTTAGGAACCCCCTTCATTGAAATACCATGAGTGTGAGTTTTTTTATTGTTTTTATTTAAGTTTTCTTAATTTTTTGATGTAAAAATAATTAGGTATATCTGTAAAAAATTTATACAGCTGGATTTACAAAAAAATTTTTAATACTGTTATCGTAACAAGTTTGCTAAAATTAATATTCTTTGTAATAATTGTAACATAAAATTTATGACTTACGTAAAGGGCTTCGGGCAGCTATGAGTCGGCTTTAACACCGCCTTGCTTAACATTTGTCGAATTACCGTGGCTCGACTGTAGTTTCGAAACCACTGTTTTTACAGATCATTTTATTTTGATAACTTTTATTTTTGGTGCGTTTGGAATTTACTTTGTTACCTCAATAATTTTGTCAAATTGTACGATTTAGACTTACAGTAAAACCTCGATTATCCGGACCTCAGTTATACGATTCGCGATTATTATTGTAAACCGCGTTTGGACTCGTTGCAAAAATTAAACCTCGGTATTTTTAGTAATTATTTTATTATTTTATTTTGTATTTCGCACTAAACAGTGTTTTTTTGGCTTTGTTGATTTTAAGATAATGTGCGACTGTTTTATTTAGTGATTAATATTTGTTGCGTTTTTTGTAAGCATGTACTTAACAATTTGACCAACTTTTTCCTGTTAAAACGAATTGTAATTGCTTAACAGTGTGCCATTCGAGCTCAAAGTGGCACATTCCGATCTCGAAAAGAAGCGCGCCGCCCGCGTCGCGCTTCATTTGCTCCTCGCTCGGAAATGTGCCACTTTTCGCTCGAATGCGCACATCCATTCATTGAATTTGTTTCCATTATTTATATATTTTGCTTTATTTAATTTAATTTAGTTATGCCAATTGAAGGATAACTTTTACGCGCATTTGTTTAAATTAGAATCTAAATTTGTCAATGCAAGTAAGGTTTGTTTAATTATAATTTAATTTGCAAGTTTTAATATTAGCCTAAAATTTTAATTTTATTAAAAGAAAGTGGCACCACCAAGCACATATCCACTCAATAAGCGTTATATGGTATTTTCTATACATACAAATATTTTCGAATAAATAAAACCACATCCGAACTAATCACTTGAAACATTATCATATTTTTGATAGGAATAGTTACATTTAATTTATTATGCCAAGTATACTTTTAATTCTATTCTTCAATTCAAAAATTAAAAGTCGAATAAATTAGATCTATTTTTGTTTGAAAAATATTAGATATCTTATCCCTTTTGATAAGTTATCATAGTGCTCTTCCGCACGCCTAATTGTAGCGAGCTTGATAAAAATATTTTCAGGTGCACTTTCTAATGTTTACTAATTTACATTTTGATTAATTAAAATTTAATGATATTTGAAAGTCACTAAAATCAACTAGTTGATTTTATATCATCTTTGCAGAATGTTGAAGGTTTATATGTCAAAATCAAGTCTCCAAATATTTTTGGGTAATTTTCATTTTTGTAAAAATTATAAACAAATTAGTTTAAGGCACATTTTGTATACACTGTTGTAATTAGACTTCATTTATGGAATAATTCAATTTTAAATATAAAAAATATTTATTTTACATTGCAGAAAATTTTAGAATGACTTACAAGCAAAGGAACGATATGGCTAATGGTTCACATGAGACAATACCATTCGATAGCTCTTTGAAAACATACTTATGGTAAAATTTTAGGTGCAATCGGGAAAGTTATTATGGGGTTTAAGTTAACCTAACCCAAATCAAAAAACTAAGTGAATATATATATTCTAGGAGCTCATGATGAGCGAAAAAGCAGAGAATGAACATTTTCTATTTCAAGTCACTTTAATCACTTTCTGCTATTCAAAACCTGAATGTCTCCTTTAAGTTATTTTTCTATGTTTAAGTTATTTTCCAGAAGTATGCATATCGGAGTGTTTTTAATAAACAATATATTATTGTTATGTTAGTTACGAGATATAAATACAAATATTATATGTTTTAAATTGTAAAGTATTTACAATAAACTTATTCTAATTTAAATGACAGGCTCTTTGCGTTAGGTTCTACATGAGCATATATCACAAGCTTATATTTGCCCTCTTACCCATTCTTTTTTTTCCCCTTTAAAAAGTGATGCACTAACTGCCTGTGTATAGAATCACGCCCTTGTAAATGACCTCCATGTTAATTGTAAATAACATAGAAATGTAACTCCGCAGAAAGTGATTAAAGTGACTTGAAATAGAAAAATGTTCATTCTCTGCTTTTTTGCCTCATCATGAGCTCCTAGAATATATATATAAACTTAGTTTTGATTTGGGTTAGGCTAACTTGAAAGCCCCATAAGTCGCACACCTTTCGCCGATTGCACCTAAAAATTTTACCATAAGTATGTTTTTCAAAGAGCTATCGAATGGTATTGGTCTCATCGTGCAACTCCATTAGCCACATCGTGTCCTTTGCTTGTTAGATGGGGTATGTTAAAAAAAAAAGTTGGGAAATAAGAGTCCAAATTCGGAAAAAGTTATAGTATTTTTTTTCATGTACGATGAAGTCTTCCACCTAGTCTAGTTTAAAAGTATTAAATTAGAAATGTGGTTTTTGGTAAAAATACCCTACTGTAATTTTTAATTAAAAGAAAAGCGAGAAGTGGTACATTTAGTTTAGTTTGACTCAATTAATATTATTTGTAAGAGAGAAGAATAAGATAGGCAAATTCAATTATTAAGGAATATGTGAACTTTCAAGCGAAAACCTTTTCCGAATAGAAAATTTGGATTTGAAGGATTTGTTAATAATATAGTCGAATCCAATTAACACGAAGATGTGCACATTTGAACGAAAAGTGGCACATTTCCGAGCGAGGGACGCAAATGAAGCGCGACGCGGAGCGGCGCGCTTCATTTTCCCGAGATCGGAATGTGCCACTTTGAGCTCGAATGTGCGCACTCGGTTTTAAGCCCAATTTTTTCTATATATTCAATTAACCGAATTTGCGATTATCCCAATGAGCTGCAACAATAATTAGTCCGGATAACCGAGTTTCCACTGTAATTTCCATCTTGAAAAAGTACATATTTGAATTTTTTAAGATCTTTGTATAGCACAGGACAAAAAAGTAACAGTGTGTAAGAGCAATTTTTCAAACACAATTTATTTTTGCCTAAAAACTTTTCGAAATTAAAAACGTGTACAAGATTACAATTGCGGCATTTATTTCAAATAAAAGCGATTGGAACGATCTTAATGTCCACTTTAAGCGCGTTCGAGCTATTTTAACCGCAAAGCCCTTACAGAGAGCGCCTAACAAAAACTTCCATAAAGGTACAGGCTATAAAATTTGCATAGACTTGATAAAGCTTTTCAATTACTGTTTTAATGCAAACAGGAAGACGCATTACTTTGATTACTGCGGGCTTTATATATCGTTTTGTAGAGCTTTAGCGCATTTTAAACCATCAAAGGTGTTAATATTTTCCGATTATTTGCGCATTGTGCGGAAAATCTTATTTTCGATAGGGACGAAAAGAACAAGCGTTTTAATGCTTCGTCTTAATTAAGCGCCGTCGGATTTTATTGTTGGATTTAATTCTTTTTTGGGGAGGAAGAGAGGGGCGAGTGTTTGTCGGTTAAATAAGTAAGACTAATATTTGTCCGATGATTAAAACCGATATAATAATTTTATGGTCGTTTTTATGGGTTTTATGCAGTTTTGAAAATGAAGTATTGCAACGCATGAAAATCTCGGTGCCAGGAAAATGCTAAACGAAGAGATTAACCCACTTTTAATGCAATAACGGCATAAATAATGTGGCGTGCACTTCGAATGATAGTTTTACAACTTCGCATACGAAATCCGTTGAATTATGGTCGGTCTTAATTAATTTTTAAAGTGCGTGCTCGAACCCCATTCGCTTTTGCTCCCTGTTTTCTTTTAAATTAAAATACTTTGAACATTAATCTAAATCGCGAAACTATTACGTCCCTCTATTATCTTTACAAGTTGACTATTCGCTTTGTTAATTGCGGAAAAAAAAGTAATAAACGGAGAAACAAGCAAACCAGCCGCCAGTAATTGCCGATTGGAAAAAATGTTATTGTCGTAGTTGTTGGAGGATATAAAAAAGGGGTAAAAAATTGCCATAACAAAGGTCGATCTGAAATCGTCGGAATTAATCAAATTTTTAAAAGCGAAGCAATTTTAGTTTCAATCAATCACAAAATACATCGATTGACAAAGAAGTCTCTTGATTAGACGGACCTGCACCGAGCAGGGCCGGCGCAGGGGAAGGAGATCCATTGTTAACCCATAGATCCCCGATTTTAATCAAGGGTTCCTCTTCGCCGTGATATGTGGAATTAAATGTCATTCAGACGATATTGTGCCCTCACAAACAGATTTGCAGCGTATGTGCAGGTCAATGCAGTTGGCTTCTTCCTTTTTTATATAAACGGTTTATTTATTTCCACTATTTTAGAGCTTTTTTAATTTTTTTTTTGAGCTTATTTGAGAACGTATGCTTTTAGAGACGTGTCTTTAGCTTTAATTAAAATGGCTTGGTTAAAATGTTGATTATTTTTTAATGTAATTCGAAAATATCATTTTATTACATTGTTTGATATTAAGAAAATTTATAGATAGGTATCTGCACCCTGTTCTTTAAGAAAAGCACATTTCTTTCAATTTTGAATTTGAATATGAATATTTATTTTATGAATTATAGGATTTAGTTTTTGGTTATAGTTCGTGTTTTAATTTAATTGTTGAAATATAAAAATTATTATTTGTAATCAATTGATCGTTAATTATGAATAATTTATAATTCTGAAACGGAGCTAACTGTTAAATTAATAAATATATTTTAATTTTTTCAAGGAACACGGAAGGAATTGTATGGCGATTGACACCGTACTGGTTGCGGGCTCTAGCGGCGAATGCCATAAGTATGACTTTATTTACAAAGCAGTGTGGCGGATAACCCCATACTCGTATGGTACCCCTAGCAACTAGTATAGTAAATAAGTCGTTGCCATAGTATACGACTACTATGGTAGTAAACGCCATACAATTCTGCCGTAATGCTTTTTATATTTTAAATCGACGTATAATTTTGTTAAGTGATTAAATAATTTATTCATGTACAGCAATATTATAGAAAACAGCAAATTTTTATTATTTCAAATACGTTTTAATTAAATATGTAAACAAAAATTAGAATTGCCTAAACTTTATTCTAATTTTCCGAAACAATTCTCAGCTAGATATACTTATTTTAATGTTTTATAAACTAAATTAAAAGTAAAACAATAATCGAAAACCAATCTTTGTTTTATACAATAAATGCATTCGATCATCAGAAATTAAATAAAGTATGAGAAAGCTTCGGTGCTAAATTATTGTTATTATAATTATCAGTATAGTATATTACTTCTATGTGATTCACAAATTATATATTTATTACATATTTTTTAAAATTTGTAAATGGTTAGACAATCTTAAAAGCTCTAAGCACATTTCTCAGAATTTAAGCAGTTGTTTGAAATGCGATTTTACATGGCACAGGGTGTTGGTACTTGGACCTAATAAAACTTTTATTTTTTCTACTTTTTGAAACACTAAATTAAAAAATAATCTATTTGCATAGGGCGCAATGTTAATTTTCTGAGTAATTAAGGATTGAAATGTTAAGATCGTTTATGTAGTAACAAATTTTACGTTAAAAAAATTGTAGCGCCGTTATTTGTGGACCGATATTTAAAAACTATACAGATTCGAATTCACAAGACTTTTTTGCTTTACATAAATCCAAAAAATCATAGGGGTGATATTTGAAATTCTCGAGAAAAACGGGTTTAAAGAGTCCGACTTTTAATTAATTTATTCTAAATTTTTATTTTGAAAAATCGTAGCTTGGTTATTTGTGAAGATATCTTTAAAAACTTTTCAGATTATAAAAGCCCGTTTATCGGAACATAGGATTAGCTAAAAAAATCAATAGGGCCCAATGTTAAGTCTGGGAGAAAAACGCGTTTGAAACTTTTAAAATGTAAATTTTGATAAAATTTTAATTTTCCAAATGGTCTAACTCGACCATCTTTGCGAATTTTGTCAAATCCTTTCATTTCTGAACGTTTCATGCCCGTACTCGTCAAATCCGGTGCTAACTCAAAACCCCCAAAATTGGTCAAAATCTGGAAAAAACATGGATTAACCCCTTGCGTATTTTTGAGAAAAAAAAATTTTAGGTAATGGATTTGCTTTAAATTCTTACGGAACATTCCTATGGTCCCCAAACCTACATAACCGGAGCCATTCTTCCCTGATCCCACATCAACCTCTAAAATTTTTGACAAAACTAAATAAATCGAAAAAAATACACTTCGACTCACAAAAACCATTGTAGCGCCCTCATTTTCTATCCGATCATTAGAAACGATCCGGATTCGGAATTCGGAGGCCTTTTTACATAAGACAAATTCAAAATCGGCATAGGGCGCAATGTTTATTTTTTGAGTAATTAAGGGTTGAAGTTTTAGGTTCATATTTGTAGCACAAAATCTTACGTTAAAAAAATTATAGCGCCGTTATTTGTGGATCGATCTTCTAAACCTATACAGATTCAAATTTCTCAGATTTTTTGGCTTTGGATAGGCCCAAAAACCATAGGCATGCTATTTGAACTTCTTGGGAAAAACGGGTTCAAAGAGTTCCAACTTATCATTAATTTTTTCAAAATTTCCACTTTGAAAAATCGTACCTCGGTGAATTGTGAACGGATGTGTAAAAACTTTTTAGATTCTAAAAGTCCATTTATCTGAGCGTAAAATCAGCCAAAAAAATTAACAGGCCCAATGTTAAATCTAGGAGAAAAACGCGTTCGAAGCTTTCAAAATGCTAATTATGCTAAATTTTTAATTTTCAAAATGCTGTAACTCCGCCTTCTTTGCGAATTCAAATCCTTTCATTTCTGAACGTTCACAAGCCCCACGCGTCGGAATCCGGTTCTAACTCAAAACCCCCAAAATCGGCCAAAATCGAGAAAAAACATCGATTGAGGCAAAAAAATTTTAGGTAATGGCTTGGCTTTAAATTTTTGCGGGATGTTTCTACGGATCCTAAACCGACATAGTCGGAGCCATTCTTCCCTGCTCCCCCCTCATCCACCAAATTTTTTGAGAAAACTAAATAAATGGAAGAAAAACTTTTTGATTCTCAAAAACTTTGGTAGAACCCTCATTTTCGATCCAATCATTAAAAACGACCCGAATTCGGAATCCTCAGGCTTTTCAGCATAAGATACATGCAAAATCGGCATAGGGTGCAATGTTAATTTTTTAAGTAATTAAGGGTTGAAATTTTAGGTTTGTTTTGCAGCACAAAATTTTACGTTAAAAAAATTGTGACGCCGTTATTTGTGGACAGATCTTTAAAAACTATACAGATTCCAATTCACCAGACTTTTTGACTTTAGATAGGCTTAAAAAACCATAGACATGCTATTTGAAATTTTGAGAAAAATGGGTTCGAAAAGTCAGACTTGTAGGTAATTATTTTTTTTAAATTTTACTTTGAAAAATCGTAGCTCGATTATTTGTGAACCGATTTTTAAAAACTTTTTATATTCTAAAGGCCGTTTATTGAAGCATAAGAACAATAGGGCCCAATGTTAAGCCTGGTAAAAAAACGTGCTCGAATCTTTCCAAAAATTCTTATTACATTTATTTACAACATATGACACTCGGATTTTGAATAAACAAAAATTTAAAATATAAAACACGAGATGACGAAAGGGTGCATCTAAACAATATTCATGATAATCTGATAGTATATTGTCTGCCACGCAAAAATGTATTGTGACATTGCCATAACTTCAAAGTAGTATGGGACTTAATCCCATACTGTGTAGTCAAACCTGCATTTTAGACATGTAAACATTGCATAATTTTCTGTACTATACAATATATTAAATAACGTCATACTATGGGACTCATTGCGACTGTATATAAGAATATTTCGGCTACTGCTTTAGTATCTGCCCCACTACTATACCAGTATGGTAATAAATGCCATACATTTTTTTCCGTGTATCAAAACGCCCTTACCCCAAAATTTGAAAAGAAAAGCACTCACACTTTTTTTGTGCTAACCCCTTCGATTAAGAGAAAACGAAAGTAGTTTGATAAACATATACACGCACCTACAAAATGAATAAAAAATTGTGCTCTTTTTAATGTTGAATCGCAATTGGAAGATGAACGTGTACGCCATGGAAGGGGGAACTTACGACAATTCTGTTATGATAATAGTTAGCCCAAGAAGTACTCATCATTGAATAAATGCATTTCGGCAAATATTAAACTGAGTAGACACGACGACGCGTCACAAAACTTAATACCTGCATTAATATGTCACCAGAAACGCGAAATCAATTTATTTTCACCTTTCACCGTGAAATCGTATTATCATTTCAGATTTCAGGGCGAATTTATCATGCAAATGAATGCATATGACGGCTGTTTGGTTAAAGATTTTAGGGAGACGTATGTATATGTGCATAAATTTAATTTTCTCGATTCTAAACACGATTATTTTCTTTCTCCGCCTTGTGAAATATTTTGCTGCTCCCAAATACGACACTTTGGCATCAAAAAAATACAGCCCTCGTAATTCGAACGTTTAAACGTCTACAGGCTGTCTACAAATGTATTTACAGTAAAACCTCAATTATCCGGACCTCAGTTATACGGATTTGCGATTATTCGGATGTTTTATTTAGTGATTAATATTTGTTGCGTTTTTTGTAAACATATACCTACAATTTGACCAATTTTTTTCTTGTTAAAACGGGACGCTTTGTAATCGCGCTTAAAACCGAGTGTGCACATTCGAGCTCAAAGTGGCACATTTCGATCTCGGGAAAATGAAGCGCGCCGCTCCGCGTCGCGCTTCATTTGCCTCCCTCGCTCGGAAATGTGCCACTTTTCGCTCGAATGCGCACATCCTCGTATTTATCGGATTTGCGTATATTATTATTTCATTCTTCAATTCCAAAAATTAAAAGTCGAATAAATTAGATCTATTTTTTGTTTGAAAAAGGTTAGATATTTTATTCCTTTTGATAGGTTATCGTGGTGCTCTTCCGCACGCCTAATTGTAGCGAACTTGATAAAAATTATTTCAGGTGTACTATCGAATGTTTACTAATTTGCATTTTTGATTAATTAAAATTGAATAATAATCAAATTTTCTGAAGTGGGTCACTAAAAATCAATTAGTTGATTTTTATATCATCTTTTGCAGATTGTTGAAGGTTTATATTTCAAAATTAAATATAAAAAAATATTTATATGTTACATAGGGGGTGCATCTAAATTTAAGAATGACGTGGGTGGTATGTTAAAAAACAGGTAGGGATATAGTAATAAATAGTAATATAATAATTTAAATAAAATACTAATTTGTTTAAAAATATATCTTTATATATAAAAAAATAAATTTTATTTTGGTTTATATTATAGTTAAGTATTTAATTATCACAAATATATAAAATTAACATTAGAACAATATTATTTTAATAATGAACAACACTTATGTTACTTGCAATATACTTTGAATTTTATATTAAATACTTAGTTGAACTTGAGCTGATCATAAAAATTATTACATTCAGCAGGTATTATCACAAACACTGTTTTTTCTTCCCATGTCATTTTCCAAAATGTATCAAATATATGTTGTTTTATTTCATTGGTAAACATTAGGTTTGTTCCAACAGCTTCTGTGATAATCAGAAGGACGTCACGCGCCTGCGTATTTTAAATATTTCGTTCCTACAGAGTCACTGACAATCCCAAGTACTGTTACAAAAGCGTTCCAACGAATTCACTGACGCATACACGAACAAGTCGGAGGATTGTCAAAACTATCCCTGACTCGTATCAAAAACTATTGGTCAGTACCTGTGAGTTGGTTTTTTTTTTTAATTCAGGAGTGTGATTTTAGATACAATAAAGCTAAGATTTAATTTAATTTAAGTTATATGATATAATACAATAATATTTAATTACTTATGTATTATAATCAGGTTATTTTTTGTTGTTTTATGTATCGTTTGTTGTGCAATATTTGCTACTATTTAAATGTAAGGATATAATATTTAACATTAATATTTTATCACAATTGTGTCTAAGAATTAACATGCGCGACTTAGAAACGGTGCGAATTCAACATTTTCCTATTCATCTGATGACGTAGAGGTTCTAATATGTTTTTTTTATTTTGGATTATTAAATCTGAAAGTTTTTTTGTAAAATCTACTAGTTCTTAAAATGCTTACAAGTATTATAATATATCAAAATAATAATGGATTACCTGTCATTTTGTTGATGTATATTTCACAAGACAATTCACAAATCACAGTCTGTAAATTTGTGCGTTCCAACAAAGGTCTATTTCTGATAAGTTCTCGTACTAATTTATTTACCAGTCATGCGCACAAGTCTGTGTCCGCACGTGTTCGCGAACTCGTCATAAAGGGCTTGTTGGAACAAACCTATTGAGAACTTAAATGTTTTACATTTTTGACAAAATTTAGAATCGCACGTTGTACCCAATTTTCTCTCTTTTTAGTGAATCTTGAACATATCTTTCTTCTGTTTTTCTATAACCAATATATTTTTGTATCAACATCCTTTGCATTTTATTAATTTCACGTTTCCAAATACTCATATTAGCTTTACGTTTTCTCTTCTTATTGCCTTCATTTAAAGTAGGGTCGTTATGCATGTCTCTTTCAAGAAACCATGTATTTTCGGTTATTTCTGATAACTGTATTAAACTCACTGGAAAATGAATCAACTATTATTACTTGAATAAATTAGTTATTCAACTATCAAAAAAAGTTTAAGGCGTACAACCTGTATTTGAAGATACGTCTGGGACTAAATTAGCTTGATTAGTTGGAGATTACAGGTCACCAGAAACATCTTGAGTTTTTATTTTTATATTAATTGTAATTATATTATTATTTATTTCATGATCCATTTTGTAATATAATCTCATAAAAACATTTTAATTATAATGACAGAATGTTGACAGTAGTTTAAAACAATATAAAATCAAGCTTGAATTCATAGGTTACTGAGTTAAATAAGTAATGCAAGTTATGCAGTATTGAAAAAATTCGTTTTTTTGTCAAGAATTTTTTTAAATTAATAAATATATCAAAAAATGCAGGAAAAAAAACTACATAATTGAGGTACAAAAACCCGATTTTGCTATTTTTGTACTTACGCGGTATTGCTATTCTTAGTTACGCGGTATTGCAGTATCGCCGACGATATCTTAAACATCATAAATACACGAAAAAGTATATCACTATGCATAATTTAAATATAGTAGAGACAACACAGATTCACAAAAAATTACTTTCACTGTACAAAAAAAACGAACGCATATATTTCTTATACAGTATTTCAGAGCGAACTGAAGTGAAGTACGCAAGGAGGTATTGTGCCCGGGCTTCTTTGACACGGGTAAACTAATTTATTAATTCATTAGGTTTGCTGTTATGGCTTTTGTGACAACTTACCCGTGAGACAACTATACTCGGTCTCTCCTATTTCTAAAACAGTAGTTGCGTTTTCAAAATGTTTCCTTTGGGCTTCGTTTATTTTTCATAATTTTTTACTTTTTCATTTTCGATTATCCGAATGAGCTGCAACAATAATTAGTCCGGATAACCGAGTTTCCACTGTACTTGTACGACATTAAATTTCTTAAAAACGCTTGTTGATCCATAATTTATGAGAACTGCGTCGATAAAATTAGAAAACTAATGAAACTTCTATTTTTCTTTGTTCAATTTTGGTTTATTAACGAAATAGAATTATTTTCAAAGCACTTGCGGGTCCTACAAAATCGATTTGATAAGAAACAAAGAAAGTTATTAGTGAAAGAAAATAATTAGAAATCAGATGTAATTGCTGGTACGATTGTCGAACAACAAATAATAGGAAAGCAATGGCTTCGGGGAAGATGGAATAATTTGGCGGAGTTTAAAGTAGAAGGAGTTTGAGTTTCGAAGAGTGTATCTTTTAAGGTTTCTATAATTACAAAACGAAACGAGTTCGTTTGCTGTTAAGCGCGATTTAATCTGTTAGTTTTCTTCAGAAAACCGCCGGTGATTACCTGAAAGGCTTCTGATTTACTCTCTGAAATTGAAACTTGTCATCTAACAGGAAACACCAATTACGGAATTTAATTTACTTCAGAAATTAATTGTTGATTTTGTATTGTGCTGCAGACATCCAACCGATTTCGTTTTAAAAACATGTTACGATTTATTTTTTAGATAATCGTTTTCGATTGCCACAGGAATTTAATTATTTCTTTTCCACTAACCTTAAAATTGAAATAAACGATTTTATTAGTTGCCTCGATTAATTTTAAAATAAAATTATATACCTACCTAAATATAATCTAAAAATAATAAACCAACTTTTTATTAAATCAATATCTACTAAAAATATAAATATTAAAACACAAAAATAGGGATAGATGTATTATGAATGAATGTTAATATTTACAATATTTATATTCTACATTTAAGTACAATAAGGCCTCGTTTAACACCCCCTAGAATAACGCTGATTCGATATAACGCGGTCTGCTCGAAGATTTCAAATAGCTCAAAATTTACGTCACTTTAACTTATTGTTATATATTTCAAAGCGATCTCGTTTAACGCTGTTTCGTTTAGTGCTTAAACTTATTAGAACGTCTAAACCGCGCTAAGCGGGGTCTTACTGTGCATTGAAAATATTTAGTGACGATACAGGGTGCACATTTTGAGTTTTACTGTTGATGTAAAAAATGTAAATTATTAGTATATTATTATAGGGCGCAATGTTATTTTTTCAAGTAATTAATTGTTGAAGTTTTTGAATTGGTTTTCCTATATAGGATTGAACATTAAGAAAATCGTAGCTCGGTTATTTGAAAAACTTGCAGATTTAGAAACCTCGAACTTTTTGACTTGGGGTACACTTAAAGAACTATAGGCGTCTTATTTGAAATTTTTTTGAAAATCAGAATTTAAGATTGAACTTGTTTTTCTCTACGAAATTTTGACTTTAAAAATTTTTCAGATTTTGAAAATACTTTTAACGAATCATGCGGAGTGGTTAAAAATACAATTAGGGCTCAATGGTACATTATGGATCAAACCGCTTTTGAACGATTCAAAGTGTAAATTATTAGAAAAAATTAAATTTTTAAAATGTAATAGCTCCTCTATCTTCAATTTTTTTTCAAAATGCAAACCCTAATACATCAGAAACCGCTCCCAACTCAAAATTCCCTAGATTGACCAAAATGAAAAAAAAAAGAAGTTTGACCCTTTTGTTGTTTTGGGGAAAAACATTCCTATATTTCCCTTATGTTCCCAGCCGGAAGTGTTTTGCCCTGCAATGTTTTCAATCGCAAAAAATGTAAATTAAGTAAAAATTTTGGAAAATTTACACTTTGACATCGATATGAAGTCGCAGCCCCTTTATTTTTGGCCCAATCGTTCAAAACGACTCAAATCTGGAATATTTGCAAAATGATCTTTAAAAACTTTGCAGATTTGGAATCCTCGATCGTTTTGGGTTAGGATTAGGGTTTAGGCATACTATTTAGAATTTTTTGAGAAAATCGGGGTAAAAAACTTGCACTTGTAGTTTATTTTTTTAAAACTTCTACTTTGTAAATAGTATTTAAAAATAGGCGCTACGAATAATCAAAAAGCACCATACCCTTAAAATATTTTTTGCATAATTTATAAACAATAAAAATTTCAATCGGTTGTTGGATTTGATTACCAGCAATGCAAGCTGTATCAGATATTTTCAAAAACTTAAATTCAGATTTTCTGTTTGGAAAATGTCGTAGCCTTTACTTTTCTAAAATAACTATTGGAAAACATTAAATCAGAGATTTGGTGTTTTTCGTATAGGGAACCTATTGTACCTTGGTCCCTTTGTACCTAGGGCAACTTTATTTTGTTTTAATATTTGCCAGCTTTCGTGACCCATAATTTTCGATATTTCAAATGCCACATTGACAAACATTAACGTAAAGTTAGCAGCAGTTGGCCAATGTACTTTGTTAATGTATGAGATCAATTGAAATTTTTAATCGAAAAAAAGTAAGTTTTTCTATTTTTTTTTTACTTAAATATCTTATTGACAAATGACTCATCGTAATAGAAAGATTATTTATTAATATTTGCATAGTAGTGGTCTGATTTTGGCACAGCATAGTATTTAATTTTATTTTTGAGTTTAAACATCAAGGGTCGGTGTGTTGTACCTCGGTCACTGTCAATAAATTGTACCTTGGCCTAAGATCAACGTGCAATAAATAAAAATTTAGATATACCTTTGTTATAATTTTTTTTATTTTGCTTTAGATAATATGCCTCGCAAGTCTAACGAAAAATTTAAATTTTTGCAAAGTTAACCATTAAGTATGTGAAATTTTATTATACGAGAAAAGTTTTGTTAATTTTTGAAACAATTTTAGTGTCATCTCAAAGAAGAACATTAGTAGTTCTTATAATTCAAAAATAAATATCTAGTTTTTATAGAACAATGGGTTTTATTTTGCTTAATGTGAATAGAGCCAAGGTACATCACCTCTGTTGTACCTAGGCTATAGATCCACTAATTTTTAAATCTTATAGCAATTTGAGTAAACGGTTGATAATGCTTTCAAATATTTTATGATGAATACCTTATTAGTGCCCCACTACGATGCAATTCGTTTTATCAACAAATTGTTACATATACAATTTAAAAAAAATTACAAGTGAGAAAAGGGCCAAGATACAACAGGTTCCTCTACATACAGCGTTGTAATTTTTAATTAAAATTATTTCAAAAGTAAATCAATTTTTGTGAATCATACTTAAAGCCGAGTGTGCACATTCGAGCTCAAAGTGGCACATTTCGATCTCGGGAAAATGAAGCGCGCCGCTTCGCGTCGCGCTTCATTTGCTTCCCTCGCTCGGAAATGTGCCACTTTTCGCTCGAATGCGCACATCCTCGTATGTATTACATTAGTATAATTTGTCCTACGCTCCTTCAAATCAAAAAATTGAACTTAATTTAGTAAATGTCGAATTGATATTGAAAAAAGGTATTTACCATAGCAATGAGTGGAAGGGAGCGAGAAGATACGATAATCTTGTCAATGCAAGTGAGAGGGAACGATTTAAATTATTCAATTAATTTGTCGTCTAATTTATTGGCCTAAATTATTGTGAATTATGCTTAAAACCGAGTGTGCACATTCGAGCTCAAAGTGGCACATTCCGATCTTGGGAAAATGAAGCGCGCCGCTCCGCGTCGCGCTTCATTTGCTTCCCTCGCTCGGAAATGTGCCACTTTTCGCTCGAATGCGCACATCCTCGTATTTATTACATTAGTATAATTTGTCTTACGCTCCTTCAAATCAAAAAGTTGAACTTAATTTAGTACATATCGAATTGATATTGGGAAAAGGTATTTACCATAGCAATGAGTGAAAGGGAGCGAGAAGATACGATAATCTTGTCAATGCAAGTGAGAGGGAACGATTTAAATTATTCAATTAATTTGTCGTTTAATTTATTGGCCTAAAATATTGTGAATTATGCTTAAAACCGAGTGTGCACATTCGAGCTCAAAGTGGCACATTCCGATCTCGGAAAATGAAGCGCGCCGCTCCGCGTCGCGCTTCATTTGCCTCCCTCGCTCGGAAATGTGCCACTTTTCGCTCGAATGCGCACATCCTCGTATTTATTACATTAGTATAATTTGTCTTACGCTCCTTCAAATCAAAAGTTGAACTTAATTTAGTACATATCGAATTGATATTGGGAAAAGGTATTTACCATAGCAATGAGTGAAAGGAGCGAGAAGATACGATAATCTTGTCAATGCAAGTGAGAGGGGAAAGATTTAAATTATTCAATTAATTTGTCGTTTAATTTATTGGCCTAAAATATTGTGAATTATGCTTAAAACCGAGTGTGCACATTCGAGCTCAAAGTGGCACATTCCGATCTGGAAATGAAGCGCGCCGCTCCGCGTCGCGCTTCATTTGCCTCCTCGCTCGGAAATGTGCCACTTTTCGCTCGAATGCGCACATCCTCGTATTTATTACATTAGTATAATTTGTCCTACGCTCCTTCAAATCAAAAGTTGAACTTAATTTAGTACATATCGAATTGATATTGGGAAAAGGTATTTACCATAGCAATGAGTGAAGGGAGCGAGAAGATACGATAATCTTGTCAATGCAAGTGAGAGGGAACGATTTAAATTATTCAATTAATTTGTCGTCTAATTTATTGGCCTAAAATATTGTGAATTATGCTTAAAACCGAGTGTGCACATTCGAGCTCAAAGTGGCACATTCCGATCTCGGGAAAATGAAGCGCGCCGCTCCGCGTCGCGCTTCATTTGCCTCCCTCGCTCGGAAATGTGCCACTTTTCGCTCGAATGCGCACATCCTGCTATTCATTGAATTTGTTTCCATTATTTTTTGCTTTATTTATATTTAATTTAGTTATGCCAAAGAAGTATAACTTCTAACGCGCCTTTTTTTTTAATTAGATTTAAATATTGTTTTTGCGTAGGTTTGTCTTAAAAAATAATAGCTTTAATAGATTTTTTAAAATGTATTTAGTAGAAATTTTTAAAAATCTTTTTTTTTAATTATACAAAGAAACGTGGGGCACCACCAGCACAGACCACTCAAAAGCGTTATATTGGTATTTTACTATACATACAAATACGAATAAATAAAACAACATCCGAATAATACTTGGAAACAATTATCACAGTTGAAGGAATAGTTACATAATATTTTGTATCGGGATAATTTCCGGGATCACATTGTCATTGAATGGTATTGTTGTTTATAGATTCTGAGTGACAATGCATACAATTGCATGTTTGCCTTCATTGTCTCGATTATGTATATTCGGTTTACACAATCGAACTATTATCGATAGAGAAGGGTGGAACTTACTATTGATTAACTATTCTGTAAACGATACACCTATTACCTATGTAAATTTATTGGCATTGTCTTTCGTAATTTCATTGCCTACGATCTCTTCCTTCACGAGAGCTATTTAAAATAAATCGGAGCGGACGAAGGAGTCGGCGTGGCCGCGATTTCGTTGCAGGCGGACGCGTAAATGGAAGCCGCACGTAACAAAGCGCGATGCTGAAGGCTCCCCGTCAAACTATTATACGAGGGCAAAGAAAACTTCTCGTGTTCCTGCTGGATGATTTTTTCGTACTGCAGATTCACAAAGTCCTGACTAAATGTTTGAATCTCCGGGTAATAATCGGAATATTGGCGGGTTGTTAGGGTGTCTTCCTGCCTTATTTGCGATAAGTTTACAGCTGCTGCTAAAGGATCGGAGATTGAGGCACGTTTTTCTTGGATTTGGGGCGTTGAGAATGCGTAACTTTCTATAAATAAGAATACCCAATCAAAATTAATAGGTTAATTAAATTTTTTAAAGTAATTCAGTTAAATTTGAATTTGTATGGTTTACATACGTTTAAGAAGCCCAACTAAAATTGCTTTTAAAGTTTAATGGAAACCGTACAATGGCCAATTTTAACGATTTTGCATAGACTGTGACAGAGATTATGGCATTAGATTTACCATCTAGTATCAAAATAGGCATAAAATTTTTATTTAATTACTAATGTTTAAAATTTTGAAAATCTTATGTTAGTGCAAAGTATAATATACCTACTTATTTCGAATTAAAAATTAAATTTAAAAAATTGTTAGTCGGTTTTTAAAAAAACGGATATTATTTTTATTATTTTATATACAGGGTGTCAGACGAATAGGTACTGAGACTTAATCGTGTGATACTTGACACCAATCTAAACAATAAAAGTTCGTCTAAACAATGATGCATTTTGATTTTTGAGTAAATGGCAACACAGTAAATCTTCATGTGTTCTTAAAAAAGATTAAGGTCTTTTGGTACATGCTTCGTTGCTAATTTATTGTTTGAATATTATGTCTCACAATAAATGTCGATTAAAATTGTTTTATTAAACATTTATTTTATCATTTTGATATTGTGTTTCAGAATAAATGTGCAGAGTTTTGTTATTTTAAACATCTTTCGTTATCTATGAAGTAGGTAATTAAGGTACACAATTTTTTGAATAAAAATTTTTAAAATATTTTAAATAATAAGGTATTTATTACACATTTTTAAATTTAATTTTACGAGACCATAACTCAAACATATTACACATAAGGCCGCTTGACTTGGGCTATGATTTGTTCAGTTTAGGATCATTTATAAGTGGAGTAAGTTCCAGTACTTATTCGACTGACAGGGCGTATATAAAAAAAAAACTTTAAAGTAATAATTTATTAAAATACACTTAGGCGAGATCTGAGTACAGTGGTTATATTTAAATTAATTAATAATGTTTGTTATTTACATTTAATAAAAACACAAGATCTATCTTAAATATAAATGTTGGTAGAACTTTTAACACTAATACAGTTTTATATAAATTCCGATATTAAGAGAGAACATCAACCTAATTGGTTAAAAAACTGCTAATTTATAAAATGCCTTTTAGCACGCACTTTTTGTTATTTCTCTAAATTTTGTAACCTCCACATTTTGAAAGCTAAGAATTTTTGTAGGCAGTCGTGTTGGCTTCCTCAGATTTAAAAAAAAATTAGTAACCCCCCTAAACTATTCTGAATTTTCTCAGACTTCGTTTTTTATGAGTCTTTGTATTTAATTTTATAACCTTGTATTTTTTCAATAAAAATATTTTGTAAATATGGTCTAAATCAGCGTTTCAAAACCTTTTTTGGCCCGCTGACCAGTAAAATTTGTAAAAAAAAATTGCAGACCAGTGATATTTTTTTTTCAACAAAGATATTTGTATTTCGAAATTTTATAAATTCAAATTTAGTTATTAATATTTTTTTTTTTGATAAGTAAATTTTTTTCGCGGATAGAAAAAATTGTCCGCGAACTAGTAAAATTTCTCCGCGGTTGAGAAGCGGTTGAGAATAGCTGGTCTAAATTATATATTTCCATCGATCTTATAATAATAACCTAAAGAATTAATAAAATATATAAATTAGCAACGTCTCTACCCAATCACAGTTGTGTTCCTCTTTAAAAAAACATTTTTGTAATAAATTGCCATTGTACTAGAAATGCAGTGAGGTAGCGTGGGATTCAGGCGGCGGAGGCGCAGGCCAAATTCGCCACCCTCTTATCTGGGTATTTTAAATACAAAAGTTCGTATTTATTATTATTATTTATTGTGAAATTTTGCCGCCCTTAAAAAGTACCGTCCGGGGCGGGCTTACCCCACTGCCTCTCGCTATGTTACGCCACTAACTAATTTCAATACAAAATTTTATTAACCTTCCGTGTACGAGGTGGGGAATAACTAATATGACCAATTTTTTTTTGTTAAAACGGGACTTTTGTTAATTGTGATTAAAACCGAGTGTGCACATTCGAGCTCAAAGTGGCACATTCCGATCTCGGGAAAATGAAGCGCGCCGCTCCGCGTCGCGCTTCATTTGCCTCCCTCGCTCGGAAATGTGCCACTTTTCGCTCGAATGCGCACATCATCGTATTTATTACATTAGTATAATTTACCGTGCGCTCCTTCAAATCAAAAATTCTAATTTAATTTAGTAAATAAGGAATTTATATTGGAAAAAGGTATTTGCCATTGCAATGAGTGGAAGGGAGCGAGAAGATACGATAATCTTGTCAATGCAAGTGAGAGGGAACGATTAAAATTATTCAATTAGTTTTTCGTATAATAATTTGGTCTAAATTATTGCGAATCATTAAGAAATTGCCGTTATATTAATTTGTATTGCAATAAGGAGACAAGAATGAAATTCTTGTTAGGATTTCTTAATATTCGGTATCGTAATTGACACGTGTTTTGAATTTTAATACTAAAGAAAAGACTCAATATAAAATGAAAAAAAAGTTAAGTTTTTGTATTGTTATTAATAAAAGCCTATTCAAGGGGTGGCCAAGCTCCTTGATAGTCCAAGCCATTTTTCAAAATTTAAAATTTTTCGCAAGCCGCAATTAAATACGTATTTAAAAGGTTTGCAAAAAAGGTATTAAAAAAAATTTTTTTACAGCAATTATATTCATTGAAAACATATACATAAATGTAACAAATAGATATGTGTATTGAATTTAAATATTAAGAATTAAAAACATTTATTTTACTTTTCTTGATAATTCTTTAAAATTTGGTGAATGATTAGTGACAGCACTTCTCAGTTATTCTTTGAGATGCTGGTTAGTTAATACTGATCGGTGTTTGGATTTCACGAATTTTAAAGTGGAATAAAATGATTCACATTGCTCTTAATCTTTTATATTTGTTGTGAGTAATTCAAAAGACATTTTGAGACACATTCGGAACGATACTAATTTTTTAAAATATAATAGCACAAAAATGAAAAAGGAACTCGGGTACATTTATCGAGAGCCACAAATAATCCTTCAAAGAGCCGCATGTGACTCGCGAGCCGCAGGTTGGCCCCCCTTGGCCTACTCTAATGCATAAATAAATGTGTTTTACTTAAACCTATTTATTATTGATTATTAAAATATATTTCTTATCATTGAACTGTCGTAAAGTACAATTTTGTGGATTTTATTTCATTATATTTTCGGGGTATGGCAAACCCCACCTAGTATGGCATGTGACATTTAGTCAACTATTATGCGGAAGGTTAAACTAACCTGAGATAGGAATTGTTCCGTAAAAAGCTCTGCTTAAAGCTTGCTGTATGGGATCTCCATAATTAACAATAGCTGGATATATAACTTTTGGTTGATTCTTCACGTTATCCTTTTCACTTTTGGGCTTTCTTCTCGGCCTGTACTTATAGCCAGGATGATCGAGCATATGTTGGCTTCTTAACCGTTTGGCTTCGTCAATGAAAGGCCTTTTTTCTGGTTCGCTCAGTAACTTCCACTCGGCGCCCAAAAGTTTCGATATTTCCGAATTGTGTAGCCTTGGATAATTGTTCGATATGTGTTTTCGGCGAATTCTGGACCACACCATAAAAGCGTTCATAGGTCTCTTAATGTGCGATGAATCCGTAGACATTTCAGTGTTTGTAGGAAGGAATATTGAAATGAACTAAACAAACCAATTCATAGGATGTGTTTCTATTGTACTTAACGCTGTATAAACACCGATTTTAATCTCTTTATTCGAATTGTAATTGTAAAAGGTGTGTTGTCATTCTGGCGAAAAAATTGTCGCGCTTTTATTTCGATTTCGAATAAAATGTTTTGTTCGAGCGAACTTGTAAATTATGTTTATTGCGACAAACGTAGAAATTATTTTTGTCATTGGGAAGGCTTTTATCGATTGTGTTTTTATTTTCTATGTAATTCGTTTTTATATAAAATTATTGTTATTTTTGTCGGATACTGTGAAAAATTATTTTATAATTAACGTTAGCTGAATTGGATTATTATTATAAAAAAAAATGATGTAAATAATACTTTATTGCGCTCAACGTGCTTATTATAGCCGCGTTAAAAAAATATTAAAGTGCATTTTTATGTTTTAATAAACAACGAGATTTTTTCTTTGTTGTAAATAATTTTTTTGTTCAGGTACTGAACACTAATTTTTTGTGATAATAAAAAATTGGTGTAAAGCTACGCATACGTTGGCATCGTTAACTATTTCATTTATATTTACAGCATATCTATTGCAGTATTTAGATATTATTAATTTAGATTTAAAAACGTTTTAAATTACAGTCGTACCTCGATAAATCAAAATTGCAGAAAGCCAAAAATAATTTTAGTTATCAAAAAATTATTTATTAAACAAAACTTAAACTGTATGTAATTACTAATTAAATACAGTAAAATCTCCCGTGGCGACCATTTCTATAACGAGACTCTCTCTAAAAGCGAGCAGTATGTTTCAGAACAGATACAGTCGAACCTCGATAAGTCGAAGTTGAAAGGAACTAAAAATAATTCGAGTTATCAAAAATTCGACTTATCGAGGTTCGACTTATGAAGGTTCGACTGTATATGGTAATTGAATTCTTTTTATAACTTTCTCTCTAAGGCGACCACTCTCTAACCCGACCGCGACAGATAATTGCGCGACTGTTACTTAAACTTTGAAAACGATCGTAGCGCCCTCATTGACGATCCCATCATTAAAAACGACCTGGAGTTGGAATCCTGAGATTTTTTCCATAAGATACGTGCAAATCGGCATAGGACGCAATGTTAATTTTTTGAGTAATTAAGGGTTGAAGTATTAACTCAATTCTTATAGCACAATATTTTATTGATCGTAGACGCATCTTTAAAAACTATACAGATTTGGATTTTCCAGATTTTTTGCTTCGGATAGGCTCAAAAAAATATAGGCGTGCTATTTGAAATTCTTGAAAAAAACAGATTTAAAGTGTCCGACTTGTAATTAATTTTTTCTAAATTTTCATTTTAAAAAATACTAGCTTGGGTATTTGTGAATGGATTTTTACAAATTTTTCAGATTCTGGAAGTCCGTTTACTGGAACGTAAAACCAGCCAAAAAAATCAACTGGCCCTAATATTACCTATGCTAGAAAAACGCGTTCGAAGCTTTCAAAATGTAAATATTGCTAAAATTTTTAATTTTCAAAATGCTTTAACTCTGACATCTTTGCGAATTTCGTCAAATCCTTTCATTTCTGAACGTTTCTAACCTTAACACGCCGGAAACCAGCGCTAACTCAAAACCCCCAAAATCACCAAAAATCAGGAAAAAACATGAATGTTAATCCATGTTTTTTTTTTGAAAAAATGAAGAAAATAGAATTGCTTTGTATTGCAAGGGGATGTTTCTACGTACCCCTAGCAACTATAGCCGGTGTCATTTCCCGGCGCTTTCCCCCTAAAACAAAAATTTTCGCCTTTTTGAAAAATTAAATTTGATTTTAAAATGAATCTTTTAAAACGCAATAACTTTTTTATTTTTGAGTAGTATTTTGAACGCGTTCATTTTCGAAAGTATTACGCCTTAATACGTCCGAAACGATTGCTAACTTAAAACCCCTAAAATCGGCTAAAATCGAGAAAAAACATTGATTAATCCCTTTGCTCAAATTGAGTAAAAAAATTTAGGTTATAGATTTGTTTTAAATTTATACGTGACGTTTCCATAGACCCCAAACTAACATAGCGGGGGCCATTCTTTCCTGCTCTTTCTTCAACCATTTTAATTTTTGAGTTTACTAAATAAATTGAAAAAAATACACTACGGGTCAGAAAAGCGATCGTAGCGCGCTCATTTTCGATCCGATTATTAAAATCGACCCGGATTCGCATTTCTGAAACTTTTTTCCATTAGTAATAAAGAGTTAAAGATTTAGTTTCGTTTTTATAACCCAAAAATTTTAATTGTTTTATAGATTATTTCTAAACCAATTAATATATCGAAATAAATGTGTATAAAATAGTTTTCATACCGGGTGTTTCATTTAAAGTGTTATACATTTTGGGAAAGCACTCGATGAGCTCTATTCAATTTAAAAAAAAAATAAATATCCTTTTATTTAAGATAAAAAAGTTGACACCGTTTTTCAGCTAAACCGGAAGTAATACAAAATTTATATTTATGCCATTGCATAGATCGAGTAAATTAAAGACACTTTTATACTGGTACTTTTTTTGAAATTTTTATTAGTTTAAGAGTTATAAGCTTGTGGTACTTTACTAAAACATAACATTTCAAAAAAAAAATTAATTTTTTAAGTTTTGTTTTGGTAAAAGGTCACTTGTTATACATTTTTGGAAATTTCTCGGCGGGCTTTATCCAATTATAAAAAAAAATAAATACCCTTTTATTTAAAATAAGGAAAATATTTATGCCATTGCATAGATTGAATAAATTAAAGACACTTTTATACTTTTTTTATAATCTTTATTAGTTTAGGAGTTATAAGCTCGTGGCACTTTATATGAAACACCCGGTATATTACGTTTAACGCCTCGACCTTCTTAACTTAAAATTTGTAAGATTTTTCAATGAGTGGAAGCAAGTGAAAAGATACGAACTTCGCATGTGCGCAACTGAGAGTGAACGATTTTAATATTGTAATAAATTGTGACAGCGGTGTACAGTGGGGAGGGGCATCGATTAGTTCTTTTTAAAGGGAGGCGCAGTAATATTTTGGAAATCACTGGTTTAAGTCTTACTAAAAAGAATAATAATTGTAACAAATGTGTTGTAGGTGTATTTCTTTAAGGATGTACAACATATTGGTGTACTCCACGACTATCGCTTTATCCACCCTCTGATTATATTATTGTCCGTTCAGCTGTGAGAACTGCGGCGGATTTCACACCGACTTCACCCGCTAATTACCAATTTAGAGTAACGCAGGTGCACCGTGAATACCCCGTATTCATTACAGAATTGCATTGTTGCATACACTAGTTAATAACTTTGTTGTAAATTTTATTGCGCGTCTCTCTTTCCACTTCGTCCCCCTCTTCGTTCGACCGCCCGAATCTCTATGAATGTTACAAGCTTGCTATCGAACATTATCGATTTATCTGCCTATTTCATTTCTAAAAAAACTTAATTAAAATCCAGTAAATTAAAAATCAAACGCAGCTTTTGCTCTCTATAAAAACATCTTTAGTGTTGTTCGTTTATCGTCTCCAGTTTTCTTTCTTTCGATCAAGAGGGTGTCATGTGTCTGGTGAACTGTGATAAGGAGATTCCCGGAGGGTTTTCGAGTTTGTTGTTGTTATGCTATATTAAAGGTTATTTAATAAGTAAACTTTAATTTTTTTTTTTTTTTCGATGGAAATATTGCGCTCTACCTTCACACTTAGTGTTTACTTTTTGTATTTCGAATCGGAATTCTTTGAAAATATTGTTTGCTTTACTTAAAAATTTTCCTTTTAATTCTCATCGAACGTAATAGAAAATAATTTAATAAAATACACGTTTTCGTCAACTTTTTGTACTTGGTAAAATTAATTGTCTTTTTTGAAGTTTCCTTGATGAAAAATGTATTAGAATTTTCTAAATTTAAAAGGTATTTCTGAAAAATAAAATAAATACATTTTTATGTAAAAACTATAATTAATTATTTAGCATTGTAGCTAACAATTTTATTTTTTGTTTTATTTTAGAGATTATTTATGGGAGGTCTATTTAAAACCTCCCTTCGTATTTAGATTTTACTCTACATCAGTCATGCCGGAGAAACAACAATTTCTTATAAGTATACATTAGGGTGAAGCGAAAAAAAAATTTAATTTTTTTGAAAAAAAAAATTTTTTTACTGAACATTTTGAGGTGGCCCACTGATTTTTTAAATTAAATTCAAGTTAAAATTCTTTTGAAACAAAAAAAAAAAATTTTTTTGGTTTGTAATCTTCCAATTTATCTAAAAATGAACAAATTTGATCGTTTCAAACTTAAAATTCACTTTAATGCATAAGAAAAAATATGTTATTGTTTCGGAATTTTTTTGAAAACTGCAATAATGGCGATAGAAAATTTTTTTAAGTTAGTAATAATTGTTAATGGGCAAGAAAGAGGACACTTCGCAGCTTGTGTAACACTTTTTTTTGTTTCAAAAGAATTTTAACTTGAATTTAATTTAAAAAATGAGTGGGCCACCTCAAGATTTTTTTCGCTCCACTCTAGTATACATATGTAATAACTGTAGTTTCTTACAAGGAACCTTAAAAAATTATGAGTATTATTAATTCGTCGTTTTGCAATAAAAAACTGACTAATTTTATGCTAATTAACTGTTTATCTCGGCAATTTATTTATTTATATTTAAATTTTCGTAAATAAAGACTTTTATTGGTTTCATATGCAAAAGATGACGTGTTGATAATTTTTTAAAATATTCTTACACTGATTTCTTATGTTTAGGAGTAGCCGAAGTCGCCATCGATAGCTTATAAGATATTTCCAGCAAGCATGGCCAAGATATCGGTTCAAGTCACCGCTTTTCTCTCGGACTTCATTCAGTGGGATCGGTGGATGTTCATTTTCCGCAGTTTGTGAAACTCAAAGGTAGGCCCCCCTTTGTTAGGGTTTTAATATATCGTTTTCTTGTACGATTGCTTTTATCTATGGTTTTTATTTATAACATCGATGGTACATCGCTACGACATTGAATTGTTAAACTTTAGATTATTGTAATTGTTTAAATATATTGCTTTCTGTAAACTACATTTCTTAAGATAGAGTGTAAAATGAACTACAGTAAATACCCTCTTAAATTTTTTAAATCGTGACGATTTAATAAATCGTTTCGAAGGTAATTGGAAAATAGGTACCAAGAAAATAAAAGGCAAAATGCTTTTATTATAATTTAAGTAAAGAAATAATGTTTCATAGGCAATAGTTCTTTAACACATATCAAGGAACATTTTGCCCGCAATATTATGACAACGAAAAGAATAAGAGAATACACTTTCCCTTAGTTTGCACATACATTTTCTTCTTCAATTTGTTTATTTTTGATTGTCCCTTGCAGCCATCATTTTTCGTTTTGGAAATTAATTTCATTCTACTAAAGATAACATATTAACAAATAGCTTTAAATAAAGCGTTAACTGTTTGAAAATTTTTGAAATGCTTAATGCTTTCTCGTTCATAAATTAAGGGTTTAATTAAAATAAAGTAAGAACAAATACGTTCGTAACACCCTGTATTATGTTTTTCTTTTAACAAAATAAATTGATAATTTTATTTAAAATAATCGTGGTTCATTTAGTTCGTTTTATCGCTTTTGATACTGGGCAACTTAGCTTTGGGGGTCTACGGATATCACGTGTATCAGCACTTACATAAAACTTTCGATTTCTCATTCATTTTTCAATATACAACGAAGTCGTACGGTTGTGTCTTATTTATTATTATAAATTCGTGCATCTAATTCTCATTACAACCCTCCATTTAAGGTAAATAGTAATTCTAACGATTTCTTTTAAAATTCACACATTTCATAAAAGATTTCCGCTAATAATTATTTCTTTATTTTACAGACACGTATTTAAATGCAGAGATACCACGCATTACACCACACCACCTTTAATCCTAATTTTGGAAATAGCCAACGCACCAAAAGAATGCTCATTATGAAATGATGTAAGTATGAAAGTCTTATTTTTTTCCTTCATGGGTAGCCTTTGATAAATTTAAAGGTTGTTATTTGTTATAGTTGGTGATTAATTTAAATATCGATTGTTCGTTTCCTTAAATTCTAGAAACGGTCAATTTTTTTTTTAATTTCTTAAAGCCCCACCGATTTTTAGAATTGATTAGTGTATCAACTTTTCACTACTTTCATAACTTTAAATCCAAATTTTTAGTGTTTTAGTATTTTCTAAAAACATATTATTGATATTTGAAAAACAAAAGAAATGTACATATTTATCAATCAGATTTGATTTTAATTATCTTTTTAGTTAAAGGTACTGAATACAGAATGCTTTAGTCAGTGGTATGGCTAGGTAACTAAGAGTCTCCGTGCAAAAAAAATTGGGGCCCTATCTAATCTGGTTACTTAAGCACCAGCTTAGTTTCAGTTCTTTTGGTTATTTTATTAATTGTATTTTCTTATGTGTGTAGGAAAAATCGAATTTCACGGTCACTAGTTCGATGGCAATTCCTGGCGAGCCAAACAGAATTATCGGCCAGTCACCACTTCTTTCAATCTAATCGTTGGACGATGTTTTCCCGCTATTTATGGAACTCAAAGGTAGGTCCCAGCTACTTGGGTTTGTTAATGTCTCTTTTTCTTCTGTGATTGTTTTTGCCTAGGTTTTTTATTTGTAACATTCACACTCGGACTTGTATTATAATTTTTCGAATATTCGATTTAGAAAATTCGTTGCTCGGTTATTTGTGACCGTATCTTTAAAAAGTTTTCAGTTTCTGAAAGTTCGTTAACCGGAGAAATAGATGAATTCAAAACATTATGAAGGTCTTATGTCAAAGCCTTTCGAAATGTAAATTTTGCGAAAAATTTAATTTAAAAAATATTGTAACTCCACTGTTTTTGAAAATCTCGCAAAATCTTTTCATTTTTGAACTTATTGGACCTTAATACATTAGAAACCGATGCTAACTCAAAATTCCGACATCTCTAAAAATCGAGAAAGGGTTAACAACCCTTTTGCTTATTAAAATATTTAAAAAATATATTTTGTTTGAATTTTTACAGAACGTGTCTATTACTGTATCATAGATTTTTATTAAACTATATCACACAATGAAATCTTTCAAGTAAATTTAAATTAGTTTACGGATAATTGGTAATAATAAATATTATAATTTAATTCCGCTGATGATTACTAATACTTTAATATTAAATAAGAAAATTAATTATGTTCCAAAATCATTAAGTATTTTGTGCAATTCGTTTCTTTTTTGTGATCAAATAAATAATAAAGATAAACTGCAAACTATTTTATTAATAAAGTTTTATTTTAATTATAAAATACTAACGTAGAAGTCCTTTTGGTATTCCCATTTCTAAAAGTCGATTTCAGAATTATTAACAGTAATCTTTCAAAATTAAATTTGTCAAAAAGACGAAAATTTTTGTGTTAGAGGGATAGCAGAAAGAACTAACTCTGGCTATAGGTGTTAAGGGTACATAAGAACACCCGCTGCAATCTATTTTTTTGCAAATCTATTTTTTTCAAAATTTGCGCGATTTTTGCGGATTTTGGGGGTTTTGAGTTAGCATCTATTTCGGCCTAATACAAACGAAAATGAACGCATTCCGCGTACTTTTCAAAAATAAAAAAGTTATTGCGTTTTAAAAGTTTTATTTTAAAGCCAATATAAAGCAAATCTATTTTTTTCAAAATTTAAAAAATAAAACAAAGAGATTACTCCATGTTTTTTCGTGATTTTGATCGATTTTGGGGGTTTTGAGTTAGAACCGGATTCTGACGTCTTAAGGTCCGACACGTTTTGAAATGAAAGATTTTCCATAGGGTTTATTGGAACGTGATTAATACACTATTTTATATAACAACGATCGTGGCCAAAATCATATCAATTTTTTAAAAAACCCAAAGCCGTATAGTATTCCTTTCATATGTGGTTTAGTTTTCGCCGAATAATCACCTCCTTTATTTTTATAAGTTAAAATTTTATTCGTTTAGTGTCACATTTCTATGTAATTTAGCAGCGAATGTATTTAGAAAGGTATCTTTGAAAATTATTATTGATGTAAGTTGGTTTTGAAGATTATTCAATTGCTTTGATTTTGGCCTAATTACAATCCCTGTATGTTATTAGACTACACCTTCTTTATTTTTTTTTTCTTTTATTGGGGTAGTTGTAATATAATAATCAAGTATTTTTTTTTTAATTTAGAAGAAAAGTCCGGCGCAAGTGATTTAATGTTTGGAATGCTGCGCTAGCGACGTGGTTCGAAGGGGTTGGAATCCCTGAGCTAACTATCGAAAATTTGGCGTTTCTCTTCTCTTCGTAAAGTTAAGCAGCTGACAATTTCCATAGACTAGCAGTATACCACTTCATCGTCGCTCTCAAAATCATCAGTTGAAGACATCTAGACTGTTTTGCAAGGAGCATAAATGGATGAAATCATCTTATCTTCAACGTTATTGATTTTCATCATATGAAGATTGTTTTAAATAATATTATTAGCATCCACGAATATTTTATTTTTGCGTTGGTGCTTTTGTTTTATTGAAAAATTTTATTACGCATTTTGATATAATTATTATGTTTTAATATAATATTCCTAATTCTGTTTTATATTCATTATTTTAACGAACTCTCTGTATTATATTGAATTGAATAATTTAATGTGGAACGTAAAGAAAATCCTAAAGCAAACGGTTAGTTACTGTAATCATACCCTTCCAAAAATTACTAATGCAGGTTTTTTATTTTGATTAAAAAAATAATACAGCAACGCGGTTTATAAAATGAATTCTGATGTTTTCTTAGACTTTATTTATTCGTAGATGTAAGTTAGCTGATAATAGCAAAGGTCTCTTGTGCTGTGCACGAGTCCTTGCTGTTTGATCCATTGTGTTAGGATAATTTTTAAGTTCACACATACACAACACTTTTGACATAATTTTTCTAGTTTTGAAATAGCTTTTCAGCAAATTACTAGATTAAGAATAATTTTATTTCAATAAGTCTTTCAGATTTTACTTTTTAAATCAAAATTTCAATATTTTAGATTTTTTAGTTTACAATTTTTATTAACAATAATTTATTATTAAAAAATTTTGTATTAGGAGTAATTATAATTTTGAAATGGAAAATTACTGCTCCTAATACTTATATTCTTTGGAATTATTTGGAACTTAATATTTCTTTCTAGTATGAATTTATACTTATTAATTATTATTGAAATTATACCAAATCACAATTAAAAGTATATAAAGACATATATTTCACATGGTTATACAAGTTGAGAAATATAATTGTAATTTTATCAAATTACAAAATATAAAGAAAGTACAGTCAATTTCTTAGGTATAAGTTTTGAGAAATAATGTCTAAGAAATATATAGGTTTTTCTTTTTGACACACAGGGATTTTTTTGTCCCAAATTTAGAGTAAATAAAAAAAGATTTTAAAAGGTAGCGAAAAATAAAGTACGCCAATACTTCTGCCATTTATTCATACACATATACATTTTATAAAGTAAAGCTTGTTGTATCTTTCAACATTTTTAAATTGCTTCATCATCAAAGATGGTTTTACACATTTCTAAATTAAGTTATAATATCTTGTATAGTGATAATTATTGTTTTATATTGGATTTTTGTGCAAACTGAAATATGTTTTTATTTTTTTAAATTAATTACTTTGCATTTTATTTTTTATACTTGATGTAATTTTATAGAATTTTTCTTCGCAGTTTCAATCACAGTTTAGCCACTTATTACTTTTACATTCTCTTATTTTGATAAGGTTTCAATTTTATTTTTTACTTTTAAATTGTTTAAATTTATTTGCACTTATGCGTTTTAATTACTCATTTTGCTTTACTAAAATGTTTGTTTTAATTCAAATTAACATTTCTATTTGAAAGTATTTGTATTTTAAATTTGCTATATTTTCTTAAGATTTTACATATTGCTTTCCATTATTTCCATTTAGTCTTCTTCCTACTTTTAAAAACATTATTAGATATTAAACTTATTATGTTTAATTCATTTTTACTTAAATTGTTTATTTATATTAAAGTTGGTGAAAACCTTTTATTCTACCACCCTTTTTAGAAAAAAAATTTAATTGAATCAGCTTATTAAGAGCTATCGTTTAATAGTAAAGTCTATGCTGTGGTAGACGCTAAGATTATTATTTATAATTTTATTTTATCTTAAGATTCACGTGCAAATTACATTTTAATTTATAACAATAAAACCAATCTTAGGGTTGCAACTTTTTATTATATTAAAACTTGTTCATTTTAATTATATTAATTAATATAATTAATAAAAAATAATTATGTATATTAATAATGTATAATTTAAAGTGCAGAGTAAGGCGGATATAAATATTTTCGCACCGCTCTGCTTCGCACTCAAAATTAAATATTTTTGAAACTCGCGGTTTCAAAAATATTTAATTCTAACTTCTTAACTGTCAGAGAAAACTGTAAAAGAAAATGTAATTATTATTATATATAATAAAGAGTCTTTAGCGTTATCCGAATTTTAATAAAAATATAAATTAAAAGCAGCTAAGTCAGGTGAACGTGAACGTGAACGTTTAAAAATAATTTGTAAAGTAATAGTATATGAAAATACTATTTATACAATTTAAAACACAGTTATTTATAACACCTTGGTAGCTCAGTGGGAAAAACTCGGCCGACTGCCACTCGCGATTTGGAAGGATACATTTTTGGAAATTTTCTTTTATGTCCCTGTTACGAGTTGACACATTCCCCTTACATTTTTAGTGCGTAAAGAAACAACAGTAATTTATTTTTTAAAGCATTTTCATATACTTTACTTAAAACTTTACGTTGAACTGCAGAAGCGAATTAAAAAGAAACAAGAGGTAGTTTTTATAGGAACGTGTATTTTATAAGGTTTAAAACACGCATTTCGTATAACAACGCCATAGCTCAGATGGTTGGAGATCGGTTGTTTGTTCAAATAGTCTCGAGTTCGATACCAGTCGAAGTTAAATTTTTAAAAATCTTTAAGTAAAATCCAACGAGCAACGAGCCGAACGAGACGAATGACGAATGACGAATGACCGTAGGATACTCCTGATGTGAAAAATATTTTTAAAAATCTCTAAGATAAACCCTCGGCCGACTCGGCCGACTCGGCCGACTGCCACTCGCGATTTGGAAGGATACATTTTTGGAAATTTTCTTTTATGTCCCTGTTACGAGTTGACACATTTTCCTTACATTTTTAGTGCGTAAAGAAACAACAGTAATTTATTTTTTAAAGCATTTTCATATACTTTACTTAAAACTTTACGTTGAACTGCAGAAGCGAATTAAAAAGAAACAAGAGGTAGTTTTTATAGGAACGTGTATTTTATAAGGTTTAAAACACGCATTTCGTATAACAACGCCATAGCTCAGATGGTTGAAGATCGGTTGTTTGTTCAAATGGTCTCGAGTTCGATACCAGTCGAAGTTAAATTTTAAAATCTTTAAGTAAAATCCAACGAGCAACGAGCCGAACGAGACGAATGACGAATGACGAATGACCGTAGGATACTCCTGATGTGAAAAATATTTTTAAAAATCTCTAAGATAAACCCTCGGCCGACTCGGCCGACTCGGCCGACTGCCACTCGCGATTTGGAAGGATACATTTTTGGAAATTTTCTTTTATGTCCCTGTTACGAGTTGACACATTTTCCTTACATTTTTAGTGCGTAAAGAAACAACAGTAATTTATTTTTTAAAGCATTTTCATATACTTTACTTAAAACTTTACGTTGAACTGCAGAAGCGAATTAAAAAGAAACAAGAGGTAGTTTTTATAGGAACGTGTATTTTATAAGGTTTAAAACACGCATTTCGTATAACAACGCCATAGCTCAGATGGTTGGAGATCGGTTGTTTGTTCAAATGGTCTCGAGTTCGATACCAGTCGAAGTTAAATTTTTAAAAATCTTTAAGTAAAATCCAACGAGCAACGAGCCGAACGAGACGAATGACGAATGACGAATGACCGTAGGATACTCCTGATGTGAAAAATATTTTTAAAAATCTCTAATATAAACCCTCGGCCGACTCGGCCGACTGCCACTCGCGATTTGGAAGGATACATTTTTGGAAATTACATTCTTACAAATTTTCTTTTATGCCCCTGTGACGAATTGACATATTCCTCTTACATTTATATTTATTTTAATGTAACCATTTGCGTTAAACTGCAGAAGAGAATTAAAAAAGAAACAAGAGGTAAGTTATAATTTTATTTATTTCCCAGTCCCCCTTTACATCCCAATGGACTTAAGGCCCTTTACAACTAAGACTAAGTCTACGTTAACAGGTCGAAGGCGCGGACATTCGCATTGGAATGTGCGCGGTCTTGAGCCACCCCCTTTCCTAACACTTTTACAAAGGCATGTTTTAAGGCCGCACAGCCTTACAACACCCTGTCATTTACTAAACGTTATGTGTTCCGATGTGAAGGGTAAGATATGGTTAAAACTAAGAAAGGCAAAAATGCTAATCGAAAACATAAGCCCTTCGCATTGGAGACACATAACGGTGTCTTAAAATAGCTGTAAAAGATGTATAATTTGTTACAAATTTAAAAGTCCAATTCTTGTTAACATTAATTAATATTAAAACATATTGGACGTGAACATTATGATTAATATAATAAAGACTTACGCCCCGTATTTCAGTGAATGATTAACCATTTGTTTGCGCTAACGCCTGTTTAAGGCTGCGCACTGCCATGTTTTTTACATACTGCGCAGTCTTAAACAGGCGTTAGCGCAAACGAATGGTTAATTATTCACTGAAATACGGGGCGTTAGATTAACTAAATAATATATATACAAGTTGTTACAAATTTGAAAAATTAAAAATAATGAACAAACTACAATCTCTTTTATAATTATAAATAATTAAAAACTATAGTAAATAAAAGTGAATAAGGGGTCAAAAAGCTATAACAATAACTGTGTTTTTTAATAATAATTAAAAATTAAGTGTCTTATGAAACAACTGCAGACACAAATCTGAAGTGAAAAGGGAAGCATAAAAGGTAAGTATTTAAAATACGAAAATGTGAAATAATTAAAAAAGAACAAAAAGATAAATAATTAAGAAATAATCTTAATTCTACCACCGAATCTTAAACCTGTAAGAAAATGTACAATATATTATACACAATAAAGAGTTGCAACCGATATTATGTTTGTATTAACAATTTCAAAAGCTAAGGTTTATCTAGACTGAATCAAATAATAATCATATAGATTAGAGAAAACTCAACCAATTAATTAAAATTATTAACAGCAATCGAATTGCAACTGCTTTTTCAATACGCCTTAAATGTAGCAAGAGCAAGGAATAGAAATAGGTGAGTAATATTTTCTACAAGAAGTGCGGAAGAGAGCTGTTTATGTTTGTGTCTGCTTGGAATATATTTTTAAAGTAATCGTCAAAGAGAAGACGGTAATTACTTCTATAAGGTGGCAAATGACGGCAGATCAATCTTACAAAAAGGTAAAAGTGATTGTAGTTAAAATTAATTTAGAAAATACTAATGCAATTAAAGTTTAAAAAATACATAAATAATACGACGAACTACTAAGTTAGAATAAATAATAGTTAAATCAAAAAAGCGCAGAGAAGAAAATAAATAATATGAAAAAACTGTGAAATCATTAAAGAGTGAGAATAGTAAAGTTATTAATAAATGAAGATAAGAATAATTAAATTCCACGTATATAAATGTTTAAACAATTAAAATTAAGATAGTAATATATTTAAGCTAACTAAGATTGTGACTTCATTATTACTAAATATAATTTAGAAGAATAGTTAAGAGTAATAAAATTTAAACACGAATTAAAAATCACTAAGAATCTATCTTTATAGAATGTGTATGTGTTGTGAGTGCGTGGAAAAGAAATATGTGTAGTTCATTTTACGATACCTTTGCTATTTTCTTTTTCTTGTTCTTTGCTTTTTGGAACAAAAGGTTCCCTTGTGTGTTAAAAAAAAAACCTTGGTATTTCTTAGACATTATATCTTAAAGATTATTATAAAGCAAAACGACCCTGGTATATTTTTTTCTCTTTATACACATTTCAATACTTTTCCCACCTTATGTAATTATCTGGGTTGTGTACGTTTGTTTAATTTGAAATTTTATTTTATTAACTTTCATATAGGTATTAATATATTTAAAAAAAATGTTTACTAAAAACTAAGTTCTAAATATTCGAAAAAAATATATTATTAAATAATAACTTTTAAAAAGTAATTTAAATGCAATTATTGATTGATTATTATTGATAATGATGTTTTACTCCAAATATATTTTAAATTAGTTTACGGATAATTGGTAATAATAAATATTATAATTTAATTCCGCTGATGATTACTAATACTTTAATATTAAATAAGAAAATTAATTATGTTCCAAAATCATTAAGTATTTTGTGCAATTCGTTTCTTTTTTGTGATCAAATAAATAATAAAGATAAACTGCAAACTATTTTATTAATAAAGTTTTATTTTAATTATAAAATACTAACGTAGAAGTCCTTTTGGTATTCCCATTTCTAAAAGTCGATTTCAGAATTATTAACAGTAATCTTTCAAAATTAAATTTGTCAAAAAGACGAAAATTTTTGTGTTAGAGGGATAGCAGAAAGAACTAACTCTGGCTATAGGTGTTAAGGGTACATAAGAACACCCCGCTGCAATCTATTTTTTGCAAATCTATTTTTTTTTCAAAATTTGCGCGATTTTTGCGGATTTTGGGGGTTTTGAGTTAGCATCTATTTCGGCCTAATACAAACGAAAATGAACGCATTCCGCGTACTTTTCAAAAATAAAAAAGTTATTGCGTTTTAAAAGTTTTATTTTAAAGCCAATATAAAGCAAATCTATTTTTTTCAAAATTTAAAAAATAAAACAAAGAGATTACTCCATGTTTTTTCGTGATTTTGATCGATTTTGGGGGTTTTGAGTTAGAACCGGATTCTGACGTCTTAAGGTCCGACACGTTTTGAAATGAAAGATTTTCCATAGGGTTTATTGGAACGTGATTAATACACTATTTTATATAACAACGATCGTGGCCAAAATCATATCAATTTTTAAATAACCCAAAGCCGTATAGTATTCCTTTCATATGTGGTTTAGTTTTCGCCGAATAATCACCTCCTTTATTTTTATAAGTTAAAATTTTATTCGTATAGTGTCACATTTCTATGTAATTTAGCAGCGAATGTATTTAGAAAGGTATCTTTGAAAATTATTATTGATGTAAGTTGGTTTTGAAGATTATTCAATTGCTTTGATTTTGGCCTAATTACAATCCCTGTATGTTATTAGACTACACCTTCTTTATTTTTTTTTTCTTTTATTGGGGTAGTTGTAATATAATAATCAAGTATTTTTTTAATTTAGAAGAAAAGTCCGGCGCAAGTGATTTAATGTTTGGAATGCTGCGCTAGCGACGTGGTTCGAAGGGTTGGAATCCCTGAGCTAACTATCGAAAATTTGGCGTTTCTCTTCTCTTCGTAAAGTTAAGCAGCTGACAATTTCCATAGACTAGCAGTATACCACTTCATCGTCGCTCTCAAAATCATCAGTTGAAGACATCTAGACTGTTTTGCAAGGAGCATAAATGGATGAAATCATCTTATCGTCAACGTTATTGATTTTCATCATATGAAGATTGTTTTAAATAATATTATTAGCATCCACGAATATTTTATTTTTGCGTTGGTGCTTTTGTTTTATTGAAAAATTTTATTACGCATTTTGATATAATTATTATGTTTTAATATAATATTCCTAATTCTGTTTTATATTCATTATTTTAACGAACTCTCTGTATTATATTGAATTGAATAATTTAATGTGGAACGTAAAGAAAATCCTAAAGCAAACGGTTAGTTACTGTAATCATACCCTTCCAAAAATTACTAATGCAGGTTTTTTATTTTGATTAAAAAAATAATACAGCAACGCGGTTTATAAAATGAATTCTGATGTTTTCTTAGACTTTATTTATTCGTAGATGTAAGTTAGCTGATAATAGCAAAGGTCTCTTGTGCTGTGCACGAGTCCTTGCTGTTTGATCCATTGTGTTAGGATAATTTTTAAGTTCACACATACACAACACTTTTGACATAATTTTTCTAGTTTTGAAATAGCTTTTCAGCAAATTACTAGATTAAGAATAATTTTATTTCAATAAGTCTTTCAGATTTTACTTTTTAAATCAAAATTTCAATATTTTAGATTTTTTAGTTTACAATTTTTATTAACAATAATTTATTATTAAAAAATTTTGTATTAGGAGTAATTATAATTTTGAAATGGAAAAATTACTGCTCCTAATACTTATATTCTTTTGGAATTATTTGGAACTTAATATTTCTTTCTAGTATGAATTTATACTTATTAATTATTATTGAAATTATACCAAATCACAATTAAAAGTATATAAAGACATATATTTCACATGGTTATACAAGTTGAGAAATATAATTGTAATTTTATCAAATTACAAAATATAAAGAAAGTACAGTCAATTTCTTAGGTATAAGTTTTGAGAAATAATGTCTAAGAAATATATAGGTTTTTCTTTTTGACACACAGGGATTTTTTTGTCCCAAATTTAGAGTAAATAAAAAAAGATTTTAAAAGGTAGCGAAAATAAAGTACGCCAATACTTCTGCCATTTATTCATACACATATACATTTTATAAAGTAAAGCTTGTTGTATCTTTCAACATTTTTAAATTGCTTCATCATCAAAGATGGTTTTACACATTTCTAAATTAAGTTATAATATCTTGTATAGTGATAATTATTGTTTTATATTGGATTTTTGTGCAAACTGAAATATGTTTTTATTTTTTTAAATTAATTACTTTGCATTTTATTTTTTATACTTGATGTAATTTTATGGAATTTTTCTTCGCAGTTTCAATCACAGTTTAGCCACTTATTACTTTTACATTCTCTTATTTTGATAAGGTTTCAATTTTATTTTTTACTTTTAAATTGTTTAAATTTATTTGCACTTATGCGTTTTAATTACTCATTTTGCTTTACTAAAATGTTTGTTTTTAATTCAAATTAACATTTCTATTTGAAAGTATTTGTATTTTAAATTTGCTATATTTTCTTAAGATTTTACATATTGCTTTCCATTATTTCCATTTAGTCTTCTTCCTACTTTTAAAAACATTATTAGATATTAAACTTATTATGTTTAATTCATTTTTTTACTTAAATTGTTTATTTATATTAAAGTTGGTGAAAACCTTTTATTCTACCACCCTTTTTAGAAAAAAAAAATTTAATTGAATCAGCTTATTAAGAGCTATCGTTTAATAGTAAAGTCTATGCTGTGGTAGACGCTAAGATTATTATTTATAATTTTATTTTATCTTAAGATTCACGTGCAAATTACATTTTAATTTATAACAATAAAACCAATCTTAGGGTTGCAACTTTTTATTATATTAAAACTTGTTCATTTTAATTATATTAATTAATATAATTAATAAAAAATAATTATGTATATTAATAATGTATAATTTAAAGTGCAGAGTAAGGCGGATATAAATATTTTCGCACCGCTCTGCTTCGCACCGCAAAAATTAAATATTTTTGAAACTCGCGGTTTCAAAAATATTTAATTCTAACTTCTTAACTGTCAGAGAAAACTGTAAAAGAAAATGTAATTATTATTATATATAATAAAGAGTCTTTAGCGTTATCCGAATTTTAATAAAAATATAAATTAAAAGCAGCTAAGTCAGGTGAACGTGAACGTGAACGTTTAAAAATAATTTGTAAAGTAATAGTATATGAAAATACTATTTATACAATTTAAAACACAGTTATTTATAACACCTTGGTAGCTCAGTGGGAAAAACTCGGCCGACTGCCACTCGCGATTTGGAAGGATACATTTTTGGAAATTTTCTTTTATGTCCCTGTTACGAGTTGACACATTCCCTTACATTTTAGTGCGTAAAGAAACAACAGTAATTTATTTTTAAAGCATTTTCATATACTTTACTTAAAACTTTACGTTGAACTGCAGAAGCGAATTAAAAGAAACAAGAGGTAGTTTTATAGGAACGTGTATTTTATAAGGTTTAAAACACGCATTTCGTATAACAACGCCATAGCTCAGATGGTTGGAGATCGGTTGTTTGTTCAAATAGTCTCGAGTTCGATACCAGTCGAAGTTAAATTTTAAAAATCTTTAAGTAAAATCCAACGAGCAACGAGCCGAACGAGACGAATGACGAATGACGAATGACCGTAGGATACTCCTGATGTGAAAAATATTTTTAAAAATCTCTAAGATAAACCCTCGGCCGACTCGGCCGACTCGGCCGACTGCCACTCGCGATTTGGAAGGATACATTTTTGGAAATTTTCTTTTATGTCCCTGTTACGAGTTGACACATTTTCCTTACATTTTAGTGCGTAAAGAAACAACAGTAATTTATTTTTAAAGCATTTTCATATACTTTACTTAAAACTTTACGTTGAACTGCAGAAGGAATTAAAAAGAAACAAGAGGTAGTTTTATAGGAACGTGTATTTTATAAGGTTTAAAACACGCATTTCGTATAACAACGCCATAGCTCAGATGGTTGAAGATCGGTTGTTTGTTCAAATGGTCTCGAGTTCGATACCAGTCGAAGTTAAATTTTAAAATCTTTAAGTAAAATCCAACGAGCAACGAGCCGAACGAGACGAATGACGAATGACGAATGACCGTAGGATACTCCTGATGTGAAAAATATTTTTAAAAATCTCTAAGATAAACCCTCGGCCGACTCGGCCGACTCGGCCGACTGCCACTCGCGATTTGGAAGGATACATTTTTGGAAATTTTCTTTTATGTCCCTGTTACGAGTTGACACATTTTCCTTACATTTTTAGTGCGTAAAGAAACAACAGTAATTTATTTTTTAAAGCATTTTCATATACTTTACTTAAAACTTTACGTTGAACTGCAGAAGGAATTAAAAAGAAACAAGAGGTAGTTTTATAGGAACGTGTATTTTATAAGGTTTAAAACACGCATTTCGTATAACAACGCCATAGCTCAGATGGTTGGAGATCGGTTGTTTGTTCAAATGGTCTCGAGTTCGATACCAGTCGAAGTTAAATTTTTAAAAATCTTTAAGTAAAATCCAACGAGCAACGAGCCGAACGAGACGAATGACGAATGACGAATGACCGTAGGATACTCCTGATGTGAAAAATATTTTTAAAATCTCTAATATAAACCCTCGGCCGACTCGGCCGGCCGACTGCCACTCGCGATTTGGAAGGATACATTTTGGAAATTACATTCTTACAAATTTTCTTTTATGCCCCTGTGACGAATTGACATATTCCTCTTACATTTATATTTATTTTAATGTAACCATTTGCGTTAAACTGCAGAAGAGAATTAAAAAAGAAACAAGAGGTAAGTTATAATTTTATTTATTTCCCAGTCCCCCTTTACATCCCAATGGACTTAAGGCCCTTTACAACTAAGACTAAGTCTACGTTAACAGGTCGAAGGCGCGGACATTCGCATTGGAATGTGCGCGGTCTTGAGCCACCCCCTTTCCTAACACTTTTACAAAGGCATGTTTTAAGGCCGCACAGCCTTACAACACCCTGTCATTTACTAAACGTTATGTGTTCCGATGTGAAGGGTAAGATATGGTTAAAACTAAGAAAGGCAAAAATGCTAATCGAAAACATAAGCCCTTCGCATTGGAGACACATAACGGTGTCTTAAAATAGCTGTAAAAGATGTATAATTTGTTACAAATTTAAAAGTCCAATTCTTGTTAACATTAATTAATATTAAAACATATTGGACGTGAACATTATGATTAATATAATAAAGACTTACGCCCCGTATTTCAGTGAATGATTAACCATTTGTTTGCGCTAACGCCTGTTTAAGGCTGCGCACTGCCATGTTTTTTACATACTGCGCAGTCTTAAACAGGCGTTAGCGCAAACGAATGGTTAATTATTCACTGAAATACGGGGCGTTAGATTAACTAAATAATATATATACAAGTTGTTACAAATTTGAAAAATTAAAAATAATGAACAAACTACAATCTCTTTTATAATTATAAATAATTAAAAACTATAGTAAATAAAAGTGAATAAGGGGGCAAAAGCTATAACAATAACTGTGTTTTTTAATAATAATTAAAAATTAAGTGTCTTATGAAACAACTGCAGACACAAATCTGAAGTGAAAAGGGAAGCATAAAAGGTAAGTATTTAAAATACGAAAATGTGAAATAATTAAAAAAGAACAAAAAGATAAATAATTAAGAAATAATCTTAATTCTACCACCGAATCTTAAACCTGTAAGAAAATGTACAATATATTATACACAATAAAGAGTTGCAACCGATATTATGTTTGTATTAACAATTTCAAAAGCTAAGGTTTATCTAGACTGAATCAAATAATAATCATATAGATTAGAGAAAACTCAACCAATTAATTAAAATTATTAACAGCAATCGAATTGCAACTGCTTTTTCAATACGCCTTAAATGTAGCAAGAGCAAGGAATAGAAATAGGTGAGTAATATTTTCTACAAGAAGTGCGGAAGAGAGCTGTTTGTGTTTGTGTCTGCTTGGAATATATTTTTAAAGTAATCGTCAAAGAGAAGACGGTAATTACTTCTATAAGGTGGCAAATGACGGCAGATCAATCTTACAAAAAGGTAAAAGTGATTGTAGTTAAAATTAATTTAGAAAATACTAATGCAATTAAAGTTTAAAAAATACATAAATAATACGACGAACTACTAAGTTAGAATAAATAATAGTTAAATCAAAAAAGCGCAGAGAAGAAAATAAATAATATGAAAAAACTGTGAAATCATTAAAGAGTGAGAATAGTAAAGTTATTAATAAATGAAGATAAGAATAATTAAATTCCACGTATATAAATGTTTAAACAATTAAAATTAAGATAGTAATATATTTAAGCTAACTAAGATTGTGACTTCATTATTACTAAATATAATTTAGAAGAATAGTTAAGAGTAATAAAATTTAAACACGAATTAAAAATCACTAAGAATCTATCTTTATAGAATGTGTATGTGTTGTGAGTGCGTGGAAAAGAAATATGTGTAGTTCATTTTACGATACCTTTGCTATTTTCTTTTTCTTGTTCTTTGCTTTTTGGAACAAAAGGTTCCCTTGTGTGTTAAAAAAAAAACCTTGGTATTTCTTAGACATTATATCTTAAAGATTATTATAAAGCAAAACGACCCTGGTATATTTTTTTCTCTTTATACACATTTCAATACTTTTCCCACCTTATGTAATTATCTGGGTTGTGTACGTTTGTTTAATTTGAAATTTTATTTTATTAACTTTCATATAGGTATTAATATATTTAAAAAAAATGTTTACTAAAAACTAAGTTCTAAATATTCGAAAAAAATATATTATTAAATAATAACTTTTAAAAAGTAATTTAAATGCAATTATTGATTGATTATTATTGATAATGATGTTTTACTCCAAATATATTTTAAATATAAGTGAATGATAACAATTAATTTCAAAAGAAATCGTTTAATTTTTTAAATAGGTTATTAAAAGTTTAATTTAAAAAGTAAAATTTGAAAATGTATTGCTAATTCAATTATTCATAACATACTGATTTACCGCAAAGCTATTTAAAAATCAAACAAACAAGAAAGTGAAACCAAAAATGTGTGTACGAGTGTATGTATAAACTTAGCAATTATCCTAACACAAGGAAACAAACAGCATGAACCGTGCACAGCACAAGTGACCTTTGCTGTCATCCGCTAACTTACATCTACGATGAAATAATGTCTAATAAAATACCAAATACTATTCTCTAAACCGCGTTACAGTATTATTTGTTTACTCAAAATAAAATACGCCTACATCAATAAGTTTTTGCATTAAAAAATTAAACAGCATACTTCAATGACGAAGATGTGTTTGAATCTCTCTTCGTCTCTAGAGCAAAACGCACAATATCATATTTCGAAAACACACAAAAGAACCAACAAATTAATAAAAAATACTTACAACCTAACAAAATATACATACATACATATATTAAATTATTTAAAACTCTCTTTATAAGATAATAGTAAATAACAATAAAACTGTGATGATGTTTTCATTTTCTGCTCCTTGCAATACAGTCGAAAGGTCTCCAACTCGTGATGTTTGAGAACGACGATTAAGTTATGGAAATGCCAGCAATTAATGTGAAAAAAGGTCTTCGGAAAAATTGACCCAAAGTTCCACCTGTTAAATTTAAAACATTGCGATTAATAAAAATCTAAAGTCTAAATAAATTCTAATAATTATTAAAAAAGAATGGGAACAAAAATTAATTCATTACCAAAATAATTAAATCAATTTTAAAATGAACTCGCTTCAAAATGCACATTTTTTTTTAATTATTGATTTAACTTTTGTTTAATTCAACATTCAAACAATAAACGAATATCTAATGTTAAAAAATAACATAAATCTTCACTCACACAAAATCTTGGAGTTCCATAAACAGCTGGAAAACTTCATCCTATGACCCCACTGAGAGAAGTCCAAACGCAAAAGCGGTGTATTTGGCCGATATCTAGGTCTGGCTCGCCGGCAATTGCCTGTAAAATATTGACGATAAATTGCGGTTTTTCCTAAATACATAAGAAACTAAAATTAATAAAATGAACAAACAAAAATTGAAATTAATCTGGTAGTTAAATAATAGGAGCATACTTAAAATGTTTAGTACCTCCTACTAAAAGAATAATTAAATTAAAAACTATTTCATCGTTATCCACATTTATTTTTTTTTCAAATATTAATTAAAAGTTTTTTTAGAAAATGCTTAAATACAAAGCAATGTATAACCGATACACTAATCAATTCTAAAATTCGGTGAGTGCTTATTAAGAATTAAAAAAAAATATTGCTCGTTTTAAGAATTTAATACAGCGAACAAGGAATTTTTAAAATTACCACCAAACCATCGAAACTAACAACGCTTTAATTTAAGAAAAACTACCCACGCAGAAAAATAATAGAACCTTCACACTTACATCGTTTTAAAATGAGTATCCCTTGATGGGCGACTACTTCTAAAATTTTACATCTGCAAAGGGAAGAAAGTGGTGCGGTGTAATGTATGGTACCTCCGCATTTATATTCGGTTCTGCAAAATAAAGAAATAATTATTAGCTGAAATCTTTTACGAAATGTGTGAATTTTAAAAGAAATCGTTAGAATTACTATTTACCTCAAATAAAAGATGTAGTAAAAATTAAATGCACTAATTTATAATAATACTTAAGACACAACCGTTTGACTTCGTTGTATGTTGAAAAATGATTCAGATATGGAAAGTTTTATGTAAGTGCTGTTGTCATATCAGTAGACCCCCAAAGCTAAGTTGCCCGGTATCAAAAGCGATAAAGTCAACTAAAAGAGCTTTGATTATTTTCAATAAAATTATCGATTTATTTTGTTAAAGGAAAAACAACACAAGGTATTACGAACGCATTTGTTCCTACTTTATTTTAATTAAACCCTTAAATATTCTAATGCGAAATAATAAAACAATGTATAAATTTTGAACGGACAAAATTCATACAATGACCTTAAATAACTACCTCATTAATAACACCGTTCATATAATTTACTGAATAAAACCATCGTTTGACTTCATGTTTTTTTGGTTATAAAGTTTACTTACCAAATTGATAAATTAATGCCAAGTTTAAAGAAACAGTAAGCACACATTTAATTACAATTGCTTTAAATCAAACGTTAAAATCGATAGTTACAGTTAAACAACCAAGAGGCTGATAACTTCTTCAACGTTCACTTGAAAGCGTTCCATATAGCTAATCTAACATAAGTCATTCTGTTTTAATAAACAAACAGTAGTATTATTAACAATTTTCAATGGTTAGTATTAATAAATTGTTTTTATATGAAATAGGATTTGCATCCATTACGTGGTGTATTTCTTTATATTTGTATTTACAACTAGTTTCTGATAATCAAAATAATTTCATTTCAAGGTACACTCCAAGTTATGAAGGGACAAAAATAAATATAGACGTTCACAATAACCATTTAGATATGGAAAAATATCAAATTTAGTAAAAGTAGGACATGACACATATTTAAATGATATTCTTTACAAAATACATTGTTTTTTAAATTTTGACTTTACTTTTATATAAAATAATTTATAATCAAATTTTAAATACAATAAAAACGTATTCAGCATTTGTAAAGTTAGTTTAATTAAATTACAATTTCAATTTATAATATATATTATAATAATTTAGTTATTTTTATTTTCAGATGAAAGTTGGTAACGTTTTGGTTAAAAACAAAACTTAACCTCTGTAATTGTTGTTTTGATACCGGTGCTCCAAAAGCTTGTATAAATTATTGTAGTAATTTGATTTTAATCTAAATTATCCGATACAGAATTTGTATTATTATTATTTAAAAAACACAATTGTCAAAGCGCAACAAAAATTTGGCATGGTTAATACAACAATGGCAAGTGGACAAACTCGAAGAATTTTAGTGGAGACAAAAAATTTAGCGAAAGATCCTTCGCCTGGTATTAGTGCATTTCCTGACGAATCTAATTGTCGCTATTTTCATGTAGTTATGGCTGGGCCTAAGGGTTCTCCTTATGAAGGTGGACTGTTCAAGCTTGAAATGTTTTTGCCTGAAAATTATCCTTTAAGTCCACCTATAGTGAGATTTTTAACAAAAATTTATCACCCAAATATTGACAAGTTAGGAAGGATCTGTTTAGATATCCTTAAAGATCAATGGAGTCCAGCTTTGCAAATGAGAACAGTGCTCTTGTCCATACAAGCATTGTTGAGCACTCCCAATCCAGATGATCCATTAGACAATGAAGTAGCTAATGTGTGGAAAACTAATGAAACCAAAGCAATTTTAACAGCAGGAATGTGGACCCGTCAATATGCTATGACTGACGAAAATTAGTTTTTACATAAATTTATCTTAACTGGTTATTTGTATTTATCTTTTAGTTTTTGTTTTAGACATAACAGGTGTGTATAAATAATTGATGCTTAGTGAAGATCATTTACAAAAAAAATCTGCAATAATCTTAATTATAACAATCTTTTAGTTTTTTATTACAAAAAATAATTTTTTTAACATTATAAGTCACCATTATAATCGATCATATTTATAATTGGAATAATTTGGAAAAATCCATAGAATTAAAATATAATTTAAATTTTGCTAAATAAATAATTTTTATTTCTTTTTAGGTGGAGACTTGGAGAAAAATGCATCCATAAATAATCCAGTGAAAACAACTACAGCACCAATCCACTGTCGAGAATCCAACTTATTCCCAAATAAAATAACAGATCCTAAAACTGTGAAAAATTTCCTGGTTGTGGTTATAACAGAACATGGCAAGGGTCCAAACTCAGTTACCTAAAATTTACATTATACATAATTTATGCTAAAATATTTAACCGAACTTACTGTTAAAAATATAAATAATTGTCCAAGTGCACCTGTTATTGCTAATAAAGATATACGAGTTACTATAATTGGGTGTCGAGAAACAAAATCTGTGAACTGGAAAAGTTCTCCTGATCCAACTAAAGCAATACCTATAAAAATACAGGACCACATATTCATACTTCTCATCATTTGTTGAGCAGTTGGTTGTGCTTCAGCTTTCATTCTTTCTTGAACAGCACCAGTAAGGCCATCCATAGTTAAAGACAACAATATTAATAATTCACCTAATCCAAAAGAATTATCAATCTGTTTGCTGCCTGTCTTATCTTTGTACATAAACAACATAACTCCTATAACAATCATCAGCACAAAAAGGTACTTCTTTAAGGAATAAGACTTCCTTCCTATTAATACTCCTAATATCATAACAGGAATTGGTTTTCCAGCTTTTCCGACTACCTAAAATGTGGATTCTCATTTATTCATAATTTTTTATTTTATAAGTTCTTTTACTTGTATGGGATAGGAAACCCATTGTAATGCCATAGTTGAACAGACCATTGCTAGCAAATATGTTAATGCTGCACTAACACAATATATTTTTGGAGTTTTGTCTTCTCCTTGTTGCCATACATAAAGCATTCCTTTGGCAAAAAAATAATTGACTAAACATTGCATAAAAACTAATGCCAATGCATACGTATAACGTTCTTCAACTTTAGTGGAGATGCCATTTTCATTAGTATGTTCATAAGTGTATTGTCCTCTTGTTATTTTTTCTTGCAAAATACCAAAATAGAAATAACATACAAATATTCCAGCTGCACAAACTGCAAATTTCTTGGTGTTATGCATTTTTTGTTCAATTAAAAATTTGACTTGATATTAATAATATATTTTTTAATTTATCAAAATGTTATGTTACTCATAACTAATTACTAACTCAATTTACTACAAAAAATTATTTACAAAATTGCCACATGCTATATTAGTGCTCCCGTATTTTCACATATTTTGACAGCCACGTCGTTTAATTCTCCTTTGCTATTGGTCAAATTTCAATCAATTGAATATATAACAAAGAGATGTCTCTCAGGTCAATAATTTGAATATTTATGAAAATGATTTTTTTTAATCAAGGCAGTTTGAATAGATGACTTAAGACTTAAAACGAGCGCCTAAATCTAAAAGAAAAATAATTAACAGTCTAAAAACTCATTTCAAATCATTTTATAAAACATCCTATTGAACATTGTTTTAGGAAGTATATGATTGGTCCCCTTTCTATTTTTTAATTATAAACATTAATGATACACTGCACCTAAACAAAACTTATTTGTTCCTTTTTTAGCAAATCTATTTTTAATAAATTAAACAATTTTAAAGTACACTTTCGATAAATAAAATTATACAAGTGCATTATAACAACATATACTTGACATATCTTGAATAAATTGAACCATCTTCCTAAAATACAAGTTAAAAACAATTCTATCTACTTATTTTTTTTTGTCATTTATCTAATTAAAAAATATAGCACCCTGGATTAACTTTGCTAAAATCACTTTTAAGTATACAAATGCTACTGTTATTTTCTTTGTACAAATTTAAATTAAAAACTTTAAGATAACAAATACTGATCATTGCAGCTATAACTTTAAAATAAAAGTGAAACACATATTTTGTGTTTAAAAATCATATAAAATGCTTACTGGTATGCAATTGTGATATATTTCAATGACCAATTAACTATGCATAGGCTTCATTAGAAAATGCAGAAGGTATGCTTTCTTTCGTTTTTGATGTGACAGAATGACCAAGTAATTCAGGACAAGCCAATTCACCTTTTTGTATAGAATGCAATGTTTTCAACAGTTCATAATTAATTAAATCGGTGACTTTGGAATCATTACTGAAAAGTTTAAATTAGTAAAATCATTGTAGTTACATTCTAAAATACTTACTTATAATCAGGATGTGAAGTAACGAATTTACGAATCCACGATGCAGTCGTCAAAATTTCTCCCGAAGCTCTATTTTGAATGAATTTCAAATACTGCTGTATAGTACAATGTGTATCTGCATCGACATCCATTCCACTTAAATAACTATTTATTAGAGGTATAAGTCCCGGAAACTCCCCTTCCTACAATTTAAGAATGTAAAATATCATACTTATATTTACATGATTTCATATACTTTTCCGTTAATAATTTGATTAATTGTCATTGGTTCATATACATCACAACATGTGGAGTAACCCTCCTTACAACATTTGTTAGCTTCTGGTGGACTAACTTGAGTAGTAATATCTTTGCGAAACCAAAATTTTTCATTAGAACAAGCACCTCGTTTTTGGGCGTTTTGCATGTTCTCATCTACCTATAAAAATTATTATAACACTTGATATTCGTTTATATTCTACTCAAACTTACTTTACTAATAGGAATGATGAAATTTAGTTGATATGATAAAATTACTCTCGTCAATAAAACGACAAAACATACAATTGCAGCATTTTCGAAATCTGTTATTTGGGCTTCACATGGTCTAAATTCTACACGCCAACCAATTGTTGAGTTAGGTGGAGGAGGTTTGAATCTCATTGTTTGCCAATTTGTAGACTGGATATTCTATAAATTAAAATGTTTTTTTATCAATAGGAAAATCGTTTAATTAAGAACCTACTTCAAAATGATCAGTGTCGTGTTCGTCATCTTGATTAATTTTTTCAGAAAATAACGAAACTGTATCTCTAATGAATAAATGAGCAATATGCTGCGCCAATAAATGGTCGATGCCATTGCTCGTTAATTTTTCGTAAATTGCTTCATCATATACCAGAGGAACATCATTATATTTTTCACCGTGTTGCGATAAATATGAATCAATAGAATCATAACGTGACTTATTGATTACAAATTTGTTTTCTTTTAATGGTTTTAATCCCCTTTCTTCCTCTGTCCTGCAATCCACAGAACAAGAAATGACATTCCAACGACAATCCACGTCTGTAATGAATCCTCTATAAAGCGGTGAAGCAGCTGTGAATGCTAACTAAATATAAATATAAATATTTGGGATGTAACAAACATTGTATTTAGTGATTACCATAATCGGGCATAAAGGTGTTAATTGATCGTATAATGTTCTAGCCTCTTCTATGTTGCATGCTTGAAAGGTTAACTGTAAACAACAGCAGCCCATTCCAAAACCCATTGCATCCATGTAAACATGATCAGGCAAAGCTGCCCTGCTGTGCAAATGAGAATCGTCTACTGGTATTTCAGTATTTTTATCTTTGTACACTACAATCAACGGCTCTTATTAAAAACGAATTCAATAATATAATAGATTTTTATACCTGGCAAATTAATTGCAACTTTCTCTCCTCTTCTTAAACGAATATTGCGTGACAAATTCGTAAAACGCGGATGTCCTGGAAATATAACATCATCAGGAAAAAATAGAGATTGGGTTGCACCTTTGTCTGGTGTTGGCTTTGTAGGAGGGTCAGTAAAATCTTCGCATCCCAATCTTTGAATCAAAACACAAATATAAAAAAAAATTGCATGTCATTATCAAAATTTTTCATTAATAAAATCTTATCAAACAATAGCATTCAAATCAGTCATTTACACGTATGTGCATTGTATCCCAAAAATTCTTATAAAATCAGTTTTATATCTAATCTTATTAAATATGTAGTATGCTAATTTGTTATTATTTAAGACTAGAGTTATTAACATATCCAAGATACACTGTATAATTGAAAAAAATGATATGTTAATTAAACTACTTATGCTTCTAATCTTTTTTCTGGTTATCTAATTAAGATTTACTTTAAATGAGATCATCATTCCACAAAAGAAATATGCTGTGTAATGCTTAATTACAAGGAGCGCAGATATTGATGAAAAAAACTAATTTATGCAAAGTAACCTTCTATTTTTCATTTAACTAATTCAAAATTTATAAAAATAAAAGCGTTATTGAATAGTCATTTTTATCTTTAAAAGATAATTGTGCATCTATAATTATCTTTGTTTGTAGCTATTGGTTTCTATAGCAATACTTAAAGTAGATATTCCCATAAACTTTAATACATATAACAAACCTTGGAAAACTTGTTAAGGATAAAATAACTTCTCCAGGTTTTAATAGCTCAGAAACCTCTTCTCTCCTATATCTCATATTAGCTTCTACTATATTGAAATGGGCCAACAATCCACCATAAGGCTGGCCTGGTGTACCTTCAACCATATAAGCCCCATACTCAGGTCGCCACAAAGATTTAACACCTTTAGGATCTGCATTTTCTTTTTCGTTAAGTGCAGCTAAAATTTCTTGAGCTCTTAAACTTACTTTAGCTGTTTTCTTTTCGTCGTCAAATTTCACAATAATATATTCCACTTCGTCGCCCCATTTCAAGACATCTCCTTGCCGATCTCGTAGTCGTTTGTACAAGTTTATAAATTGATTTATGCCATGCGTCCTTACATGTTCTGCTAACTGTTTGGTTTCTTCCCAAGACAAAGGACTTCCTTCTGTTAATAGACCCATTTGTATTTAAGTAAAATAATTCAAATTGCTATTCAAATAACAAATATATCACTCTAAAGTTCTGAAGTAAACTGGTGTTGCTAGAAAAAAATATTACAACACTTCCAGTGCACGTGCGCTGTAAAACTTTGTGAGTTATTAGTAGTTTATACGTGTATTGCGTAATAAATTCTAATTTATTATCTAATCTCGTACTAGCATGGTTCTCCTTCAGGTTTATCTTTTTATTTCTTTTACATGCTTTTGACATTTAACAGTAATTAATGAGTTTCATGAATCTCCAGCAGGTGTCAGTGAACTTCAAAAATGTGATTGTTCTTAATTTTTAGGTTAGCTATTTCAATAATTTCTTATTATTAATTTGTTAAGTAATAAAATTTAGTTAGTGAGTAGTTTTTAAGAATAAATTATGGCAACATCGAAGAGTTTAATGGTATCACCATTATTTACACGAATTCTTTCAATGTTTCCACAAGACTTCTCTTTCTGTTTTGCTTATGGTTCTGGTGTTAAAAAGCAATTAATCAGCAAGCCCTTAGGATCTGCATCAAATATGATTGATTTAATTTATTGTGTAGATAATTCCAATAAATGGCACGAAGACAATTTAAAGTTAAATAACTTACATTATAGTGGATTAAAGTACTTAGGACCCTTAGGAGTAACTAAATTTCAAGAAAATTATGGAGCTAAAGTCTACTACAATACCTTAATTCCATTCGAAGATATTTTAATAAAATACGGAGTAATAAGTACTAAGGATTTGATAACAGATTTATTAGAATGGTCCCATTTGTATGTGGCAGGCAGATTACATAAACCTGTAGAGATTGTAATAAAACCATCCTCTTCAGAACTTCAAACAGCTTTACAATTAAATTTACAATCAGCTGTACATACTGCATTATTAGTTTTACCAGAATCATTTACAGAATATGAGTTTTATTATGCAGTATCAAGATTAAGTTATTCAGGAGATTTCAGAATGTATTTTGGTGAAAATAAAAATAAAATAGAGAATATAGTAAAACCACAATTAGCAGGATTTCGTAATTTATACAAATCTTTAGTCGATAATTTAAAAGATTATTTGGATATTCCAATAGCATCTGAACAAGCTTCTCAGGGAGACAGTCTTTCAAAACAAGTTATTTGTTCTCAGGATGTTTGCCCTTTAGCGAAATTACATCACTTAAATCAGCTACCAAGGTGGCCTCAGAAAGCTTTAACTAGATTTTGGAATCGTGGTAAATTAAGACAAGACACTGAAGACGTCCTAAGGGCAATTGCTTATGATCCAGAATGTAACATAATAGTAGAGCAATGTATAAATGGCATAGTTTGGCAATCTTCCATTAGGCAAAGTTTGAAAGGAATCTTAACTGCAGGGGTTTTAAAAAGTGTCCAATACAGTAGCAAGAAAATTGTAAAAATGCTTAGATAAATTTTAAAATAGGCGAATGAATTATATGTCCACTTATACATTATTAAGGTGGCTAACTAAATTGTTAAACATACTTTGTAAATGTCTCAAACGCTAATTATGTAACAGAAATTTATGTTGCATGAATTATTTATTTCGCATTCATAAGCTTAGAAATTATATTACATTTTAATTTTAATGTAAATAAAGTTTTTTTTAAACTTAAATTGTACTTTTGTAAAACCAAACCAGTTGGTCACCTTAATTTTATTTAAGAATACGGGAATGTAATTATTTCCAGCTTACATTGTACTACCTTAATTTGCAATTTTTATATTTACTTTTTATTTAAACAGTTATTATCCATTTATTTATAATTATTTCTTATTTTCAGAAAATATAAAATGTCTTATGGTCCTGCTTTGCCCCCACACTTATTAAAAAAAGATGCAAAAATAGAAGAAAAGAAAAATACTATTATAGGTCCTTCACTCCCTCCACATTTAAAAGAAAAATTAAGTGAGTCTTCTCCTACCGATGTACCTCAAAATATAGAACAGTCATCCAATGTTAATGATGATGAAATTTATGGTCCTTTGCCTCCAAATAGTTCAAGTGGTTCTCAAGCTCATCAAGCCCTTGAGGAAAGAGCATTGGAAATGAAATTGGGATACTTGGATTCAAATAGAGATGAAGAGAAAGTTCGAGAAGAATGGATGTTAGAACTTCCAGACGTGGGACGATCCAGATTGGGTTTAGGGCCAAGGCAATTTCGAAAGAACCAATTACCCGATTTTTCTGACAGGTTTATATTTCACATTCTTTAATTTAAAGATTACCATTATTAAAAGAATCAAATTCTAGATCGTCGTGGACCGACTCTCCTGTAGAGAAAGCAAAGAAATTAAAACACAAAAACAAACCTGTCGATTTAAAAAAAGAAACTGAATTAAAGGAACTTCGCAAAAGAGATGAAGAGCAACAGCAAATTTCTGAGAGGCATTCAAGGAAAACTAAACGTGATAAGAGCCTGTATGATATTCATCAAGATACATTAAAAAAAAAGAAAAAGGTTTAATATTTGTATTTTTAAATATTTTTAATTTAAAAAATAAAAAAATTACTTAAAGGATGAAGATGAACCAACACGGCGCCCGTTTGATAGAGAAATCGATTTAAAAGTGAATCAATTTGATGATGCACAGAAGAAATCTATTCTAAAAAAAGCTATGCACTTGGATGATCGGTTTTCTGCGGGTCAATCTAAGTTTCTATAAATGTTTTAATTAAAACAAATTTGATTGAATGTATGTAACAAATTTGAGGTGAGTAACACCATTAATGACCTTTGGAATATTTGGAAATAATTAGATGGGTGTTTTTATAATTTATTATTGTCATATTTCATAAAAGCGATTTAAAAGGTATTATTTATTCTTTGGAATTATCGTTATTAATAGCTTGTTAATTAAACTTAACATTATATATCAATTTATTTGCTGTTGTAATTCGGAATTCAAATAATGGAAATTTAGCAAGAAATATTTGTAATGAGAATGATTATACCATTAAAAACGTATTTTCAATTAGTAGAAAATGTTGAACTGTTTTTTGAAAATAAATCGATTTCGAAAACAAATATAAATTCCTTAAGTTATTCATTAACAACTTAAAGATGATCTCAATAAACAATTATTTAATGCAATAGTTTTTAATATAAATTAAAGAAAGCTTCATATCACATTTACTGCGATTACTAAATTGTTATTATTATTTTCCCTTGCAATTTACTGTTTACATGCAGCAATTGGGTGTTAAGAAATTAAATATAAGCAGGTACATATCTAGCAAGGTCAAAGAAAGTGGTGTTTAGCATAGTATTTGAGCCGCATAACCGAAAGTATTTTGTGGTGCGAGTTTAAGGACAAGCAAAGAGTGAAAGTTGACATAGAAATGTGGTGTCTTCATTCTAGAAAGAAGATGAACCGAAAGCCCTTGGCTCTGACTAATTATTGCCTTGCATACCACATTCCACAGTAGAGCACCCCCCTCGTATTGTGCGTTATTGTCAACTTGTACACTTTCACTGTTATTAACATTTTGAGGAATCCTTTAACATTAAGAAAAGCCGAGTTCAAGGTAAAATAGAATCGTTTGTAATTAGTGTTTGTCTTTCTTTATTTTCACCCCACCTATCTATATAAACATGGGATTTATTGACTATGCTTGCATAGTTGTGTTACATTCGAAACGATAAGGTACATGCTTTGTAAATTTTTTATATTTTATTTTATTAATTAAAGAATATTATCTTTTCAGTAGAACATAATGAAGGGCCCACTAGCTATTTTGGCAGTAGTTATATGCACTGTGGCTGGACAGTTCCCAAATGGAAGAATATTAGAACCTCCAGTTCCTTCATCATGTGCCCAAAGAATCATCCATGAACGTACTCCTGATGGTAAGTAATTTTTTCAAAATTTTTTTGTATGTCTGATTATTTTTATCGTACCCGGATATTCTAAAAATAATTTTCCAATTCTTAATATCTTTAATCCAAAACCCGTTTTCTACTTTTATGCAAATAGTTTTATATTCATTATGAGTATTAAAAAAAATCTAGTTTTAAAAATTCGTTTTTATATATTGTAATTTTAAGTAAAAATTTATTGTAATCGACAGATATTTATTTGACTAAACTTTTGGAATTTGCTCTTTCTGTGATAAGTATATTTTTGATTTTTATTTATTTAAAAAGATTCCCTCAAATTTAATGCGATAAAACATTTATAGGCAAAGGATATTTCATGAGTTGGAGGGACCCTGCAACTAGAGGTGTAGAAGAAGATTGGTTGGGAGCCAGAAATTATTGTAGACAACGTTGTATGGATTCAATCTCTCTGGAAACAAGTGCCGAAAATGAATGGATAAAACAAAGACTCCTCAGCGAAAAGGTAATGCAATATTGGCAGTTCATTTATGTGAAATATTAACTCATTTCGTAATTCTTTTTTTAGGTGAAATACATTTGGACTTCGGGTCGTCTCTGCGACTTTAAAGGATGTGACCGTGCTGATTTACAACCTGTGAATGTCAACGGATGGTTCTGGACCGCCGAACTCCAAAAATTGGCGCCAAGTTCTCAAAGAGAACAAAACGATTGGTCCGAAAACGGGGGTATTGGAAAACCACAACCTGACAACCGCGAAGCCCAGCAAGGTGGGGCCAGTGAAAACTGCTTAGCAGTTTTAAATAATTTCTACCAAGACGGTGTTAATTGGCACGATGTTGCTTGTCATCACCGTAAGCCCTTCGTATGCGAAGAGAACGAAGCGCTCTTAAAATACGTTCGTTTCAATAATCCTAATTTAAGAATTTAAGTGACTTAATTATGAGGTCGACAATTGCTCAAACAAATCCAGCAATAGGTTTTATTAGTTAATTTATTTATAAATGTTTACCTGTGTAATAAAGTTTTTTATGTTTAAATTGTTGCTTCCTTATTATAATACATTTTACAATTAATCTTGTTCTATAGAACAACATTAATTGTAAAATGTGAAGATGATTTTAAACTACAGATGCTGTTTTCATCATTAGTCTTTGGGATAATTCATCTCAAAACATTATAAATATTTAGAAATCTGATCATCTCAACATATCTTACACATTTTAAAAACTTTGTTGTAAATAGTAAAGCACCTGAAAATCTTTTTCAATTTAAATTATAAGTCATACATTGTTGTTTGGAAAGTTATTTGGAATGTCTTTGAATAAAGATGTGCTTATATTAAATTTCATTTAAAACAATGCATATAACAAAACTTAAATGTTATTTTTTACCTTCGACCATAATAATATGGTATCCAAATTTAGTTTTAACTGGTTGATCTGTATAAACGGCGCTATTTACGTTAGAAATTGGCAAAGCAAAAGCTGCATCTTGAAAAGGACCAACCATAGAACCTCTTGTCATCCATCCTAAGTCTCCTCCTTGACGAGCTTTATCTTCACTATAAACAGCAGCTACTTCTGGAAACTTTTGACCAGCCTTTAGTTTCTCTAACGCTTCAAGACATTTACCTTGTTTTTCACAAAGTATGTGTCGAACTTTTACAGCAGTACCTCCTTTTTTCTCCTTTGCAGCGCCTACAATTAAATTCCTTAGGATTTTGTAATATCATTCATTTTATAAATACCTTTGTCAGTGTCATCAGATTTTCCTGCTTTTGCAGATTTTGAACTATTTCCGGCTTTTTTAGGAGGCATATTTTGAAAATTACGAACGAGAATAACTATTTACTATTTACAATAACATAACCTCAATGAGCAACATGAATGAAGGTTATGTAATTCAATGGATGTTTTATAATATTGTTCTGCAATTGATAAATATAGATTAAATGTTAAGTTAGGAGACACATGTGATAATTAAAGGTCAGTTTCATTTTTAGTTCTGCCGTTTAACAAGTAAGTGTCAAGGTGTTATTAATTTCGTATAAATATTTTTATGAATTTGTGTTTTAGGTTTCAGCATGAATGAATGGTTGAGAATCTCGGTGTTTCTTTGTACATTTGGGTTTCTTAAGGAAATTCGACCTTCTGAACCCTTCATATATGAATACTTAACAGGACCATGGTGGAACAATACCTCAGAGCAAATTATGCAAGAAGTTTATCCAGTAGGAACTTATGCATATTTAGCTCAACTTGTGATAGTTTTTTTAATTACTGATCTTTGTCGATATAAACCTTTAATTATTTTATTGGGATTATCTGGAATTGTAGTTTGGAGTTTGTTAATATGGAGCCAAACTTTATTTCAGTTACAAGTGTTAGAGGTAATTAAATTTAGAAAATATATGTATGTTTTTAATTGTTAAATTATATTTTAAGGTAATTTATGGAACTTTTATGGCAGCAGAAGTGGCATACTATACATATATTTATGCTAAAGTACCAAAACAGTATTATGCACAAGTAACTAGTCATACAAGGGCTGCAATTTTGGCAGGAAGATGTTTTTCTGGCATATTGGCCCAATTATTGGTGGAATTTGAAGTTATGGACTATAAAGGCCTTAATTATATATCTTTTTCTGGTAAGAAATTAACATATAAGTTCAGTTTTTGATAGTCTGGTTTTAAATTAAATATTTTTTTATTTAATGTATAATTATATTTGACTTAATACACCATTGTGTTTCTTATCTTATTTGTTAACTGATTGTATCTTTTTATTGTTTAATATGGTTTCTAAAACTCTTTCAAGTGTTAATAAGTGATTTGAATACTTTAATAACTTATTAATAGCTTTTTGGAAATTATATGTTTATACATCATGATGAAATATCATTTATCTTTAGCGATTTTAATAAAACTGCAATATTTATTTCAGCAATGATAATTGCAACAATATGGGCTCTATTCCTTCCATCAGCTCAAAAAAGCATTTATTTTCATCGAGATGCTGAAAAACAAGCTTTGACATCTAAATCTAAATATCAAAATGCATTTATACTTATGAAAGACCATTTCACTGAATCATTTTCTAATAAATACGTAGCTAAGTGGTCAGTTTGGTGGGCCTTAGCTACGTGTGGTTTTATACAAGTTCAATCATACATGCAGCCTTTATGGTCAGAAATTCACGTTGATCCAGGTGATTCCCTCCATAATGGTACAGTGGAAGCAGTACTAACACTTGTGGGATGCTTCGGAGCTCTATCAATAAGCATTTTAAAAACAAATTGGAAGCAAAAGGGTGAGCTGGTTTTATCTCTCTGTTCTATTCTAGCTGGGGGCCTTTTAATAATTAGCTCCCAAACTAAATACATTATAGTAAGTTACGGTTGTTATGTTGTATTTGGTGGTTTATATCACTTTATGATTACAATTGCGACATCAGAGGTAGCAAAACATATTTTGGAAGACAGCTATGGTTTAGTATTTGGTTTGAATACTTTAATTGCTTTATTATTGCAAACGTTTATTACATTGTGTCTCGTTACTGGTACGATAGGGTGGGCATTATCACCCAGAAATCAACATTTAGCGTATGGTATTTACCACATCGGTATTGCTGTAGTTTTTATAATAATCGGAATTGTTGACTGGTTCACAAGTCAAGCAGATATTAATAAAACTTATTAATATTAATAAACCAAAGCAAGTACACATATGAATTTATTTCCAATGAGATTAAATGTATTTTTAGAGGCCTATTAATTTATAGAAAATAATTAAGAATAAATGATTGATGAATAAATAATAATTTTTGTTTGGCATATTTAAATATAGAGATTTTAGAATTTAACTAGAACTTATTATTGTGCACCAGTCAATTGATTAAAGTGATAGAAATTAAATTAAGTTGACTAATTTTTATTAAAATTTGCATAACATTCTAAGAGTATACGAACTCAAAAAAACAAATTATTCAACAGCTCAAAATTTAAAAATATATATTTTTTATATCCTGTTAAATAAGTTTGATTATACTATTTTTGTGATATTTGTTCATTGGTGCAGTATATTATGATGATTATTTATGAAGTATTTAAATAGACTACAGTATTGTAAGAGTACATATCATTATTTCAATTGTAAAACATCAAAACTCTAAAATTGTCAATTTTATACCAGGCGATAAAATTTTTATTTTAATACCGAGTAAAGAATTACAAGACAGAATGACCAAAAATCGAATTATAATGTTTTATAATTAGAATGATAATATGTATGTTATCTATTACCTCACTCAGTTAACTAATTTTAATTTTACAAATTGTTACCGATATATTATTGAACAACAATTTACGAACATCTATAAAAGAACATATTACCGGTATTATTTATAAATAGTAAATTGGATTTTTTTATTTTCAAAAGTACTTAAAATTATATTAAGGATTTTGAACTTGAAATACATTTAAATTCGTTCTTTTGCATAAAACTGGCACCCGTGAAGACTGTTATTATATTCCTCATTTTACGAGATGTAAATAGTTTCTAAAGGGTATTTTATAAAGAAAAGAAAATGTGAAGCATTACAAAAATGAATTACCATTCATTCTGCGGTAGTGATGTTAAGATTAATTTTGTTAAAAGTTTATTTAGTATTAAAATGTAGTTATAAAATGTTTTTACTTACATATATTGTTATTGTTGAAATTTAGTTATATCTATTTTGTATAGTATGAATATAACATCTATTATAAATTGTGTATTTATAAAATATTGACTTATGGAATAATTAAACTTTAGGTTTTTTTAAAAAACCAATATTTCTTAAGTATCTAACTATAAAAGGTGTAGCTGCTAAGGTGATGCTTATTCGAACTGGAGCAAATACTTTGTGAATTGCATAGGCAGTTACGAATGTGCTAGCATTTGTAACAGCATTTCCAGTGATACCCAAAGGCACAAATACTTTACCCATGTCTATACCACTGTAAAGATGTCTTTATTATTACTTTCAAATGTCACTAATTTTACAAACCTCGACACCAAAAGATAACAAGCTCCTAGTGACACAAGTGATATTCCAACATGAAAGACTATTACTGTACTTCCGTATTCTTTCACTGCTTTCTTAAGTTTTTCTTTTTTACTTAATGGGGCTTCATCATTGACTTTGTTACTTTGATATCGAATCATATCATTTACCATAAAAGGTTGAAAAGGTATTGAGTAAAAATTAGTACCATTTGAATGAGGTATTAACATCGTTTTTAAGCCTGAAAATCTTTTAATTGGTGCAGAAACTCTATGAAAATTAATAAATAATGGTGTAGTTGACGTGCCTAAGAACAAGAGCAATAATTTTACAAAAATTAAATTGGTACATACATACGTAAACTACTTTGTAAAAACCAGTGTCTCGATATACGAAAATTCATCTTAAAAAATCAGGTTTCTAATGGTATTTACCTCGTCATCAAAACTATGTATAACCTCATTTAGATTATGAAATAAGTTAAACTTAAAAGTAATTGTCTAATTACAGAGAGACTGGTACCTGTAATAATTTATATCAAATATAAGTGGCGATAAGATTTCTAATTTGTATTATAAAAATGAACAATAAATACTAAGAGACTCCAATTATTTTAGGTTAAATTTTTCAAATTTACAACCTTTAGTAAGAAACTTATCAACAAAAAAAAAATTTTTTTTAAATACAAATAATTTTAATAGAATCTATATATCTATTATTAGTAAAAATGTTAAATAAACTTGATAACAATGTTTGACAGTATTTAATTAAAAGAAATACTTGATTAATTATTGGTATTATTGTTTATAATAATTTGTTTCCACACTATTTATTTACAAAAGTTTTACAACTACAATAACGACATCTATACTTGACATGTGTATTAAACATTTGTATCTTGAGGTTATGTAAAATATCCTAAAACCACATTACCCAAACATTAATTGATATATTGAAAAGGAATAAATTGTAATTGTAAATTTATATATCATGCCATTTGTATTCATTTAATAATTTGAATGATATATGATGGGTAAGTATTCTAGCGATTCGGATTCAGACAAACATCGGAATAAAAGGTCACATAAAAGTAGAAGTAGACGAAGGTAAGCTTATCATGAAGTGTGACAATTAAGTTGTGATGTGCTAGCAAGACCGTTACCTAACATAAGCCTTAATAGATCTAGTTCGTCTGAAAGGAGCAACTCTAGAAGTAGGCATAGAAAAGACAAGAGAAGAAGATCCAGAAGTAGAACAAGTGATCGATACTCCAAGTCAAGGTATTTATCCTGATAATACTTTAATGTGGCATATAGAATTCTATTTACAGACGTCTACATAGTAGAAAACATAGATCTAAATCTTACAAACATTCCAAAAGATCTACATCTAGAGATAAACATTACAAATCTTATTCTAAAGATAGACATTATTCACGAAGGTCCAGATCAAAATCTTATATTAAAGAATACGTTAGCAAGAAACGTCACTCGAGTTCTTCAAGTGCTAGTAGTAATTACTCTTCAAGTTCTTCATCTAATGACAAATCTAAAAATACTAAGAAGGACATAAAAATTGAGAATGGAACTGATGTGAAATCTCAGGGTGGCCTAATTAAAGATTTTGAAGTGCCAGAAATGGATAACAAAGTTTTAGATGAAATTAATAGTGATAGTTTTAATCCCAAACAATTTTCTTCAACAAGCAAAAAAATTCCAGACACTATTGTGATTGACTTAAAAAAGCAAACAATAAAAGTGCCACAAATTGAACCTGTCGAGCCAGACAGTATATTCCACCACAATGTAAGAATAAATTCATTGTCTATCATGTCTTGTAACCAATTTTTTTTTTAGTTGTTTCTAAATGAAGAGGCACGTTTAGAAAAGTGGGTAAAAGAACTATACAGTTATCGTCAAAAAGCTTTACAACAAGGAATTAAAAACCACACATAAGTTGTAATAAATTTAAAATGAAGTTCCGCACAGTTTCAACATTATTTGTAATTATTACTGGAACATATCTGTATAAATTATTTAATGAACCACTAATTAATATCTGTGATCTGGAAAAATGTCCATTTTGTTATGGAATGGATTTTTGTACTGAATTCCAACATGTTGCTTTAAATAATACTTCATTTTTAAATTTATTTACAAATTATTTTAGTGTTAAGAACGTTTACTATGGAACATACATAAACAATAGTGTTGTGCTTAAGAAACTGGCTCATAATTCTGAACTCAAAAACTTAGATTTGTTAATTTGCAAAAACCAAAATTTAAGTGGTAACTGTGTTATAAATAAAGTTGATTCTTTTGAGGATTACAAATTGAAAATAACTGAGAGTGTGAAAGATACAAATGTAAAAAAAAGTACAATTAAAAACTTGAGAATTTGCACAAATGAAGGTGTTAATAATGTTTTAAAAATTCTTGAATCTTTAAACACTAATCCTAAAAGTGACTTTTATAAAAATGTGTGGACAATTTTGCAAGTTAATGCTGAACCAATTCTCATACAGGTATTAAACATTTTTATAAATAATAAAAGTGAATGTATACTATTTTATAATAAATTTAGATATTAAATTCTTTTGGAGATTGGCCTATTCCACATTATTATGGATCCTGTGGACGTACAATTGTAGAAAGTTATTGTGGATTAAATTTAAACAATTTTGTTCAACATGACTGGTATATTCGTGCTAGATTAGCTTTACAACTTTTAGAAGCAGCAAAACAGTTTACTAACGATCATCCACATTTCCGTATTTATCTTACAGATATTTCTCCAGATAACATAGTCGTTGGTGCCAATTATAAAATTACTTTTGTTGATTTAGAAAATGTTATTCTTGCTGATAAAAGTGGTCAAGGTGTGTAATTGAATCGAAGTTTTATGTGTTTAATTTATTAATTTCTTTTCGAAATACAGGTATTCATTATTCTGCAGTTTATGATAAAGAGCAGGAATATGCATTTTCTGAAGAAGAAATTTGTGGGAGTAGTATAAGTGATCATAATTATTATTCTGTTTTTAAGGTATAATGTGATTTGTATATGGATATTAGTAATTATAAATTAAACGACAATATTTTTTTAGTTATTATTGTCCAAAGCTGCACCATGGCCAATGATGGATGGTGGTTTGTTACATTCGCCTCCAGATTCGATTTTGAAAACTTACTTTTCATTTTTTGAAAATATTGAAAAGTGTTCTGGTCCTGAGAAGTTGGCTAATTGTTTTCAAGTTGTAGAAGATTCTATAAAGGTCTTGCAGACACTTAGAAAATAAGCAGTAAGTGCAACTTTTTATATAATTAATTTTTACATATTGAGATAGGAAAACTGACAATGTGATATATCTTTTTTACTCACAAAATTGTGTCTTATGATTATAATTTTTAAAAGTTTAAGGTTGTAACTAATTTAAGAATGTACTATTTAATTTTAAGCTAACGCTTGCTTAATATTGTACTATCAACATAATTTCAAATATGTAATTTTTAATTAATTAAATACGAATTAAACTAATTAATAGAAATCGTGATTTTCTTTTTAGTTACTTCTTTTATATTTTAACAACATTATACATCAAAGTTGTTAAAAGTAGATATTTTAACACTTTAAAAAATATATATTTAACAAATTTTGTAATATAGGAAACCCATAACTAATTTCTAAGAAAAATCAACCTAATCTTGTTAAATTAGAAATTGGATGTCACATTCATCAAACTTATTACAAATTAGATTAGAGGTACGATCATTTTTAACAACAGCTTTAACAAGCTTAAGAAACCTTAGCAAATCCAAGTCTATAAAACGCGCCACCCAAAGTTGAACGTTCATATTAGTTAAAGGTGTTGTAAACGTTTACCTTACAATGGTATTCAGTTTTCGGGTTTTCAAAAAATGTGCACCAAATGGCAAACTTTCGCTTTATTTGGGAAAACGTGATTTTGTCGATTACATATCTGGTATTGAACCAATCGGTAAGTATCAATCAAATACTCTTACTTATTAACCGATAGTACTTTTTTCTACAAATTTAATATAACTTTAAGATGGTGTGATTGTCATCGATGAAGATTACAAGGATCGGAAAGTATTCGCTCAGGTGATCTGTAGCTTTCGATATGGACGGGAAGAAGATGAGGTGATGGGATTAAATTTTCAAAAGGATTTATGCTTAGGTTCTATTCAAGTATATCCGCCACCTGAAAAGCAAAATACTACGAAGTTACAGGATCGTTTAATTAAAAAACTGGGCGAGAATGCATATCCTTTCACGTTTATTTTACCAACAAATGCACCAGCTTCTGTTACCATTCAACAAGGTATGAATAAATGTGTTTAAATTGTACACAATTATATAATTGTTATTTAAGGAGCTGATGAGAGTGGACAACCGTGTGGGGTACAATATTACGTGAAGGCTTTTGTTGGGGAAAGTGAAACTGATCGGTCTCACAGACGTAGTACGATTAATTTGGGTGTAAGGAAAGTACAGTATTCACCCTCAAAACAAGGCAGACAGCCTTGTACTGTTGTTAGGAAAGATTTTATGTTAAGTCCTGGCGACTTAGAACTTGAAATAACTTTGGATAAGCAGGTATATTTTTCTTTATTCTATAAATTATTGATCTTTAAAGTTGATTTTTTTCAGTTATATCATCATGGAGAAAAGGTAGCAGTTAATATATGCATAAGAAACAACAGTAATAAAGTTGTAAAGAAAATCAAAACCATGGTTCAACAAGGAGTTGATGTGGTTCTTTTTCAAAATGGTCAATATAGGACTAGTGTTGCAGCTGTTGAGACCCAGTAAATATCGCGAAATTATTAAGCAATATTGTAATTAAGAAATGTGTTTTAAGGGAAGGATGTCCAATTCAACCTGGATCAAGTTTGCAGAAAATTATGTATTTGACTCCATTGCTGTCAAATAATAAGGACCGTAGAGGAATCGCTTTAGATGGACAATTAAAACGTCAAGATACTAATCTTGCTTCAACTACTTTGTACGATAGATTCTTATTAAGATATTTATATTTGAAATAGACATTTAAGCTAACTAATCGAATCTCTATTCATATTTCAGATTAGCTAATCCTGAACAAAGAGATGCTTTTGGAATTATTGTATCCTATGCTGTAAAAGTGAAATTGTATTTGGGAGCTCTTGGTGGAGAATTATCTGCTGAATTGCCATTCATATTAATGCATCCTAAGGTATGATAAACTACATATGAAAATATTTTTATGTTTACCTTATTTTTAAATAGCCTGGTAAAGACAAGAAGATATTACATGCTGATAGTCAAGCTGATGTTGAGGATTTTAGACAAGATACTATTGATAAAGATTACGACATTGATCAATATTAACCATCTTGAGGAATCTAAAAAACATAATTATTAATATATATTACAATTCCTTGTAATCGTAGATATTTACATAAAATTTTATAATACCTATGATTACTTGGGGTCTTATTTAATGTTATATTTGATTGTAAAATATTTATTGCGTATACCTATTTAAAATGATTAAGTTATGTCAAAGAAGGATTTGTGCAGGATTTATTTTGCGTTGGAAAGCTATTTAACAATAAACGATGAAACTTTTAACTTAAATAGTGCTTTGAATATAAAAGAATCTAATCATTAAACAATACATTTGTAAATAATTTAATTGAAGAAATTTCGTGTTTTTGTGGTAGAGAAAACATTCAAATTTAAATTTCTAAAATTAAATAACTCCCCAACATATTAATAATAAACACAAATATCCAAAAGTTTATTAAAATTATTCGACAAAACGAAAATATTGGTAAACATATCATGTTTATGTTTTAAGGACAATTTTTACCGTAAACCAAGTTATTACAAATTTAACCAAGGCTCTAGTTATTCTATTTGTTTATAATTATAATAATTCAGAAGTATACCTAAACTACATTAATAAGTATTTTTGTATACATTTGCTAAAAATGGAGTAATGGTTTTTATTGCATAAAATTATATTGAGAAGGGCGATAAGTACATTTCAGAAATACTCAATCTATGAGAATATGGCGTTTATTATAAAGCTTAAAACGCTTTAAAATGTATTTAATGCAAATTGTTCAGCAATTTTATATACATTCTTTAAAATTATAATTTTTAATAAGTAATTTACAAACAATTAATCAGCCTTATGAATCCTTTCTAAAGTTTCCTTTAATCTTAAAATTGACTAAACATTGCAGTTTTTTTTCAATACTTGATTTTCATTTACCAATAAAATAGATTGAGAATTGCTGTTTTTATAAGTGGCAATGAAAAGATCGATTTTACTATTTTTTTGGCAAAAAGCATGATTCTAACAATGAACAGATTATGCTCAGAATATAAATTAAACTAAATCTCTTATAGATTAATGTATGCCTACATTGATTACAAACTTTCTACGGAAAAGTTATCACAAATACTTAATGAAAACTGCGTTCCTGCTACATCGTCTTCCAACAAATAATACAAAAACGTATATAAAATAATTTTCGGTCAAAAATTACAAGATATAACAAATAATGTTAGTCTTAATTCGTTAGTAAATTTCCGTATTAAATATCATTCCATCCCTTATCCTACTCGTAAAATCTTCAGTATAAACTCTCTCGCTTTACTTTAGAAAAGTTATTACAACACTAGACATTTACACATTTTTAATACAGCAAATGTAATTGTTATTCCACAAATCTATACTGATATGGCTATAATAATTTTACTACAATGGCTTTAGAAAACTGTTTAATTATGCGCATAATTTGTTATATAGTAATTTGACACTAAAGCGCACTTGAAAGCAATGTTATTTCAATCTTCCTTCTGTTTTGTAAATTGGTCATACATCACGAAAAATTATAATGGAAATAAATCATTTTAATTTTGAGCTTTTTAGAAATGCATATTACGGTTTGCCAAAATATAGTATGAGCAAAACTGATTATTATTCTAATTAGTATTCAACTATTTATTTGATACGAAATTGTTCAGGTATTTTGTTGATGATATGAATTATTTGATGTAAATGCATTCTATAATTTAACCATATAAGTATTAATAATTCAAAAATCCCATAACTTAATTTTGGTCTTTACTATTTACTCAAAATCATTACTCTAGTTTCTATACTACTTAAGAATTAAGAAAAAATAGACAAAATAATTTATTAATGAAATAAAATAATAACACAGAAAATTGTTGACGTTTACAGAGTCAGTTTCTTTTAATTTTATTTAATTAAAATATTAAAAATAGATATATGTCTTTAATCTAAACTATTATTGGTTTCAAATAGTCTATAAAATTATTTACTAAACGGTAATTCGACCAAAATTATATAAATAATGGTGCTTAAAGATCAATGCTATATAAAGACTGAGTGAGCCATAACTTATAATTCTACTTTATAAAAATCTTAAAATATATATTCGTCTAGATTTTAGTTGCCATAAATTTGTAGTATTAGCTTGCGTTTTTCTAAAAAGCTCGTATAAATTCAAACTCAAAACTACCTATTTTAGCTTATAATATAAGTGCCAAATATAGCACTCATTTATTATTTCATATCCGACTTTAAATATCAAAAAGTAGTAATAAACACATTCAAATTTATTAAATTTACAAATAGCAACACACACTCAATGTAACTTATTCGTTTTATAGTTACATAAAAATAAAATATAAAAATATACAAAAAAATTAAATAAAAAATAAAAATCTGACCAGATTTTAACTTGCTAAATGTTAAACTATATGCTGAAAATGATACAAAATTAACTAACACACAAAACCTTAAAACTAAAACAATTATCAATTCAGCATGTAGTTAAACAATTGTTCGTAATTGTATTATTTAATTTGTGGTTTTTGTATTACTTAACTTGGTTTAGGTAGCGGTCTTACAAGGTAAAGTTTTTCTCCCTGTTTGTTTGTATAAATTGGAGCCCTTTGATAGTGATCTACCAACTGATCTAAAGTGTGAAATTTTCGTTGACCTATACAATATAGCGCTCCTTCCACGTGAACTCTAAAGTGCTTATTTCGACCCGGTGCCTTTAGAGATACTGAGTAATCCCCTACCTACAAAATATAAAATAAAAGACGCATCAGGCACTGCTCCTAAAATGAAACACTTACGTTTGTTTCGCTATCACGAATAAGAAAGTCTCCATCATGCCCATGCTGATTTAATATCGCATCACACTGATTTCTTGTTATACTTCCATAATACCATGGTTTTCCAATAAGATGTGGACGATCTGAAACAATTCCTTCTTGTTGTTGTTGCTGCTGCTGCTGTTGTTGTTGCTGCCTATCTACCGAATCAGAACGCTCTTGTCGACGTTCTTGATATGGTTGAGTTAAATATTCAGATAATTCTTGTAAATAATTACGCGGAACTAGGCCAATTTGCCCTTGAGCATTGCGTGCTTTATACCTAAAATATTTAATTTCTAGAAATAGGTTTTAAAATTAACGAATTCATTACCATTCTGGATCTGATGGTGGTCTATCTAAAATTTCCAATCTATCACCTTTTTCGAAAGATAACTCTTGGTCATTTGTAGAAGAAAATGAATAAAGTGCTACCACAATATCTAATACATTTTCTGCCATTGCATAAGTATGTAGTGTATCATCTCCATCACCTTCTTCTTGAGTGTAATTAGATGGAAACCATCCAACAGCAGTACCACTTTGACCTCTCCACCAACCTATAAACAATTATATTAAATATTGATTCAAAAAAAAATATAAAAAAGAAATTGTGATAATAAAATTTAATTATAATCAAAATCACCATCATTGCTTTTTTCCAGAATGAGTATTCGAGAGCCCTTAACTAAAGAGAGTTCGTCTGGTTGTTGTGCTTGATAATTGTATTTAACAACTGCAACACCTATAGCTTCAGAAGGATCTGCAGGCAGCCTTCTTGCCATGTTAGGAGATTCTACAGTTCGTGATGGAGAATTATTGGAAGGTAACGTTTTCGAACCAGAGCCTTTCTTTACCTAAGCAATAATTTTACATATGAATTTTTATTATAAAATTTTCCTATGAAAATATACCTTTTTCTTAATGCTATCGAATAGTGATGGTTTTTCTTTTTTGACATAATTACTAGGTACATATCCTGATTGGTTTCTAGAGTTTTGTACGCGCCACCAATGCTTCGAGTCGTCCAGCAATAGATATCGTTCGTTTTTACGTAAATCGAGTTCTTGAGCACCTTGTGCAGCATAGTCGTACTTCGCAACAACGTAACACACATCATCTTGGCTCGTCTTGCCTAAATAAAAATAAATATATCAATTTACATTGCTCACAATGAATATTAGATCTTACACAATAATTTAATACTATAAATAAATGCGTTAAGCATTTCAGTTTTCTTGAATGAGACTAATTATATTTATTTCTTGATGAATACTTAAGCTTTATCTACTCTTTAAAAACTTATCTACTTAATTACTCATTACAGTACTGATAATGATATCAATACATTTTCTACAGATTTTATGCATTTACAAAGTTGTTCTACGCAATTTGTTTACAAGATCTACTTTCGTCATTTTATAATTGATTTACAATAGATAACACACATCAAAGTAATATTTATCTACCATATAAAAAATTCTGCAATGCAAATTGCCTTATCCCAATCGCCCATTGGAACAACAGTCTCAATTATTCTTGCCAATGTACTTGTATCATTTATATCATCTATTTCTTCAAGTATACTAATACTTAAATATTAGGAAAACTTGTCTTTGTAGAACATACCATGTCTTATGCTAGGGGTTGCCATATGATGTGGTGGTGGCCGTACAGCGTAGTTGCTTTTGGCTTGCCACGAAGGTGGATCTGGTGTTCCACGCATTGATCTGGTTTCCAACATGACCGTAAGCACGAATATCTAGCTCTAGCCGACACTCATGCTCTATGCTACAACAACACGATGCAAATTGATTAATTGCAAAACATTAGCTTCTACCATTCTTAGCAAAAAACTATCATGCTTAATACAATATCTTATCAAAGATGGTAAGTAAAACAGAACATTCTTTAAAGTATCTTCGATTAATTCATTTATATGCAGAGCAATCAATGTAATAGAAAGTATAGTTTTTATGAAAAAGAAAGTAATCTAAATTAAATTAAATAAAACCTCCTTTTGCACATTTAAGTATGAATCACGCGTTTGTATACAATTATCATAATAATGCTATTCTTGATCATTAATACAGCAGTACCAAGCATTATCTGTTTACTCTAAATATAGGGGGTGGTACCCAAATATTTTAAATTTTCAAGACAAAATCTCTGTTTAACTTAATACGGTAAACACCTGTACCTACCAAGTTTCAAGCTGGACATATTCTTTGAAAATTCATAAGTAAAATTTGGAAGAAGACACCATTTAATTCACAATATGTCTCCCACCCTCAAACAGACTGTCAACCATTATGGGGTAAAAATCAACCTATTATAGGAAAATTTACTCGACATGTTGGTATGAGAAATTAAGATTATCGTACGGCAACATTACAGAGTAAAATACCGAATCATTTAAGTGGTATTAGATGCAAATGGAGACATTCATTCAAAGTTATTTCTTCTAAAATTGCGTATAGAACGTCTGTGATGCGGGTTTGACTGTACAATAATAATTTATTATTAAAATACCTGAAGAGTTAATAGTGAAATAATAAAGTGATTATACATTTACTGTTCTTTATAACATTTGTCAACAATGGCGTCAGATTCACATTTTAAGAATCGTCTACAAATATTTAAAAACAAAGGGAAAGATCAAGATGTACGTAATTAATTTATAACAGATAGTTTCAATCTTGTTAACGTTTTTTTTATTCATTGATAATATTTTATTTGATGATAAAAAGATAAGTGTAAAGGTCAAACTAAAACACATGTCAAAAGCAATAGTTTTTTTCAATTTTTGCAGAAGATTTTGAAGTTAATGATGTTTTTTAATAGGAAATGCGAAGGAGACGAAACGAGCAAACCGTCGAGCTTCGGAAGAACAAAAGAGAAGAAACTTTACAAAAAAGAAGGAATGTACCTATTACAGATTCTACAGATGAAGATGACTTAGATCGATCCTTACTAAATACAAATTTAGAACAGCTGGTGGCTCAAGCAGCGCAAATGGATAATCCTCAAGTTCAACTATTGGCAGTACAATCTGCAAGAAAATTACTTTCATCTGATCGCAACCCTCCAATAGATGCACTAATTTCTAGTGGAATTTTGCCAATACTTGTAAAATGTTTAGAGTGCCACGATAATTCTGCACTGCAGTTTGAGGCAGCATGGGCTCTTACAAATATTGCTTCAGGAACATCGATTCAAACTAATAAAGTTGTGCAAGCTGGAGCCGTTCCTTTATTTTTGCAACTTTTAGCTTCACCACAACAGAATGTTTGTGAACAAGCAGTGTGGGCTTTGGGAAATATTATAGGAGATGGTCCACATCTCAGAGATTATGTAATAGAGCTAGGTGTTGTAAATCCACTTTTATCATTTATTAAACCAGATATACCAATTTCATTTCTACGAAATGTGACATGGGTGATTGTGAATTTATGTCGTAACAAGGATCCACCACCGCCCACAGATACCATCAAACAAATTTTACCAGCTTTAAATGTCCTTATACATCACACGGATACTAATGTAAAAATTTACATTGTGTTGTTTTTATATTGTTTGTTTCATACATTTACTTTTTAGATTCTAGTTGATACTGTGTGGGCTTTAAGCTATTTGACTGATGGTGGTAATGATCAGATTGAAATGGTTATTGATAGTGGAGTTGTACCAAAATTGATTCCTTTACTTAGTCATAAAGAAGTCAAAGTACAAACTGCTGCATTAAGAGCTGTTGGAAACATTGTTACTGGTACTGATGATCAAACACAGGTACTTTTTTTTTCATGTTTCAAAAATAGTAAATATATAGTTATATATAGAAACCAATTAATTCTTGGTTTTAGGTTGTATTAAATTGTGGCGCTTTATCTCATTTCCCAACATTACTGATGCATCCAAAAGAGAAAATTTGTAAAGAGGCAGTTTGGTTTTTATCAAATATAACTGCTGGTAATCAATCACAAGTTCAAGCTGTAATTGATGCTGGTAAGTGTATTTTTAAGCAATTTTATTATTCTATAACTTATGTAATAAATTCTTAGATCTTTTGCCAAAAATTATTCGTAATCTCAGTAAAGGAGATTTCCAAACGCAAAAAGAAGCAGCATGGGCAATAAGTAATTTAACAATTGGTGGAAATCGTGAGCAAGTAGCTCGGTTAATTCGTGAAGGAGTTATACCACCTTTTTGTGATTTATTAACATGCAAAGATTCTCAAGTTGTACAAGTTGTATTGGATGGTATCAATAACATGCTGAAAATGGCAGGTTCTCAGGTAGAACAATTAGCGAATATGATTGAAGAGTGTGGAGGATTGGATAAAATTGAACAACTACAAAATCACGATAATATTGAAATATATAAACTCGCTTATGATATTATTGAACAATACTTTAGCGGAGATGTAAGTACCTGCATCATGGATTGTTAATTATAACGAATTGTGATTATTTTTCAGGCCGAAGATGATCCAAATTTGGCACCCGCAGCAGGAGACGCCGGATTTCATTTCGATCCAAGTACGAATGTGCCCAATGAAGGTTTTAAATTTTGATGTCCTATAAGGTACATTATTTCTAGTATAATCGTCTACAACCTGCTTCCAGTTATTTTAACAATTAATTACTATGTACGCTCATTTTATTTATAATGCACCAACATTAATTTTTTTGCTGTAAACGTATGAATTGTACGATCGACTATAATTTTAGCGGAAGAATACTTTTATGCCAAAAAATTTAGTGCAATTTTGTATATATTTGTGTACATCTTAGAAATTCTTTTTGCACTTTAAGTTTATATTTTTATAACTTAAATGATAATTTTCATAGGCAGCATAGTGGCTGTATTTCATATAGTTTTATTTGTAGAAGATTAAGTTTGTAAAATGAGCGTTCATAGAAAAGGTCTGCTCACGGTAATTTATGTTACGGTCTAAATTAAATTGAAATGGAAATAATTTAGTAATATTTATTTGTTTGAATTTTGTTTTCATTAATCTGACGATGTGGTAAAATATTGTAAATTAAAGTTGTGATTAATTGAAGTTCAATTTTAAAAATTCGAACATTAGAAAGTACTAATAAATACTTTAAGTTTTTGCAAATATATTTGAATTTTCCAATTATAAATTTATAATCGTGCTCAGATCTTAAAGCCATGTATCATATTATATAGATCTAGATCATTAGTAAACGTCAAAGATTAGTTTTTAAATTATTCTAAAAATGACAAACTCTTATATGAAAATTATAGTATTTTAAAATAACATTGACGTTTGCTAAATTGATTATTAATAAAAAATTGTTTATTTGCCGTACATGCGTCTATTTGATGCAATAAATTGTAACTTTTGCGAGAAATATTGTTTTTTTAAGTTTCAAAAATATGATTTGAAATTTGGCTTATATAAAGCCGCAAATAATCAAAAACATGTATTTACGTAACATTGTTTCTTTTCTTTTATATAAAGCATTTGTGGAATTAAAATTTTATTAATTTATAAATAATGTAGCATTCTGCCGTTTAATAACTTAAATTTTAATATAACGTTTAAGGTACACCTATTGTTAAATATTAATTTTTCTGGATTATGTTATCTTCGATATGCAACAATTAAAACCTAGTTACTATATTAAAAATTAATTTGAAACGAAACTTTTGCTGTGAATATTTAATTTAAACGATAGAACTTTTACATTGACATTCTCCACGAATTATAAGTTTTTCAGAACAACCATCCTTAAGTTTTACAAACGTATCAGATGGAAAATTAACAGCAAGTACTAAAGAACCCCTGTTTAAAATAATACTTTGTGGCGATGGTAGATTGTCATTTAAGCTCAAATTGCTTTTATATTTATATGATGTTTTAGATTTCTTGCTGGTAGTTATATTTTTTGGAGCAATGGATTTACCTTTTAAAGAAATTGTATCAAATGTTTTAGGTAACTTTTGTACTGGCACTGATTTACTTCGAATTTTTCTAACTGGTGGTTTGTTGGGTTCCCAAGGAATTCGCTCTTCTGGAATCTGAATTTTTTTATTTCTTATTTCTTTGGTCTGAACTTGTACTATGTGTTACTTACGATAGGCTCAACCTTTTTTTGTGGTGTACAGGCTAAACATTTTGACCTATGTTTACAAGCATCTGCTGGAAAGTCTTCGTCTCTTTCAATCTTAGATTCTTTTTTTTCTGTCGATTTATAGATTGATATTCGATTTAAAAAACTAAAAATATTTTAGTAAACAACTTAGTAAGATAGAAATTGTTTATAAAATATACTTAGGTTGTGGGGTGGTCCAATAATTATCAACACGATTCGTTCGCATTATATTATTAAGTTTTTGTAATAAGAGCAAATTATCTTTTTCAATTTTGGAACATCGTTCGTTTTCATTCTGTTTTTGCTTCAGCTTAAGCAATACATGGTTACGATGGGCCGGTGGATGATTATCAATAGCTGGTAAAGCTGATTTTACCTAAAATAGTAAGTATAGTATATGTATTACAATAGTACAAATTTACAATCTTGAATACTTTTCTAATATGGTGTTCATATTTTCGTTGCTGCCACGGTTGAATTAAAAGTTTATCACGTCGTGTAAGCATCTTTAAAGAATACCATTTTTGATTGATTATTTTACTGTCGTTGCTTAGCAACTATAGCTATGCACTTTTTAAATCTTTAGTAATTTAGCATTTATTTATACCAAATTATTGATTTAAACAGTTTAATCAGCAGGAATATATTTATATTTTGATTTTAATTAAGCGATTTAAATTATATTTTGGCTAATAAATTGATTTTGAAGCAGTAATATTTAAGTAGTTGGTGACACTGTTTTCTCTAAATTGTCTAATGTTTGACACTAAACGTATGTCAGTTTGTAAACTACTTTAAATTAACTATTTAATCAAATTAATTTAAATGTGTTATAATATTAATACAACTGAATGTGCTATAAATATTAGTCTAGCGATAAACCATAGATAATTAATTTGAGAAATAAGATATGAATCGTTCAAATTCTCTTAATAACACAGATGAAGGCAATGTACCTTTCTTATTAAATAAACTTTGCAATTATTATGCAGGAAACAATTATGGTATAGTTTCGGCGTATTTCGTATATTACAATTTATCAATGTGTTGTGTTACAGAATTGTCAACAAGGTTGTATAAAATAGCAAGTAACTACTTAACAATATCATCCTCTAACAAACAAGTTATTCAAGATGAGCAAGCTGTTGTTCATCAGATACGAAAACTCTTAGCATGTAGGCAATCACCTGAAAGTGTGCAGCATTTTGATCTATTATATGCCAATTTACAAAAAGCAGTAAGCATTCGAGTGACTAATGTTTACTAACTTACACCTTTTCTTTTAGTCTATTCTAAACGATAGAGCCTCTACCTTAACTTTATTATTGAATTTATATGATGAAGCTAATACTGTAAGAGGATATCACCATACATCATCCAAACTACAGTTTGATTCAAAACCAATGGAAAATAAGTCTCAGATACAGTTTTTACCAGATGATCCCACTGTTGATATTAAAAAACTATATTCAGCTCCACCTGGAAAAATAACTTCTTATACTTCCACCTCAGTAAGTCAATTATTCTGTGTCAGTTATTTTGAAATATGTTTCCTATAATTTTAGAGTTCTCATACTTCTGTACCAACTGAAAATCAGCAATCTATTTGCATCCTGCAGTGATTATCAATTTCAACTCACGTTAAAAGAAAAAACTTCATCTGCTTCTAGTTCCACTTTAGCATGTAAGTAATATGTGATATTTATAAGTACTTCTTCTAGATGTTTTATTTTTTAGCTATTCATAGTATAACAGAATTAGATTTAATGCAAGAAGTTATATATTCATTCCAAGGTATAGAAGGCAGAATTTTAAAAAAAGAACCAGGAGGATTAGGTTTTATAATTGATGCTAAATTGGGTAAATCTCTTAGTGCCATACAAAAGCCACTTTTGGAAAGATTAGCAGGAATAGGTTTTCTGCATAATCAATTGAAGCACCATTGCGATGATGCAGATAGACAAATAGGTGTAATTGGACAATCCCTCATTGCTACTTTAAGAGATGAATTATCTGAATATTATAAAACATTGGCTATTCTACAAGCACAAGTATGAAATAGTATTTAGATTAAATTTAATTATTTTTGGTATAATGTTGTAGCTTAAAAAACATGATCCTGAATTAACTTTGCGCAGAATGCTTGTGTGGATTGCAGAACCTAACAACAGATTGCAATGGTTGGCTTATATTGCTGAACAATGTATTGATAAACGAGGTGGTTCTCTCATTAGTGCCATTCATGGATTCTTACAACATGGTTCTAGTTCTGTACAGAAGGTATAATTTTGTAAAATAATATTTTTGAATTGTTTATGAGAATTATTTTTATTATAGGTAGCAGCTACGGTATTATTAGCAGTATGTAGACCATTGTATATAATGATGTCTCGTTGGTTGTTGGATGGTGAATTAAACGATCCATATAAAGAATTTTTTATTGAAGCTAGAAATATTAGCAGCACTGAAAGATTCTGGCATGATAAATATCACGTAAAGTAAATTGTCCTTTTATTAGAAACTAAAACAAAACTAATATTAAATTGTTAAGGACTGCAATGGTTCCTTCTTTCATAAGTATGGATCAAGCAAAGAAAATTTTAGCTACAGGAAAAAATATCAATTTTTTAAGACAAATATGTAAAGATTCAAATCAATTGCCAGGAAAGGAAGCTTTACAGAATCTTTTTACAACAACAACAGCCGATTCCTTATATGTACCTGATAAAAGTATTGATTTACATTCAAATTTAGAAAATGTTTATCGGGAAACTTCTCATCGTGTTTTATATATGTTAAAAGATAAATATCATCTTTTAGAACATTTACAAGCATTACGACGATATCTACTCTTAGGACAAGGCGATTTTATTCGACATTTATTAGAATTACTAGCGTAAGTAATGAAAAACTTGATTTACATCAAAAGAATGAGATTTGGTTATTGCAAATCAAGTGTATTAAAATAATTTTGTCTTTTAGGCCTGAACTTAGTAAGCCTGCTCAAAATCTTTACGCTCATACTCTAACAGCAATATTAGAATCCGCCATTCGTGTAACAAACGCACAATATGAAGATGAGGAAATATTAAAAAGACTTACTGTTGAATTTTTGCATCATTCTCATGGAGATACTGGTTGGGATATTTTCACTTTGGTTTATATTGTCGATGGTCCTGTTGGGACGATTTTTGAACCAGCTATGCCAGAATATAGGACTTTGTTTGGTTCTTTGTGGAAGGCAAAAAGAATGGAATACGTTTTATCAAATATGCGAAAACAGCAGATAACTAGCACAAAATTATTTAAGAAGATTAACAGTAAGTTTTGTCACATGTCTCATAAATTTTATTTACAATGATTTTATTTGGAATTTAATATTAATTACCTTTTTTTTTAGATGTGCATCCGATTTTACACCAAATTTACATTTTATCAAGTGCAATGATTCATTTTTTGCACCAGACTCAATATTATTTTCTTTTCGAAGTATTAGAATGTTCTTGGGCTGAAATGATGAGGCAAGTAAATCAAGCAGAATGCTTAGATGATGTTATAAATGCTCACACAACGTTTTTAAATTCTGTTCAATGTGGAGTATTATTAGACTGTGGGCCAGAAGCAAATTCTTGTGGATTTACGGTATTTATTGTTATCTTTATTACAATTTTTTATTCTGAAAAATATTTTTATAGGAAATGAGCACACAATTGAGAACAATATATTACCTGATATTACAATTAGAAGCAACGCAGGAAAATTTATACAAGGCGGCACTAGAAGAGCATCGTGCACTGACAATACTTGAAAGAGAGAGCGAAAAATTAACAAGAAATAAAAAATTCGCACAGTCATTGGAACAAGATCGAGAGAATAAACAACGTGCTCTAAAATTTCAAAACATATTGAATACGACTAAACATCAAATCAAACAGATATCGTTTAAGTATAGAAACTTTGTAGAGAAGTATTTGAAACTTTTGGCTTCCAGTTCAGATCAAAATTTACAATTATTAAGCGTTCGGTTAAATTTTAACGATTATTATGCAGTTGCATGACAGGACGCGTCATCCTATGTATCTAGTTATAATATGTTGCCATTTAATACTAAAACTAATCCAACTAATCTATACGTTAATTGTAAATCAGATTTTACTAGCTGTAATAGCACCTCGTCACAAACCCTGATGCAGTATTCAATTACTACAACTTGTAGTTATGGAAGTGTAGATTCTCTAATACCTCAATCACGAACAAACAAAAAGACAAAAAATATCTGATGTTGTATAGGGTGAGAAATGGTTTAAGCTTAATAATTGGTTAACATAAACTTGCTTAATTTGAATATTATGTATCCTAAGCTTGAAGTTGTATATTTAATGTAAAACCATTTCTTGCCCGTTTCAATTGATCTGATATTTTTAGTACTTCTAAATTAGATTTAACATTGTGGAATAACTATTAATATATAGATATTAAACGAATATTTATATTAGAAAGTAATCTCAAATAATTATTTAGCCAACGGCTAATTTGTATATTAAGAGCAAAACGTAGCACATCTCTCATAAAAAGAGAAAAGGCAACTAGTGTTCTTTAACAATCAGAAATAACATTCAATTAAAATATGTAATCGCTTTTATACGAAATTAATTCAACAAAAATGTTTACCACATGTATTAATTTAAATTAAAGATGTAAATATATTGTCAACATATTTATTTAGAATTTTTATTAAGTGCGTTTTAATCTATAAATAATCATTTAAAACTTTAAGAGCCATCTACTATTAAGCACTAGTACTTTTCAAACGTCTTTTTTGATTGGGGTCTGGCAGTAGTCGCAGTAAGCTTTTTAAAAGTTTGTATATTGCAAATTTTGTGCTATATATATTTGATCTGTTCAAATGCAAAGAGTATATACTATACGTTTATCATTATTGACGCATTTTACTAATATTTTAAATGAAACATAATAGGTTATGTAAAGAGCATGACCTTTAAGGTTCACACATTTTTAAATCATTTCTACTAGTTACAGTCTAGATATAACTCAGTTTGTATCGGTCATCCTTACGAGAAGTAATGCTACATTGTTATTGATTTGTAATTATATTTTTACAGTTGTAATTGGTGTTGAGGATGCTCCTGTCCCAAGCCCGTTACCTTGCATTGCGTCTCACAATCTCACAGGTAATAAATAAATTTATTTTTAGGATTTGATATAAAGAATGTATCAATGTTTTTGCCAAATATTTTTAAGTTCTAAAATAGTTAAGACCACGTTTTTATCAATTACTTTAGATTTTGCTTTTACCTAAAGTAAATTATAATTCCTAGACATCTATTTGATTGACTGATTAGATAATGAAAACTAAATTTAGCACATGGAGTATTACTTCCTTAACTTTTTGATTCTTATGCTGTCTAGCACACCTATAACAATTATGTTAAAGAAAGTTGTTTAACAAATACATTTCTGTTTAATTATTACAGTGAAAGGTAGAAAAAACATGTTAAATATTTAGTAAATAACAATTATAATAAAAGTAGTAAATCGTAAATATTATTTATTTTTTTTTACTTTACAGAATGTTTCGCCTGCCAAACACCAAACAGACAAGTTAGTTTTTCCAACGGCACTTTTACTAGCTGGATTGGGTGTTGGAGTTTCATCCTTTAGCTTGAAACAATTATTATCTTCGCCAAAACATCGCTAAATGTTCGTCTATATTAGACTCAACTTATTAACATTTTAAAATGTCTTGTTTTGAATTTTGCCCATAATTTGTGATGCATAAATTGTTGTAATAAATGTTAGCGTATTATTTATAATTGGAATATTTATATATTTGCGATAATAATGTATATTATTAGATTTAGAGATAATGCTCCGGCACCTGTATATAATTATAAGCATTATTATTACAAATTTATTTTTATCATAAATTTGTATACTCGCTTTTTAGGAATATTAAATAAATTTTATTAGCAGCAAATGATTTAATAATCCATTTACGATTCCTTAAATAAACAAATTAATTTTAAATTTTAATGTAATTAAATTCCTAATAGAACCAAAAATGTTTAAAAAATTTTTAAAACCATTTAAAATCTAATTATTTGTTTAATTTAGATGCAAATAGTGTATTATAGATTGATTCTACATACATATATGCATAATGTATGAACTGTACTCAGCACAAAATTTAAAAAAGCGTGATAACTTGCTTGACCTATGCATCGATGTTATTGAATTAACTATTTTTTACCAAGCTTTCCTTGAATTTTGCACATCAAAAATAAAAATATATGTTTAATTTTTTAATTGAATTTTCAAATTTAATATAAATTACCGTTACAAAAATTCAACCATTAATTAAATAACGAATAATAAAAACATTTATTTTAACAACTTAACAATAAGAATACTATTTACCCTCATACTCTAGAACCTTACTGCCTCAAATATTACAAAATATTTGTAATAATCTTAATAAAATTCCTACTATCTCAAATACGTTTGAACAACTTGATAATAATTCAAGTCAGTTTTATTAATTTTTTACTTTAAGTACTCAAGTAATGACACTGTCCGATTACTAAGATTACGATTGCCGAAAAAGTAACACCAACTGCAAGAGATCTTCCAGTGATAGGTATTTTGAATAAAGTTGCGTTCATTTCCAAACTAGAAGCATATAATAAAATTGAATCCAATTCACTTCCAGGAGTACCTTGATGCACGAATGGTCTTGCTCTTACTTCGTGCCCTACACTTTGAATTAATTTGCAAGCTCCAGTCAATCGAGCAGCCTGAAAAATATACTCACATATTTTCGGTTTTAAAATTTATAGTTTTGAAGCTTACTTGAATAAAAGGCACTAATGTAAGTGTCAGCCATAAAATAACATTTAAAATGCTAATACCACTGATGGGCAAAGTTTCCTTATCCACTCGATCAAAACCCAGCAACCAAATAGTTCCAGATATGGCCCAGCATAAATTTATAAAAGTGAAGATGCACACTGGCGCTGATAATTCTTTATTTAAATATTTGAGTAGTTTTTTAAATTCTGATATTTCCTAAAAAGATTATTTTAATATGAGGTTGATTTGTTAAATCAATTAAAGGAGTAGCTTCTAAATTCAAAATTAAGTTTTAAACTACCTTTTAAAGAATACATCTATTTTTTAAATTTAAAAGCTACTCTTTTCGACCTACTCGCATCCAATCCACAGCATGTATTGGGTACTGAAGCAATTTTGCTCTTAAAAAATGCAAGTATGATGTTAATAATTGCGCCTGAAGACAGTAACTTGAAATAACCGTTGCTTGAATTATATCATGCCATAGAGTTCCTATTATTAACATGATTTTTAATGTAATTATTAAACTGTTTGGCCTGAAATGATAAAAAAGATTATTTTTCAGATAAATCGGCCTATTTAAATCAAGTTATCTCTTTTTATGTTACAAGGTTGTTACAATGAAGTGGCATACTTGAAAATAATTCAAATTATATAACAAATTAAATAAATAAATAGATGTATATTTGTAAATATTTTAAAAAGTTCTTATTATCAATAATTGTAGAAATATGGTATTTTCAATTATGATAGTTAAATTACGTATTTACGAATTTTTTGTAAGTAATGTGCGTCCATAAAATCATCGAAGCATAAAGTATGACTGCGTTTCTTAAAAATATATTAAAGATTGAAGAATCTACGTAAATTTCAACGTTCGAATTGTTCTGATAAGTTTGATCAAAGTTGAAAGTTAATTTAGTAAATGTCCGGAACGTTTAAACTCAAAGTCAACTTTTAAATATAATAGATAATTTATAGTTTAAAAAATAAAATAAAATATAAGTAAATAAAAACAAAAAAATTAACTTATTTTATTAATCGGTTGAGTTGAAATGATAAAATTAGCACTTGGTCGAATTGTATTTTCGCTGTTACAAAGTCTGGATGAATGTCTAATCTGTATTTATCGCAATATTAATAAAAACAGTACGACGATCGCTTGCACTCAAAATACAAGTTGTTTATCTTCAATGATCCACTATTAAACAAGAGACATCTGTTTGTTTCTAAATATATGATTAAGTAATAAGAAAAATTAATAATTGGTTTGTTGAACGAATATTACAGATTTTCCATGTGGAAGATCAATGATTTATGTACATATTTTAACATCAATTTCGAAATTAAAGATTTATTTGGTTTGTCCATTAATATACTTTGTATGTATATTGATAAAAAAAAACAACAGAAGAAATATTCCACCGATGTTTACCATGGATGTTCTAATTTATTTTAAATTTGTCCAAATTAATACTTTCAATAGATTCCAGATAGTACCTACTAGGTATTTTAATATTGTGTTCTAATGTAAATAAACAATAATAGAGAAAAGATAAAATACATTCCGCGAATAATTTACTTAAAATATTAGCTTAAATTTCACATATTACTATTTTATTATTGTATCGGCAAGAAAGTAATTTAACTATCTAAAAGTTAATATATAAATAGGCAAAATAAAAAGCTAGCTAAGCAAAAACGTGGAACTTTCGTCAGTACAGGGGTGTTTGCGCCCCCACGACGGCGTATAGTTATCTTGATCATTTACGAGTATCTCTTATTTAATATATGCCCGGGAGAAGAAGAAAGTTTCTACTTTTGTAAATAAAATATATTGTTAACATAGTATATCACGGTCGAATTCACGGGCATCGACTAGATTATAATATAACTCTTTAGTTCATTTGTTGCACTTGGTCCATTGCGTATTTCAAAATTATAGCTAACTTGAAAGCGCTTCCTAATATAGGTGGACCTAATTACGTTAGTATTATGGCTTATTTTCGTTCTAAAACTACAAATTATAAAATATTGCATTTTTGCCTTAGATTCGTTTTCACCGTTAATATTATTAAATTTGTAATCTAACGATAATAAACTAACTTCTTAGTAAGTCTGACCATTAAATGTATTGAATTTGTTAAAATTTAATTGAATTAAATGTTATTGATAAAGTAATGACTGTTGAATCATAATAAATTAAAGTTTAATTTGATTTTACTTGCATCTATGTAAACAATTAATCTTCTTATTATCACAATTAAATGAGAGTGTATAGTAATGTATGATTAGTGTCAATAGCTATTACAATGTCGCACATTGTATAATGATAATGGCTAAGATTTACCTATACTCCAACCATCTGAAACTTATAGAACCCTGGAACATCATAAAATTGACTATTGTTAATGATAGTGCCATCCATAATATTCCGAGCGTTACGAATATCCATAACAATCTGACCAATCTTCTTTGATTTGTAAAACCATCTGCGAGATGGGATGAGGCCAGAAAAACCTACAAAAATTCATATCGAGATTTAGGAAACCATTGATACAGCACAATTGTATTAAACTACACACTTCTCTAAAAATAGTAAAAAAGATCAAAATACAATAATAAATTAAGCAACAAATTGATAATTGAATTCAATATTTCATTCTTCATAATAACAGCTATAAATTTTGAATTAACGCAATTCATTTTTGATACGCAAGTTACATTTAACGAAAGCCTATAAACTTAACAAGGCTTTCTATTGCTGAAACGCCATTCGGTTTGTGTAAATTAAGTTCTTTAAAACTGAGTTCGTGCAAAATAGTAATTTTGTTTCTAAGTAAGAATGAATATAAAATTTACAAACTAATAGGTATTTTAATATAGTAAATTTTAGAAATTAATATAAAAGTTATCATATTGTCATACAATATGTATTATAAAAAAAACTCTTTATTTTTGTTGAATAAGAAATTATGTAAAAATTACAGTACCCTTTTTCTTTGCGGACGCTGTAATCTTATTTATAATCAAATATCAAACAAGGCTTAGAATTGGAACTGAAGTGAAAAAATATTTGGGTTTATTTTCTCTCTCTTTCTCTATTAATAATATAACATATAATGGAACATATAATGGAACTATAATAGAACACATTAAAACCGAAACCGGTATATTTGGCGAAACGAAAACCGGAACCAAACCGATACATATTTTTTTAATTGAACCGAAACGATGAAGCAACGTAGACGATAACGGTTCGAAGCCCTGGTTAAAAATAAATTATGTTTAGATTGTTTATGTAAAATTTCATTTGTAATTCAATTCTGAAAATTTCTCTTTAATATTTTACCTAATTTGTAAAACTAATAATTTACTTAATGTAATATACTCCTTTCAAGAAAAATGGAATGTTTTAAGAACTAACATAAAATGTAAAATTAGTTTGGTCAATACATTTTTTTTGTTATTCATTCTCATCCACGTGAATTAACAATGTGCGAGAAACCTCAAAAGGCCGATTTTACTAGGTCAGTCTTAATTTAACCAGTAAGTAATTACAAAAACGTGTGTTTACACAACCCATAATGCTAAGCATTTATTCCAATAAGTACGCTTCAGAAATAATATATGCACTTCTAATATTCTCCTATAAATTATAATATCTAAGAAACAAAACTTAATACCATACATCTTAATTAAAAAGTTCTCGTATTTAAAATAAAATCCAAAGAGCTTTCAATAATAATAGCATGATTTGAACTGAAACGGAATGATTTTTTTTCATTATTACATGATTAAATTAACCGTGACAGATACTCTTATGCAATTAATTGGTCATTAATTATAAATAATACACTTATTGGTGTAATGAGGATAAAAAATGAATGACCTTGTTTAGTTTCCCAAGAAAAATCTTAATTTCTAGTTGCCTAATCAAGTATTATTATGATATATTGGAATTGTAGACAATAATATTAACTATCTAAACATTTATAATTGCTATCAAAATTAAACTTTAAACAGATATTGAAGAGCGATACAGTGAACTACTCATAAGTTTCCAATAAACTAAATTACTCACCCTTTCCATTAAACTTGGAAGTTGATCGTTTTCAGAAGACCGAAAGATATATATTCCATACAGGTAAGCGCAGAGGTGCAAAAAACAAGGAATAATATAGCTAAAGACAGCAGAGCCATGGCAAATTTGTTCGTGTTTTTCTACATCGGCCTGTAAAGATTCGCTGTCCAATTCTCGCAATAAAGCTGTGCTGGGGTCATTACTTAGTATAGTGTAGCAAAAACCGCGATCTCTCCGAAAGCAAGCCATGTATTGCAAAACATATCCAATAAGCATAAGAATGATCACTTGGATTGTATACAAACAGCTTACTAAGTTCCAACACGTGCATGTTTCCACTTCTTCAACAGCCAAAGATCGCAATCCAGTCACACTTAATAGTCGCAAATAGGGTTGTAAAATTTTACATTTGCAATAAAGTAATATTGCTGTTACGCTTAAATGTGACTGGTTTTCTGCATATGGACTTTCCCTTATGTCACCTTCCTAAAAGTACAAAAGTTTGAATTCATATTTAAATATTTTTAATCAAAACGCATCGCTACGTACCGATAATGATATGTAAAATGATGAAGTCGGATTATCAGTTAGTATTTCATTTTCACTGCCATTTTTGTATTCTTGAGAAAGGTCCATTGCAGATAAAACTACAATTAGCTGCTTTATTTTTTAATTAACTTTGCTAAATTGTAGGCGTTTAAAATCAAAATAATGACTTACCTATTTACAGTTGGAAACAACACATGTTGCTACACACAGTCAGCCTATTTGTGAAGAGAATAAGCTTTGTTTTTTCTTTATTTCATTATACATTTACCTACTGATAACCGATAACCCCAGTTGTCAATTATTTGCTTATCACTTTTAATACATATCTAATTATAATAAACCATCATATAATTTAAATTTCTTTATTAACTATTTGTCCATTACGAATTTTGATTATCTTTTACCCTTATAAAACGGCGTTCTTTTGAATTTAATACCAGTCATTGGGCGCACCAGTTTCTTTCGTTCTTCTCTATGTTTTTTATTCCTTTCTTCCATTTCTTTATATCTTTTATTCTTATTAGTTGAGAATGTCAATTCTCGATTTCCCACAGATCCCAAAAGTCGCACCGAAGAATCTTCATTTGCTAATCTTTCACCTAAAGATGTCCTAAAAATGGAATAAGCAGATATAAATTAAGAAAATATTTGTTTTAATTAATATTTATTCTTACTTATTTAACTTTCGTTTCAGACTTTGAATGCCTTTATATTCTTCCCCTTGTCTGAGTTCAAACATTTTTGGTTGTTGTTGAGAATTATTATCTTCGGCATTTTCCTCTTCTTCTTCCTCTCTTCTTTGTTGTTCTCTATGTTCTCTTTGAATAATGCGATGTTGTTTTTTAACTTCCTTTGTCCAAGTATGATCATCATCAGAGCTCTCATCAGATGATTCCTCTGAACTATTCTTTCCTTCGAGTTCGTCCTAAATTTTTTATTTTTTATTAAAATGACTTAATAGTTGTATAATAATTAAATATTACCTCAACTGGTTCAAACTCTTCTGCTTCCATTAATTTTTTCTTGAGTTCTTTTTCTCTAGCCTTATCAAGTCTCGAAAGTACTGGATTAAGAAGGCGAAATTCGTCTGTATTTTTATCAACTTCAAAATCTGGATTTTCAAATAAGGCTTTGAATCTATTATCTGTAAGAAGATTGGAGGGAGTTTTCTTCTTCTTTTCTTTTAATTCATCATCCATAAGCTTCAAAGCTAACTCTTTATTAACTTTAGGTAATTTATTAACTTGTACTCGGTTTTCGCGATCTTTTTCAATAGTTTCACGTATTTTCTTTTTACGATACTCTTCAAATTCGAACGGATCAGCAACAGACTTCGCTTTTTTGTACAGCCTTATATCTAAGAAATATCTGTAATTTAAGATGTATTATTTGAAAAAGAATATTATAAAATTGTTGAATTTGGTAAAATATATGTTAATACTAATTTATTATAATAAGGATATTTTTTTTACAAGGTTTTCTCTCTCCTTTTGTCTATTAAAGAGAGTTCTTCCTTGTACATTTTAGCAAATTCTAAGAAAATATTTTTAAATGCTTTATTTATTCATTAAATATTATTTATTGTTACGTACTGTATTAATTTGTGATCGCACCGAAATGTTTAATTAATAGAAGACATAAAATATAAAAAAATAAAAACATTACATACCCATGCATGTAAGCCCTTAATAAATTAGTACCAATTAAATGTTCCAAGCCTAGATTTTCCAATTCTTGTTTGGTAATAAATTTATAATCATCATATACATTTTCTGTATTTGTTTCTTCTAATTCTTCGGTAAGCGAATCTAAGAAGCTAGCCCACCTTGGAGCCGGACCTAAACTTGGTATGTAATATGTTTGTATTTTTGGACATTCATTTGCAATGAATAAAAGACCAGTTTTAGGTACTATACATAAATTATTGAAGTCTATTGGAGTTTCTATAGATGTGAATAGTTTTCCCTATAAGAAATATTTTAAGTAACATTATTATTATCATGTTGTTCAAAACTTGCATTATTTTTATCCCAAATCTTTAGAATGGAGCTGTCCATTGAATAAACAAGGTCTTGTTGATAATGAAATTCAATATCTTTGATTGGTAATCCATACATATGATCTTTTATGTAGAATGGCTTATTAGAACGAATGTCATATAGTAGAATTTGTCCCGTTGCAGTTCCTACTCCCATAGATAAAGCTCCATCAAACTTTAAACTAGTAATAGAAGGAAATCTTTCTAATCTACAATATTTAAAAAAAACAGTATGGTACTAGTGTTTTGGAATATAGTAAACTTACGACTTATTTTCAGTTACACAGTTAAAAGCACAATCTAAGGTTCCTACAATAGTTTTACTTCTGGGATCCCATGCTTCCACTCGACCTTCTTGTGTACCACACACAATTAAATGATGCTCTGAATTAATTGCACATTTATTAATAGCTGTTGCTGTACTATTAAAAGGTGTTAAAAATTGTCCTCTTTCAAGATTTAATCTATAAATATCAGATGAAGCACCAACAACAAATAGATCACAAGTAGGATAGTGATATTTCATGTCTCTACCAAATTTTGGTATACGCAATCTATAATACCTTCCATGAGCAGCATGAAATTCTATATAACGATCACATTGTAAAAAAACCAACTAAAATCAAAAGTATTAGAAATATAATTATAAGGTTGAAAGAGTAGATTATACTTTGCTATAATCATCACTTAATACTTCAAAGGTAATGGCTTCAGCATCAAAACAGCGCTCAAATTTAAGAGACAAATTATTAACATCAAAGCATTTAATTCTTGGTTTGTATACACCAGTTGCTAAAACATATTGACCATCATTAGATACTCTAACTGTGGAACTAACAGCAGGCATGTCAAAGTCTTGAACAAGTTCAATACGTCTTCTGATATCCACATTTTTCTTTAACAATGCACGTCTTTTCCTTTCTGATAACCACTACAAAAAATAATAAATACAAGAAAAACACATGAATACTAAATAACATACCTCTGGCAGCGACTTTCCAGCACTTAAATTATATATTTTTATATTATTTGGTTCCGACACCTGCATTTTAAGTTAAATTACATTACAAGCAAAGGAACAACATTCGATCAGGTTATGTTTCAAAAAATGTGTGCATGTGGGATGCTTTGACAGTTTATAAACGTCACCTAACCGTCAAAAATACTTTCAAAGCAAAAATGCCGAGTCAAGAAGTTACAACAACAAAAGTGGTGGTTCACCCCTTAGTTTTATTAAGTGTGGTGGATCATTTTAATCGTATGGGAAAGATAGGCAATCAAAAACGAGTGGTTGGTGTTTTACTTGGATCTTGGAGAGCTAAAGGGGTTTTGGACGTTTCAAACAGTTTTGCAGGTTAGTTTTCTTTGTCCCGCATAAAAAACTGATTACTAACGATTTATTATTAGTTCCGTTTGATGAAGATGATAAAGATAAGTCGGTATGGTTTTTGGATCATGATTATTTGGAAAATATGTATGGAATGTTCAAAAAGGTGAACGCCCGTGAGAAAGTAGTAGGATGGTACCATACAGGACCCAAGCTCCATCAAAATGACATTGCCATAAACGAATTAATTCGTCGTTATTGTCCGAATTCGGTCTTAGTAATTATTGATGCTAAACCTAAAGATTTAGGTCTTCCCACTGAAGCTTATCAAGCAGTTGAGGAAGTTCATGATGATGGATCTCCTACATCCAAAACTTTTGAACATGTTCCTAGTGAAATTGGAGCAGAAGAGGCTGAAGAAGTTGGGGTTGAACATTTATTGAGAGACATCAAAGATACTACAGTAGGAACGTTATCCCAGAGAATTACTAACCAGTTATTAGGATTAAAGGGCTTACATTCTCAATTAAAAGAAATTCGAGATTATTTAGTTCAAGTTAGTGATTCTAAATTACCAATTAATCATCAGATTATTTATCAATTACAAGATATTTTTAATCTTTTGCCAGACATCAATCATGATACATTTACTAAATCATTCTATGTTAAAAACAATGATCAAATGCTAGTAGTATATTTAGCAGCAATGGTACGATCAATTATTGCATTGCACAATCTTATTAATAATAAATTGACAAATCGAGATGCAGAGGAAGGTAAAAAAGAAGACAAAAAGGAGAAAGAAAATAAAGATAAGGAAAAAGAAAAGGATAAAGATAAAGATAAGGAAAAGGATAAGGATAAGGATGCAAAGAAGGACGAAAAGAAAAAATAAACGTTAAATTTTAAGTTGCATAAACCTTACTAGGTTTATTTTGTCTAATTATACGATTTAATTTATGTTTTGTTAGAGAAATAAAATTACAATGAGTTTTAGAGTATTCTAATATTCTTTTCTATACAAATCTTATGTAAGTACCTAATGTTCTTTGTACAACATTTCTACATTATTAATGCAGTAATATAAAAAACAGCTGAAACAAGAATTATGGAATAGTTTTTACCTATACGAGTCCTACAACCATTGATAGTGGTGGTAGTTCCACCAGGGCCTATATAAGGTTCTAAATTAGTTTTATTATAATTTATGTAATACCAACTCATATCTTGTTTTCTCGTGCCAATTTTTTGAGTTGTGCCACCGTCTATTGAGGGGGATTGAGGCTCTTTAATATGATTTAGTGGTATAGGTTCATCACTGGAAATTTCTAAGTCAGACAGCAGAGGTGCACTACCAGATACATGAGGCGAGTGTACTCTAGTTATTATTGGTCGTCCTTGTTGCTTATAATGTGGTTGATTACCACCTGGTATAAGAAGAGCTGACAAAGGTGTCGAAGTTGTCTGAGGTATAGGAGTTGTAGTTGTTGTTGATGTTTGAGTAGTACTTATTGTATTTGCCTCCGTGGAAGTGATATTAGCTGGAATTGAAACATTATCAACAAATTCTTTGAAAATATCTTCAAAATGAACTGAACTAGTGGTTTGCTCCAGATCAGGAATAAAAGTAATTAGATCTGGTTTAGAAGTTGTAGTGAGAGTTTGTTTTGCTGTTACGTTAGCTGTCTCTCTTTTACTTTCAGCAACTGCCGATTGATCAATATCAATTGATGGTTCTATTTTAGAGTTCGTCTGCAAATGTGTTTTGTTGTGTATCAAAGTAGTCACATTGGATGTATCTTTTAAAACAGCAATTGTGACGTTTTGTTTCGGCGTATTCCTAATTGGAACTGGAGATCTACTTAAAGAAATTTCTGTTGAGCTTACAATAGGCCAAGTACCTT